>JAHQIW010000010.1:0-257553 GCA_019055375.1 Parelaphostrongylus tenuis | reverse complement strand
AATTAATCCAAATGTGACCGCAAGGAGCAATGTCTTGTAATCTTACAGGATATGAATTATATAAGACCGATATTCTGATGTGGGAAATGCACTTGCCGTATTTAGCCGACTGAGTTGTGGGCCATCTGATCTTTCGAGGCTCTCGAGAAAGCAAGACTGTCAAAACGTCAGCTTTCTGGATAATAGCCTTTTTTATGAAGACAATCTCAATTTGGCGCACAAAGAAAAAGGTGTGCATCGAGTCAGCGTCTTACGCTTTCAAACAGGTACCGTTTCAATTTCGAGAATCGGTCGTCTACTAAACTCGCCTCAACTCCTTGATTTTCGTCTTTAGCAAATAAGAGGTGCTAAGTTGACGATTTATCCGGTGCAGATTAACAGTGCAATACACGTGATGGTGATAGCTGACGTTTCGGCTTCGTCGCTTTCTTCAGAGCCTGAAAGAGTCAAACTGATATGCAACAACTCAGTCAAGCACTTTCATAACCAAAGCAGAACAGCTTACGTACCTTTTTGTTTTATAGTCTGTGAGATATTGTGCGGACCAACCGATCACAGTTTTGCATGGACGAGGACTATGCGCAAGGGGCGGGGGAGGGGCGCCGCACGTGACTCAGATCAAAAAATCGATATGAGAAATGGCGCGAAGTCAAGTGTTATGACGAGGCATTCGTCTATGCGGTTCATATTGGGACTTTTGGCGTAAATCCAAAACGCTTGGAGTGCTTTTTGCGCTGAGGCCTTTTGTTCCCGTGCGAGGATAGTGACTTTGACTTCAAAACCATTCTTGATTGTGTATCCGTATTTTATGCGCCCCTAACGGTGTTTCCAAGTCGTATTACGTAATCCGTTTAGGTATTCTTCTACGCGGATGTAAAGCGGTGGTTTTCCCGTTTCGCCGATATACTCGTATTCACACATATTACAAGAGATCAGGTAAATTGTACCTGAACTCATCCAATCGTCGTCTTTACCCTTTGGGCATATTATGCAATTTTTTGTGGAACAGAGGGGATCGTATAGGCGGTTACGGGACTAATTGGCGTTTGAGAGATCGGTGGTACTTCGATAACGGTTACCGAATCTTCCAAAGCTGCCCCTTTTCGCACATCGCTTTATAACTGTACTTATTTCGTCTGAGATAAAGGATAGGATAAGCGGGATCTTATTGTCATTGCTTCTATTGTTGGAGTGTTTAAGTTCTCCTTTGAACCGATCCTAATGTGCTACACTTTCGTAGCCATTGGAGATGGCTATATCGCGTGCCAAGTTCATTGATTCTTCCTTCTCTTCCCTTCCTGTGCACACGCTGGAGGCTGTGAGGAACATGTTTCTTATAAGTGATCGTTTGGTGTGAGAAGGGTATGAGGAGAGGTAATGAACCGAGATAATTTTATTACTTGGCTTTCGATACCATTTTATGCTGTAGCCATTTTTGGAAAGTTAACTTGAACATTGAGGAATAGAAGGAAATCTTTTTGCGGTTTCTCTCGGGTGAACCTTATGTACTGCGATTGTGTGTTGAGTAATTCAAAGCATTTGTCCATGTCCTCTTGTGTTGGACAAATGACAAAGCAGTCGCCAATATATCTGCAGTAGAGTTTTGACTCGAGGTTGAGTACGGGCTCCAGTTTTAGACATAAACGCAATCGCAAGTGTTGTTGCCAGTCGCTGTTCCATAGCCAATCCCCTAAGTTGTGTGAATATTTCCGGAACCATCCAAAGACTGAGCAGTTTGGGTATTTCTTTAAGAGGCCTATAAGCTGCTGATTGAGAAACCATACATATTTATTGCTCTTTCATGTGTGCAAGCAGATCTTGGGTGGCTTGTAGTACGGAATCATTCGAAACGTTTGTGCAAAGAGAAGTTTCGCCGTGTGCTGAGTGGCTCAATTGGCCAATTGCAGGATTAGAGAATAGCGAATAACGTACCCGAGTCCGCTAGAGAAGGCCGATGCACCAAATTATATTGAGTGTTCAATGAAGACTGCTGAGTTTCGAGTTAGTCTTTAGGACACAATAATTACCATTTCGAAGCAGAATGCTCGACCTGTATTTGAATTCGTCACGGCCACGCAGGTATCTTCACTAAACACGGAAACAATTCACGTTTGGGTTATTACTGTTTATAACAATAATGACGATACAATTTGCAGTCTGACGATGTGCAGTTGAGTAAATAGATATGAGCGAAGTGGGTGAATAACTAGAACACAGGAACACTAGAGCTACTGAGCTACGAGGACTACGAAGCAATCTGTGCCTAATAAACTGCTATCGGAAGGCTGACAGTCGCTCTGAGAGTTCTCGTCAGTTGGATGTCAGTATAACAGAAAAATATCTAGAAGACCCTTCCCTCCACTGCCGATCGTCTGCGAAGAAATTTCGAAGTCAGTACCAAAAATCATGCGGAAAGGGTCCAAGCGGCAAGACAGCAGATTGAAACTATTCACTAGTACACAGCTCAAAATTGGCTAACTATCCTGTCCCGTCCGGTATCTACTCATAAATACTCACAAGTTGGTTTCCACTAATGATTTGGTCGCTATCGGTCTTTCAAAGTTCAAGACAAGACCCTTGATTAGTTGCGTGGACGGGCCAACGGACAGAATAGCTTGGTTTCTAAACCTAACACTCGTCCAGTTTTAAGACACGTTCCGGCCCACCTCAGTATCACTCAAATGTTGCTGGATCGTCTACGTAAAACGCACTCCAATAACGCGTACGTTATGGAATCATTCGGCGTGTAGCAGTTAGTCCCCCGAAAAACTGCTACTTTCCTTTCGCTTCTACACATATTCCTATCGCATATTATCGAATTATTAATATTCTAATTGTAGAAAACTCAAAAGATCAGGCAATGAGTCTTAGCGACGGTTTTGCGAACAAGGGCCGGCGGATGGACAGTTTTTTTAGCTTGCAGCTGGCATTTCGAATGGTTTCCAAACAAAGGAAAGACAGAAAAGCTCTTGAGCGACTGTCAAAGGGCACGCCTGCGATGGCACCTTAATCGCCTCGAATTGCTTCGTAGTGATCGAAAACATCCCATCCCAATGCTTACCTTTTGATTCATCTTATCCGTCCACCTCTACATTGATAATCATAAACTAAAATGATGCTAAGCTTCCTCACTTAGTAGTTTCAATAATTCTCTGCTAATTACCACTCCACTTCATGAATTTTTTTTTGTAGGATATGCGAAGACGAATGCAGTGGCAAAGCCGGTAGGTCATTCTGCACTCGTAATGAAGAACTTCCAGCTGGAAGATTTGAAGCCGAGAGAAAACACTTTGGTAGGTGAGCGTGATTAACAAAAGTATAACGTAGAAGATTTTGATGTAAAGATCACCATACTCGCACAGAATTCTATAACATCCTCCCGGTAAACTGTTGAAGATCGTGGATAAATACCAATATTCCAAGAAGGAATCGCGAGGAGGAGCGTTCGTGATCACGCGTAACCTCACATCATACTCGGTTGTTGCCCCTCACGAATGGGAGCTGCTTCGAGATGTACTAGCAAACTCGCCATAGATCGGAAATAATCCGGTGTTTCCATACTAAGCATATGCGAGGTTTTTGAATATAGTGTATAATAATACATCGGAATAGCAATACAACGGCCGCCGTTTTGGCGGTTTAGCCTTCTTCAGCACCTAGAAATGTTCAATTTATTCGCAGTCTACTAAGCTCAGTGCTTCCATAATAACGGCATCACATGTAATTAACGGATTATCGAATTGCACAGTAAGGCTCTTCTGTTTGAAGCACTCACCGTTCACTTGGTTATGAGTCTTCCAGTACTGATTAGAGATAAATAGCTGTGTGTCTTGCATCAAATAGGAATGTGCTTGAACCGGGTTTAAAAATTATCCTGAGGTATAATGTGAGGTTACACGTGATCACGAAACGCTCCTCTTTGCAATTCCTTCTTAGAATCTTGGTATTTATCCAAAATCTTCGGCAGTTCACCTAGAGGATGCTTTAGGATTCTGTGCGAGTATGGCGACCTTTACACCGAAATATTCTGCGTTATATTTGTGTTAATTACGCTCATTTAGCAGAGTGTTTTGTTTTGGCTTCCAATTTTCCAACTGGAAGTTCTTTATTACGAGTGCAGAGTGGCCTATCCGCTTTGCCATTGTATTCGTCTTCGCATGTTTTGCAAAAATTTATGTACGTCATATCAAAGCCGTTTCAATTGCCGTCGCTAATGCTAGAGCAAATAGTGCAGTTGGTTGTATCTCAGAGACTGTTGTACGATCAGTTGCGGACAAGTTGACCCCTGAAGTGTTTGGGCGTATTTGATTTAGTGCTATCCTTATTTCCAAATCTGCCTTTGTTGCGTTCAATAGCTGTGCTCACTTCTTTGGAAAGATTTGGTTTCTCACAAGTTTCGGCGCTAGAGAAATAAACATCAGATTCATTAGCAAAAAGAATTTGGATTTGCTTAGCAACCGATCCAAAGTATGCGCCATCAGACCGAACAAATTTCCACCATCTCTCGGGGCAACAAATTCGTACCGCTTTGTGCAGAATTTCCTGAGTTCTCTTATGGTACCAAATTTGTTCATACTTGCCCGTCATGGCCGCTCAATAAAGCCTTTATCGCAATTGTCTGCTTTACGAGTACGAATTGAGACGCTGTGCACAGACCGCCTTCGAAAATATCAACCGTGCAAAGGCTCAAGGGTTTGTACCCAGGTGAATAGCGTTTGAGTTCTTTGCTTGGTTTAGCACCGGCAAAAGCAACTCGAAGGACCCTTTCACACGATGTCGCCGCAGTCTCATTCTACCTCAAGACAACACAAGGCTGCACGTCACCAAATCCGCAAAGAGGAAGTTGACCGAACTGGGCTAGGAGTTCCCGGATGATCCGCTGTACACTCCTGGCTTGTCGCCGTTTTACTATCACCTCTTCCGGTCGCTGGAGCACATTCCGAGCAAGAAAAAGTTCTGAAACATCTGTTATTTGCGCCAAGGATTGACAGTTCTCGCACTGAATCCAAGGGTGAGGAATTATATGAGCACGGTATAGACTTGTTGCTCGAGAGATAACGTATGTGTTCAAGCTAGTGGCGCATACTTTGAATAGTGTTGTTAAGCAATTCTAACTGCTTCTGGATGACAAATTTGATGCTTATCTCTCGAGTGCCAAAACTTGCCTAATAAAATACCTAATAATAGACCTAAAAGGCCTAATAAAAGCTTAAGCTGCATTTAGAAGGCCTGAAGTATCAGGATAGAAAATATGTTCTGCAGCATTTCTTGGTTATTTTTGTTTAGCTACAATAGACTTATATCTAGACCTTTTTCGTCGTATTTAATGTCATCCGGAAGCTCGTGATCTCGAAATTCCAAATATGTAGGCCACTTTAATTTCTGTAGCTCTATAAACTCCCTTACTTAGAATGAACACTTCAAAATCTAAGCCGTGAATGTCTCTTTAATGTTCCACTTGGGTCATCCTGCTACTGAAGCGACACAAACTATGTAGAGCACTTAATCACAAGGCGTTTAATATACGAACAACACAACGTTGGTTTAACAAGTTTTGTGAAGGCGACACCAACACGTCAAAGTCGGCTGTGACAGCTTTATCGAAAAGGCGTCTAGACAACGCTCACACGCACATTGCGCGTCTGACATTATTGTCAGCAATTTTTATATAGTAGCAATAAATGCAATGGCTCACATATTTGGAATTCGAGGTCACGAATTTTCGAAAGACATTAGACACCATAAGAAAGACCAAGAAGTGAATTTATTGTAAGTAGATAAAAATAACAAATAAGAATACGACAGAACATAGTTTCGAGTCTAATAGATTACAACTTTTTGAGAATCTCATGTTTCGCATTCAGGATTTTATGAATTTTCGGTAACTGACAAGTCTTCGATTGATGAGAATCACTTCTGCTTCGTCTCTCTTTGCTCCTAAGTGACCCATTTGCATGCTGTTTTCGCCGGATACAATTCCCAGTACAAGAAAAATTAGTGACAGCTGAGCCACAAACTTTTTCGCTTGAAAACGTGTTTTGATTCGAGTAAAATTTCTAGTGTTATGATTGATATTTGTAGAATTCTCTGCGATAGTTCTTCTCTGTGCGTCATTTTCTGCGAACCTTTCTACTGGTTCTAATGGCAATCTATTTTACTCATTTAACCTTATTTTCTTCTCCTCCTTATAGAGTTAAGGTGATCATTCGATAGCATAAATCACAGCGATTTTTATACTGTGTTTGGATTTTGAGAACGCATCTTAAGTGCGCTGTAGAAGCAAACAATAAGAATACGTTCCATATTTTGGCGCCGATTTTTCGCTCGGTCAGGATTTGTGAGGACAATTCCGTTATCTGAAAGGGTTTTTTGGAAAAAATTTTTTTACTGGTCAAAGACTTTTACTTAGACTGTTTACAATCACTTGAAAATTGGATCATTTTGAATCCGAAACGTACTTATCTCTCAAAAAAGCCTTCTTACGACGCTGTGAAATACAGGAAAAAAAGTTCGTTTCAAACTCAAAGAGCGCTATCGCGCTACCGTGCTTTATACTTTGCTAAATAGAGCTCTTCTCCGCAAACAATCATTATCCATCAAATAGCGTGAATCTTGGCAATGCTGAAAGTTTACCTGTTCACATGAAAGGTCTCCTTACAACCCTTTCAGCTAACAGCTGTAGCGGAGAAAATGGATTTTTATTTCACACACACGTATTACAGAGCTTATTCGACAAACTATTAGTAAACATTCGATAGCGTAAGTTTCAGCTATTCCGAGAGTTCGCTTGTTCTCTGAAAAGATCGCTTTGCTGCACTATAACAGGGTAGATAAGATTGAGCTTCAAACACGTCGCGCATTGCCTGTCGGCTAAGTGGGGGGGGGGGGGAGTTGGTTGATGTAGATCAGCAGCGCGACCAATCGGCCGCGCTGGCTCGATTCTTATTATCAAACTTAAGATTATTTTTTCCGCTTTGGAAAAAAACACTCCAGATGCAACGCCAAATTGTCAATCAATTTGACCTCCCCACGCTCCAAAAAAGGAGGCATTTCAAAAAATCCAGCCAATATTGTACTGTGTCAGCGTCCAATCACATCAAGGGGACACTGGCGAAGAGGTGATCGGTTAGTTTTCGAGGAAAGTGTCGCTACTCAGGCTCCTGCCCTACTCTAATGACGACGTGAGGTGTTCAAGGCGACGTAACGTTCAGGTGCACATAGCCAGTCGATTTCTATAAAATGTACATATCCGATGTGGAGGTGACTCCAGAACAGACGTGTACACGTGGCGATCTGAGCATTAACCCTTCGGATTAAGACATATCCATTGCATTGCGATCACGTATATCGCGCTCCATTGACGCAACGCGCTCCACACAATTTTGCGCCCTCAGACACTTCAAACGGAGAACTTCCCTGGGATCGAACTCCTAGCAAGTGGTGATGTCCTGCCTGGAATCACTGCCGTTCTGCCACTCATTTCTTCTTATATCGTCCGTTTAGTATCATAGTGAATGTTACCACTGACTCTGTTCTCTCTCGTCGCAACGGCTTGCAAAGATTATCAGATTGTGGTGAGAATATGACATGTTTTGTGCCGTTAGATTTAGTGGCATGTTTCGTCCTATTGAGATTCATCTGTAGCACCCTGCTTCAGTCCCGTCGATCCTTTGAGGCTAAATAATCCTCTATAAAGGAATCGACGCCGATTAATAAATCACCCCATCGTTATTTAGCCTCAAGGAATCGACCGAACCGAGGCAGGGTGCTACTGATGAGCCCCAATAGGACGAAATAGGCGTCTATATAGCAATAGACCTATCGGCTCAAAACAAGTCATATCCTTATCCGATTATATCGTTTTGAGCTAGTCTATAAAAGAGCGGTCGATAATGTTAGGTTATGTGGGAACATCGTGCTGTTTTTTTTTCGTGGTTTTTTCAATGAGATTTTTGTATCGTTCAATTACGCATTTCCTTGCGAACATTTTGGTATACAACTTGCCTATAGTTGCTCCAAGATGAAGCGCGTCGCGGGATCTATAAATTCTGCGCGCCGCTTCACTGCCATTGCCCCCAACGCGTCATAAGTACCAAGCGAATTTGTTCTAAAAATAGCTTTATCTCAAAGCAAATATGGGCAAATTGTATGCTAAAATGTTCCTAAGAAAATGCGCAGTTGAACAATACTAAAATCATTCCTTTTTCGTAACAACTCGAAAGACCGACTTTCTTAAAACCTCGGCATGTTAATAATATGGAACTTTGAAAATGAGAAGAGAAGCTTTGAAAACTAATCTTTACTTGAAGCTTCACGAGGTTATTGTCTTTTCCAATCGATTGCTCTTCTTTCCGGTCGATCCTGGATTGGATTGTAAGGCTCTGAAGAAGGCGTATTTGCCGAAACGTCAGCCACAAGCAATCGCGAAAACTCATTGAGAGGAAAGAAGAACATCGATTCGGAAAAAGATACCAACCTCGTGAAGCTTCAAATAAAGATTAGTTACTTATATGACTTAGAGAATTGAGTGGTAGTAATACTATAATTTCGAGGTATTATATAAAGATTAGTTTTCTAAGCTTTTCTTCTCATTCCTTTTTCGTCACAGAAATTATCTTAGGAAAAGAAAACGATACGAATTTATTACTCAACCTGTTATGTTCCACTCAGTCAGTGTGATTGGCCGATTTCCAGAAAACCATGACGGAATGTCTTTTCTGATAGTGACGAGACTAACTCGTGAGTAGAACAATTAGATTGTGTTAAGAAGCTCTTGCCGCTTTGTTTTTTTTTATTTGATTTTTGCAATAAAATCGCATGATCTCGGCATCGTTGAATTGAGCATTTTCTTGCGAACATTTTCGTATACAACTTGCCTGTACTTGCTTTGAGATGGAGTTCATGCCAAGCTCCAATAATTTTGCTTCATTGAACTTTTGTACACCAAAATGTTCACAACACAAATGCGCAATTAACGATACCAAAACGATGCAGTTAAACACTTTATTGATCCGTTTTAACAGTACTTTTCTTCTCGCTGTGCCGATCCCAGTACATCTAACATTCAATTCGTCGTTCGCCTTCTTCTTGAACGTCGTAGAATACTGGTTGAGCGAGTCTACTTGCAATCTCGATGACAGCCTGGCTGTGGTGTCCCCGAGAGAGTTCGTTGTTTATTGCCGGAGAGGGTTTGGAGTGAAGCTGAGCTGCTTGTGCGCCGCTACGAGCATCGACAACCACTCGACTACGCCCACCCACCCCCCCCCCCCCCCAAATCATGCAATCTCACAGCAAAAAATGGGTACTTTTCCGTTTGGTAGCCCAGATTTTCAAGCCTAACCCCCTACACTGGGCAAGAAGTTCTCATAAAGAGTGATGGTAATCGTTCGAAAGCTCAAGTCTTAAGGTAGCGCTATACATGGCCGGTTTTTTTGAAAAAAACCTTTTATAAAGTTGAAAAAATAAAAATAAAATATGTTTCACACACGCATCTTTTCGCAAGATAGAACGCCTTCTTTGGACTATTGGTAGTCATTCGATAGCTTAAAATCTACCGATTTCAACGCTATGTTTATATCGCTGAAAAGACCGTTTCTGTGCAACGCAGCAGAGGAAATAAGATCGAGTTTCACATACGCGAACGAGTGTTCTTTGGCCAACTCACGGGCGATGGGCTAGGGGGCACGGCGAGGTCGGCGCGAACATTAATCGATGGCACTTAAGTAAGGTGTATTTGATTAGGAATTGTTTTTCTACTCTTGAAGAAACTCTGAATTAAACGTTTAACTTTGATACTAGATGATTCTCTCTACATGTCGATATGCTTCTCGTGCTTACAGCGAAGTAATAGTTGAACTGCGCGACCAATATGAAACATGGTTTTATTTTTGATTTTTCAGCGTCATATAAAGGTCTTTCCAAAAAACGGCTATGTAGGACTAGCCTGAGAGTTGAGCTTTGCAGTGATTATCAACGTTGCTTATCAAAAATTCTTGTCCAACTTAGGAAATGGGCTTGAAAATCTGTGCCACCAAACGGAAAAGAAACCAAAAATCATTAAAAAAACAATAGAGCACGAGCACGAACTGTGCTTATAGCCTATATCGACCACTCTCAGTCTCATTGGCGGATTTCCAGAAAGCCATGACACTACGTCTTTTTTGATGCTGAAAGGACCAAATGATAAGGGTTCATGGTTTCTGAAAAAACTCTCTGGCCACCCACCCCCCACCCATCTTTTTCCCCTCCCATCCCCCATCAGCTCAGTTGTTCATGAAGTACGGTTCTCTTTATTCCATTAGCTTCTTGTATGTGTTGGCCCAAGTCATTACTTTTATATTCTTTAATTCTTACTTATTTGCGCGTATATATATTGAAGTCGTTCCATAAGTCTTGACACTTGAGCAAAAAATTCAAGTTCATTGAGTAGGAATAGTCAAAATTGAATGATTTTGATATCGTTCAATTGCGCGAAAAAAAAGAGAAAAAATTGTGATACGGATCAACAAAGTGTCAGGTATGTATACATATGTATATATAACATATGTGCATGTACACACGTGTGTATATGTACATGCGTAGATTTGTAAATATACGAATGTATATCTTTTGCTTTTTTATGAATTTATTCACTCCGTATCATAGTTTTTTCTTTTTGTTTTTCTTATTACTGTGTATATCCTCTATTTGTAGTGTTCAGTTCGTTTTTTTCTCATGAACGTCGTAGAATACTGGTCGAGCACGTCTCCATGCAACTCAAAGATAGCCAGGCTCTGACGCTCCGTAGGGCTTTTGTTATCGATTGCCGGAGAGTGTTGGGAGCGTGATCAGACCCGCGCCATGCCGTGCATTGCAACCGTTGGGTCACAATTGAGCATCAAAACTACGTATATGTATGTGCACGTGTATGCTTGTATATACATATGTATGTATATATATACACACGTATATATATATATATGTATATATATATGTATATATATATATATATATACGTATGTGTATATATAGTCTCGATATTCATTTGTGATTTCGATCGTGACACTTTGACATGAGATCGAAGTAGTGGGTTTTCGGATATCTTGTCGACGAATAACGGTGTAGGTTTCGTAGCCTCGTCAATGGAGCCGTCTTCGAAGCCAGACAGTACAGATGCCGATGGTGAAGAGGACATCGTCGACCTGTGCCGAAGACTGGGCACCAAACTTGAAGAGAAAGCAAAAATGCACAACTTGAACGCACTGAATGTGAAGTCGATACTCCACGTTAGTTTAGCCTTTTGGTCCGAAGCAGGGCAATTGCTTGATCGATGATCTTCTGGCTTCTGCACTCAAGCCATCTATTCAAGAAAAAAATTCGCTCTACGATTTTATCTACGGTTTTCAGCGTCTCATAAAGGATCCGCATGTCTGACTACTCTGATGGGCATGAAAGGCGATACAAGCGATATTCCTAGCCTTAAAGTCACGCGATCGAAAGTGAAGCACACTGCAACCGAAGCGGTAATGCTGATTTCTACAGCTTCACTCATATCTCAATTTATCCGTATCATTTCAGCAGTGCGATATTTTTGAGTCCAAAATGCGTTAAAAAATTTATAGAAGACTTCGTTCAAATTCTTAAAATTTTTGAGGTCGCCGTGAAATCCGTGCCTTTACCCAGAACATTTCTCGATGTAAGGTTTAACGACGAAGACGACGATGAGGACTATACACCAGAGGACGTTAATGTAAGCTTTTTTTTCAGATGTTGCTCTGATTTCTGTGCTGTTCTTTCTTTGCAAATTCTACTAGAAACCATGCGTTTGGTATTTTCTTACAGTTCAAACAAATTTTTACTTTTAGAGTGAAGAAAGTGACGATGAAGAGGAGGCCTCAGTAGCTACTGATCATCTTGACAAAATGCCAGAGAGTGAAACGAATGCTAATGGTGTCGATCGTGGAAATGACCCCCTAGATGACCACGTATGTAGCAACATTCTTTAGTCCTTTTCATTAAAAAACCTCTTAGAGTTGTTGAATTTGCTTCGTTCAAAAAGAATTGTTTATTTGCGGTGTTTTCTTTTTTGTTTCCACTTTCCTACTTCGATTTTCTATTTGTTTTTCCTAGTTATACCAGCGCATTAGTTGTAGAGTTTTCTCTGTATGGTTTTCTAATTGCTAGTTGTAGCTGCTTTCTGTTCTTCTTTCTTAAAGAATCGTGGCGTGAGTGGCCGAGCGGCTAATGCAGTTCGGCGCTATTTATTCCACAGCTAGCTTCTTATTGGTTTGGCAAGGAATTATCTGAACTCCTTTGTTTTTGTTAATTATTTTCCATACATTAAGTTTTTCTTCCTACTATCATTCAGAGCAGCTTCTTGTGGCTATTTTGATATATGTATATATGTATATATATATATATATATATATGTATATATATATATTGATATTTTGATATATATATATATATAATATGTATATATAATGTATATAGGAAGGATAAAAGGATAAAGCTTTCGGCGTTGATCAATCCCTGAGGGATGCGCCATGCATTCGACTTCAATTTTTAACTTCGTTTGAGGTGATTGAATGCATATCTGGCCTTTACAATGACTCGCGGTGGCCTCCCGCTGAACCGAGTCAGTGCTGCTTATCCTTCCAGACAAGTCTGAGACCTGCCTGGTACCAATTTACCGACCCCGGAGGGATGGATGGCTTGGTGAGCCATGAGCGCGAGATCGAACCATTGACCTCGTGTGCGACGCAGAGCACCTCTAATCACTGCGCCACGTGCGCTCTATAATGTATATATATATATGCATCACTTATACATTTGTTCTAAGATAGAGTTGTCCCAAAAGTAAAAACGATTGTTGATATTACACGAGTATCGTTACGTGTCAAAGCTGCACTTGAACCCAAATGATGTTCGTGCAGCATCGACAATCGATTTGTTCTTCGGACAACTCTATCTTAAAACAAATGTATAGATGTCATATATCAAAATAATTATAAGAAGCTGCTATAAACGATAGTAAAAACAAAAACTCAAATGCTTGAAAAATGCTTACCAAAAGCGGGAAAGTCCGGTAGATTTCCTGTCAGCCCAGTAACATTCTCCAGCAATCAGTAACGAAGATCCTACGGAATCCCTCAAACTGGCTATCCTCGAGGTTTCAAAAACGGTGTTCCACGAGTTTTATATGAGGTCTATGAAGGAAAAAGCCGTGTCTAATGTTGAGGTTACTAGGACCACCCTACTAGAAGAAAACCGTGGTGCGGGTCTAATGGAGTTAAAGTGAATTAATCAAAAGATGAACTGATTCTATTCATTTTTTCCTTTTTCCAAACATATCAGCACTTAGGGTTGTCTGTAGCAGACTCATTACAGGAAAAGGAGAATGATGTCACAGAGGCGTCGCCGTATCCGCTACGATCACGTGTTCCTCACATTGAAGAGAACTACTCACTTGGCTCAAATACACCGTTTACACAGGAGAGCTTTGACAGTTTTGTAGATGACCACGGACAAGAGGTAAGCACAAAAATCACTTCGTCATATCACACTTGTAATGAATTTTGCCCAATTTTTTTTTCCAGAAGAATGAGAAATGATCTTTTCAGGTGCTTACTTTTGTGGAAAATACAGATTATTTGGATTTTCTGCAAGGCCTACATGCTTCAACACCCGTACACGGTTGGTAATCCGCTTTACGAATCCTTCAGTGTTGTTGGTTTTTCTCATAGTTTTCAGATTTGTGCAGTTTTCTTTGCCAAGTCTGAAGGTCTTTGTTGAAACTGAACTAATCCAAGTAGTAGCCGATCCTGAGAAACCAATGGTTTGTGTTCAGAAAATGAGACCTTACCAGTCGATGACGACGATCCAGATGATGAGGAGTATAATGTGCTGACTGAGTTAGAAGATCTGCAAGAGATTGAGAAAGACAAAGATGAATTGCGAATGGATAAATTCACGGAGATACCAAGTGAGGTTTTATTAAGCATTTTATAAGTTTTCATGTAATTTGTTTAAACAGTTTAAAAGTACCGTCCTACCCTTACGATAAATCTTATTCATTTTACTTCCTACAATGCACAATTTTTCTTTTTAGAGCGCGAAGTTGAGGGACTTTTTCTCGATTTGATGATTGGCAGTGATGTGGAGGCTATTCGTTCGGATTTGATACTTCCAAAAATTCCTAGCCCAAAGAAAAGACGCACTAAGCGCCGATCAGAAGGATGGAACAGCCAATTGAAGAATGATCAAAAGGCGGGTGTTTTCTCTTTTACGCATCTTATTTCACCCTACTGATAACTAAATAGTCGAATATTTTCTAAGTTCTCTCCTCATTGTTTCATCAAATGGAAATTTCCGGTTATCCGCAAGCAATTGAAGCAACGACTACTTTCGCTGGTCAATAACTTTTCTTAAGAGTGTTAGCAACAATTCGAAAGCTCAAATTTGGCTACTGCGCTATATGCTCCTTCTTTGAAAACATCCGTTTATAAGGTCGTAGCATTCACAATAGAAATATGTTTTACACCGGCCGCGTACTTTTACTATTACTTCGCTGGAGGCATGAAAAGCATATGAACATGTAGAAGAAATCCAGAGTCACACGTTTTAAGTGGAGTTTCTTTCGAAGCGCAGAAAAGTTCCTTAATCGAATACAATAATCGCTCCTCATATGTGACGCATCAACACATTTCCATCAGTCGATTGCGGAATGCCGTTTTGAATCATGAGTTGTAGACTTCCAGACGGCGCATCAGCCTATAAACAAGCGCGCCGAATATGTGAAAGTCAATTTGAACTCCCTTGTACATTGCAGTGGATTGGTCTTTTCAGAAAATAAAGCGTGTAGAAACTTACACTATCGAATGGCTCCTTATACTTTGAGTAAAGAGTTGTGACCTTCGAGAAGTTTGAGCTTTGAAATGTATATTGAAAGTGCAAGGGAAAGTTTTTATCCAGCGAAGGGGTAGCTTCTTCATTTGTCCCCGAATAAGCGAAAAGAACCTGTGTGGAATACCATCAAAGCGTAACTCAAGTCACAGAAGTTCGCGGGTGTTACATCTGTCTCTTCTCTTCATGCTTCTCGAGAAAAAAGAAGGCTATGTTCTGTTCGAAAGGTAATGAGAAGCCCATTGAACGGTAGAAGCAAATTGAGATGTCTGGAACCCCCAATACAGGAACCACTTTTGTCCAAATTATTTCTATGAACACTAGAGGATAGGCATGAGAATTAAAGTGTTTAGA
Organism: Parelaphostrongylus tenuis; assembly: GCA_019055375.1. NCBI lineage: Eukaryota > Metazoa > Nematoda > Chromadorea > Rhabditida > Metastrongylidae > Parelaphostrongylus > Parelaphostrongylus tenuis. The sequence continues at coordinate 242,316 of JAHQIW010000010.1, read as the reverse complement.
AGCAGATGAACAGCAGTGGACACATTTTCGTTCAAAATAAACTCCTTTTTATCATGTAAGAGATTCAAAAGCGGCGCTTGTCAATCTAGTCTGGTGGTTGTTGGTAGAATTCAATGAGCGTGCTCAAACTTAAGGTGGACTGCACTTTTCAAACCTTCGCTGAATGTTTTCGAGAATCAACGAGCACTTGTCGGATGAGAAGCCAAGTGAGCCGATCATTTAGTGGTAATTGCAAGTAGTTTAGCAAACAGTAGCGATAGATCGTACAGGGCTCCATTATTACTCATGCAACCAAATGTATTCATAACCCTGAAAGGTATTCTGAGTTTGAGTCGATACTCGCACTCGTTAGTGCGCTCAAACTTCGCTCCCACTATTGTCAACAACGAGAGAACCAGGCGTAAATATGGGTTCTTGTATGGTTTTTTCCCATACGAACGATGCTGAGCATTTTTCTGTATGGATGTTGCGTTTAGTTCTAAGCATTGCTTTGTTTTTTCTTTCGTACTCCAAATTTCAACCGTCTCATTATAATTCTAAGGGAACGTTCCCGTAAATCGAGAATTTCGATACATCGGTACATTGACTCTTTGATAAATTATGAGAAAAGACAGTTGCTATTTTAAAATATGACATTTTGTATGATTTTCAAGTCTTTTACATGTTACATGTGATTCTAAATGCATGAAACATTATCTAAAAAGTGTTTCTTCCGCTTTTTTAGGTCACACTCCCTGTGGACGACCCTCCTCCTGACGGTTCATATTCTTCTAGTTTGATTAGTGGTAAGCCTATCCTACATCTATTAGACCATTGCCTCCATAATATTCGGACAGTTACCTCTATATTTCTACAATCTAGGGAAACCTGTCCAATTCAAATCCGAAGAGTTGGACCAATTGCGTATTCAGTTGGAGCAGGTATGATTTCATAGTGGCCATTTGATAAACATGATTGTGAAAGCTTGGACTTCTCCTAGATGTAAGCAGTCACGTTTTCAGCACGTTCAATTGTTAACTCAATCAGTGGTAATGTGCTATCATGATAAACGTCTAGCCCATGTTAAAAATCAGTATCAGCTAATGATCGTAAGTATACTCCTTATCGTTTCTCTTACCGTTTTTACCAACCGTGTTGCATTTTTCGCATCAATCCATCCTCAAAATGTTTATTTGTTTTCAACGGGTGTTAATTCTACTGTTTTTAACGCCGAAAAGAATTCAGATTCTCAACTTTGAACCCTTTGCTGCTCCAAAAATCTTAACCCTCAGTTGTTTGCCAATACAGCGCAAGCTTACGTAATCTTTCACAATGAAATTCTGTCTTAGTAAAATACGGAAAGGTTTCTTATTGCTTTTTCTTCGTTGAGAATTGTTTACCAAACACAAAACAGTAGTCATCATCTAATTCGTTCACGAAAACGATGCTTTGCCTGAAATTCCCATCATGTGACACTCTTTAGGTTTACCTCCGTAATCTCTCCGGAATTGTAAAATTAGAACTGAACTAGTTTACGAAGACATTCTGTGATTGTCCAAAAGAGTAGACGGTACATGCTCAAGACTTCAAAGCTCTTTATCAAAACGAACTTTTAGAAGGAGTCAACTGGACCACCAACTGTGGTCTCATTGACCGTTCAATGACTCGAGCGGATGCTATTAAATCTTTAATTTCTATGCGTTTTGTAAAAAAGACTAGTCAGTTGTCATTAATCTAGAGATTCTTTGGGCGTGATAATTGTTTTCTAGGGTTTCCGTGAACAATTTTGACCATTGAGGAGATCGTCTTATTAACCCTTTCGGAACCGTGTTTATCACACATGGTACACGCGAATTTTTGAGCTTTTCTCGTCATCTATAGACTTCTCGTTAGACTTTAGATAGCCATTCGATAGCTGAAAAAATTGCTGTTCTGATGGTATCCTTGACTTCTGGAAATGTCTTTTCGGTGAGCTGTAGCGACTAAGAGAAAATCGCGTTTTTTTTCTTCGTAGTGTGCAGTGTGAGTTACACTCGTGTTCACATGGTCTTTTCACAGATTGAAGGTTTTTCACTAAAGTTTCAGTGATCATTCGATAGTTTGAAAAATGATGGTTCTAAATATATACTTCGTTTTTGAATTGGATTTGCAATTGTAGTTTCTTAAGCGCTGTAAAAACAATGAACAAAAACTGCGTTTTGCTTCCAGAGTGCTTTGCTTGCTTCGCTATAGTTTATGCCTGACCTTACAGTAGAATTTTGATAATCGTTCGATAGTCCGAAAAGTATAGATTTTAATAATTAATTAGGCTTTCTTGAACTTATCTCTTAGTGCCCTGAAGGAAGGAAATCAAGATTAGATTCCACACTCTGAGTGAACATCTAGTCTCTTGAACTTCACAGTGGCTGTTTTGGTGATAGTATAGTGAAATTCGTACCTTAGAGACAATTTATGATCAGAAAGAATGATATGTTACTATAGGCCTTCTATAAATGTCTTTTTCTGTAAAAAGAAAGTCCACATGTTAAAAATTACCACTTTTCATTACCAAGCTACCATCAAGGGAAAAATAACGCATCTCCATTTATTACTTATCAATTTTTGACGATATGCAACAGTAATATCAACTATATCAAATAATAATGAAGGGATCTATTGAAATTTGAGCGTGGTCTTAATAAAGCGCTCGAAATAAAGGTATAATATGATAAAAATACCAGCCAAAGAGCAATCGAGTGCGCAAACGTTCTGTGTTAGGTAAAAATTTAGCTTGACATAGGGTGTAAAACGTTCGTCTTCGATGACTCTCTGTAAGGGAGCAGAGCTGCCGAGAGAACTGACTATAAAAATATCGAAAGACGACGGGTTCTGCCCGACTGACGAGTCTGTAAGGACGAAACACGTGTATCGGGCTGTACAAGAGCCCTTACCAGACCACATGACACGTTGGCTCAAATGATATGAAAGGATATGCAACAGTGTAAAACTGAAACGGATTTTTTTTCGATTTATGACTTTTTAAGAAGCTTATGTGGTGTAATTTTTAGCACGCATGGGATAAGCTTTCATAAAGCCCCACAATCATCAATTTGTAGAGTACTTTTGTGGAGAAACTGCACGTTCCTCACCCAAATTTATCAAGTCTTTCACCGATGTTATTGATCTTTTGATTGAAATATTTATTCAGCAAGCAATAAATTATACAACAACCATCGATGATTAGCTGTTCACCCTGAATATCAGTACCGGTCAACATTCACCCGCGTTGCATAGAATTTTGCTTGTTGCATTCATCAAAATATGCGTTCTATCACAATAAACATCGAGTCCTAAAATAATCAGTTCTCGGTTCGTAAATGTCTTCAGTATCATACGACATGATTTTTCTACCTAAATTATAGAAACTTGTCAAACGCTAAAGCGCCTAACAGCACATCTCCAATGAGCAGTATTGAAACAAGGTAAACAAATATAATGCTGACATCGGCTGGACCTCGTGCTTACTTTTTTGCCTTTGTTTCGAGCATAAGCATAAGCATCTACACGTACTACCAATTTCTTATAACATCCAATACAACGTCCACTTCGTGGCAAAGTGACATCGAGAATAAATACGCCTGGGTGTCGGCTGTGGAGCGGCGTGATCTTGTGAGTATTTGAGATTAGCATCCCCAGAACCTTGTGGAGTGTCCACGTTTTTGTCCATGCTCGCGTCTGATTCGTTACCAGTGTCCTCGTCAGCGCTTACAGCCAAGCCTGTGAACATGGTTTCCAATTCTTCATCTTCTAAAAGCTTTCCAGTCTTCTTCTCCTAAGGCTTTCCAGTCTTCTTCTTTTAGAGCTTCCCCGTCTTTTCTAATGACATGGCGACGCTGAAAGGTAAGCTTTCGAATATTCGCAAACAACATAGCAAGTTGTAGTTGTAATGGCGTAATAAACTTACGTCAATAGTAAGATGAGGAAGAGAAGCGAATACTCGTAGGCAGCTAAACTACCAAAACCATGACGATGTGACAGCTAGCTAGCGAAAATGCTACAGAGCAATCCACGTAATTGTATATTCTTACCTTTGCGCATCAGCGTTATGGATTCGAGCTATGTGATTGGTTTACTTGATTTACACATCTGGCAGAAGTTTGCAACATGTCTTTGGAGGCAGTGTGTAAGACTCAAGTTTCCCTACTGTAGAAGACCTCTTATTCAAAGTCATAACATCTCTCACAATAGCAACAACTAGCAGCTTTGCAATATCCTCCATAAAAGATAACATTTACGAATAGCAGCTTTACTTGCTTGCGGATCCAATTTCTCACGGTAACCCTCGAGAATAGACATAAATATACGCGGTATAGTTACATTACCCAGATTATGCAGTGGCTGGTATAGCTTGTAGATGATGTGAAATCATCATAGTCTGTGAACTTGAAACAGCAGCCAATCCAGCGCATTGCTGAAGTATCAGGCTTCGATTGTCAGGAAAGAATAGATCTCTACACCCAGACTTTGAATGAAATTTGGATTTACTGAAACAATGATGAAATAGGTGGTAGCCTACTGTACTTACTAGTTCTCCTGAATACGACTGACCCTTCTTGCACAGAAATTTTTTGCAATTCAAAAAATTTCAAACTTCGTCGTGTGAATCATTATATAAATTAATAGAATTGAACGAATCCTTACTCTAAACTTGGTTATGTTAGGAATTATCGATGGCCTGGCATCGCATGCATTGTGCAACAGCTTCTTCTGATATACTGTTCATTGTTTTTCAATTTCCAGTCACTATTATAACTCTTAACTCTATATCCATCTTCGTTGCTTACGCACCAACATCAAGCTATGACGAAGACGAAGTGGAAGCGTTCTATATGGACCTCGAAAAATTCTTCAGAGAAGATCGTACATTCTTCAAGGTCATTGTCGGAGATTTTAACGCAAAAATTGGACTTAGAAGAACGTCTGAAGAACGTCACATAGGGACCCACGGACTAGAATGGAATGAACAGGGTGAGAGGCTATCCGAGTTTATCATGACGACCCAAACCATCCATGGTAACTCGCAATTCCAAAAGCCTCTCTCTCAGCGATCGACGTGGGAGTCTCCCAATGGAGAGTACCATAACGAAATAGATCACATCATAGTAAATCGAAGGTTTTGCCTGACCGACGTCGCTGTTGTTCCCAAGTTCTACACGGGATCAGACCATCGCCTCCTTCGCGCAACGTTCCGATTTTCGAGGAGAGGAGAGAAAGCCGCTAAATTCAAACAACGAAGTCCCAGAACTACCATAAACTGGGATGTATTGAAATCATTAGTCGGCTCTTGGGAAGATACCGTTGTCGACAACATCGACGAAGAATACGATCGACTCGTTGAATATCTTCACGTTAGCGCTAAAAAAGCCGAGAGTCCTAAGGTCACGAAGAGACGCTTGTCTCCGCAGACACTCGAGCTGATACGTCAACGTGGAATCGCACGAGCTGCAGGCAACCGAAACCTTCCGTCCGAACTTGCGAAACGATGCAGCGAAGCGATAAAAGAAGACCTCAAAGAGAGAAGAGCAGCAGTTATGGCAGAAGCTGCAGAAGCTGGGAAGAGCATTCGCAAAGCCCAGCGAGGCTTCGCCAACTATAAAACCAAGATGATTGCACTCCGATACCCTGGCGGGACACTTACAGCTTCCAGAAGGGCTATGGAGAAAATCATCCACCAATACTATTCGGATCTCTTCGCTAGCCATGTTCTCTTACCGTCATATAAATTGAAAGAGGACGAATATGTCGTTCCACCGCTCCTTCCTTCCGAAATCGGACATGCTATATCGTCGGTGAAAAACAGAACAACACCCGGTCCAGACAGGATTAGACCAGAACACCTGAAGAACCTGCCGCCAGTTCTCATCAACACCCTGGCTCGGCTCTTCACTCGCTACCTGTCAGAATGCAAGGTTCCCATTCAATGGAAAACCAGCAAGACCGTATTGTTGTTCAAAAAGGGAGACCTTCACGACATAGGCAATTATCGCCCAATCTGCTTGCTGTCCGTTGTCTATAAACTCTTTACTCGAGTCATCCTGAACAGGATTGACAGAACACTGGACGAAGGACAGCCATGCGAACAAGCAGGGTTCCGAAAAGGATTTAGTACCATAGACCACATCCACACGATCACAAGACTCATTGAAGTTTCGCGAGAGTACAAACAACCACTCTGTCTCACTTTTATCGATCTGAAGAAAGCCTTTGATTCAGTGGAAACAGAAGCGGTTATAGAGGCTCTGGATAACCAGGGCGTCCCTACTCGGTACATAATGATCCTTCGTGAGCTTTATAAAGATTTTATGACTAAAATATCTCCATTCTACAACAATATCACCATTGACGTAAGAAGAGGGGTTCGACAACGGCGATACAATTTCGCCAAAACTATTCACTGCCACCTTACAAAACGTCATGCGAACATTGGAATGGGAAGAAATGGGAGTGAAAATTGACGGTCGACAATTAAACCATCTTCACTTTGCTGACGATATCGTTCTCATAACACCAAACATCAGCCAAGCAGAACGAATGTGACTGATTGCGATAACGCCTGTGGAAAGATTGGTCTTCAACCGAATCTAACGAAAACAATGTTCATGAGGAACGGATAGGTTTCTAATGCCCCATTCACGCTCAACGGAACGACAATTTCCGAATGCTCCAGTTACATCTATCTAGGTCGTGAAATCAACATGATTAACGACCTAGCCCCAGAGTTGAGCAGGAGGAAACGAGCGGCTTGGGGAACGTTTAAGAGCATCGAAGATGTAGTGAAGAGGACAAAGAACATCCGACTCCGTGCCCACCTTTTCGACTCGACAATTATCCCTGCCCTAACGTATGCAGCAGAAACCTGGTCGCTACGTAAGCAGGATGAAAGATCACTTGCCGTTATCGAACGCGTAGTCGAAAGGTCGATGCTAGGAGTATCCCGTATTTCGCAAATGAGAGAAAGGATCCGAAGTTCCGACCTACGTCAACGATCGAAAATCAGAGACGCCGTTCTACACGCCAGGGTATCGAAAATAAGGTGGGCCGGACACGTGATGCGCTTCAACGACAACCGATGGACGAGAGCCGTTACCGACTGGATTCCTCGGGACGTCAAGCGCTCTAAAGGAAGACCACTGACCCGTTGGTCCGATTTCTTCACGAAAGCGATGGAAGAAAGATATGATGCTCAGCGAATCCCTAGAGCGAGGAGGACCCACTGGGCTACTCTTGCACGCGATAGGGAAAAATGGAAGAGTTGCTGGTACCCGCTCGAGTCACTCGACGATCAACGGGACGACAGGTGATACAGGTGATCCTTTTTCCAGGATGGTGAGCCAGCTACCCCAAAGTTCAACGCGCATGTAGAGAAAGACGGCAAGTTGATCTTAGATCCATTCGCGGCAACAGACGTCGGTCAGTACTCGTCGCCTGATCAGGGACCAATAGTTAGTTTACTATTTCTTCATATGTCGCAAAAATAATGTCTCTTTCGTTAAAGTACAACCGATGTGAATCGTTCAAAATACAAGCTTACACTTGGATATCATGTTGGTCGGGGCAAATTGTCTACTAGACTGATGCTTGTTCTTTTTTCATCTAATGCATAGTTTATTTCAATATGTCAAAAATGATCGACTTACATCATTATATTCTTTGTACAACTTTTTACCATTGACAGAATGCCAGCATCACTGTGATCTCGTAGTAAAAGGGAGCCTTTCTTTTCAAACATAAGCGTTATCCTTGCACTAAGAGCACACGAGTGTGTAGAGAAAATCTTGAAGTATCGAATATTACAAGGAACCCCAGACTTTTACCCAAAATGACGAAAAGCCCTAATCAGATACCGAAAATCGGCGATTTGCACGGCGTGTGGCTATTACAACTGGTGGTCCCGAAAGGGTTGATGTGCGTTTGATATCCCAAGGAATCATGAGCGTAACAACTCTTGTTCAGCAGTTGTCGTTGAAGCACATTACGTTTCTATCTCTCCTGATATCTGACATCATGGCACGTAGAACACTGTTTCTAATTTGCAATCGTTGACGTACGTCAGAGCATTGGATCTTTTTTTCTTATTTGTGTGAGTTGACATCCTCCCATCGCCTTTTCTACCATGTGTTCGATAATGCTCAGTGACTTTTTATCGTTTTACGAAGCAACCAGACCCATCATCCAAACAGTTTCGGCGTGGTCCTATTTCTGGCAGTCTTATTTATGAAGACATTTTCTTAGAGCTGCGTAGATCTGAATAGGCCCTTGGTTATGGTAGTATCGGGAGTCCGTTTTTGAAATTTGCGCTTTTTCAGCTAAGTGCAAAAAACGAAAAAGGAAGGTCCGGTGTCATGTCGAACTTTGGGACACTTGATGTTGATGCGTCAGCGGCCAAGGTGGTCGAAGCCGGTATTGATCTACAGTGTCTGAAAAATCTGTGATAACGAGGACGTCAGATCTGCCGACACCTCTACAAGCAGATGTTTCGAGTTCCGACAGGCACTTCTCTCTGTCATAAATACCTTTGAGTAGGCAGCATGTTGTCTCATCCACTTTGATGACATGTTTTAACCTTTTGACATTCATGATCAGGTTCTCCTTAGAACACTCGGATGATGCGAGTGAACACGTATTGGACGTATAGATTTTGACCTTGGTCTGACGTGATTTAGCCCAGAATAACCGTCAAACCCTTGCAGCCTCTCCGTATTCGTTCTCACAAAACACTTCCCTGTCGGGAGCTCTTTCAAGGTCTTCGTAACGAAGCCCACTTATCCTACTTGTGTGAACGTGGTGGAATGATACTCATTGGTCGCTTGCTATTCTCTCACAGACTGGGCAAGGCATAGCTTATTTGTTGAAGGTGACTCCTAACCGCCTCCATACGCTTCACAGTTACTCGACTGTGGCATTATGACCAAATTTGTTCAAACAACCCAATCCGTCAATGAGAACACATCCATACTAGCATGCATGAATGTTTATGTAAATACAGAAGGTATTTGTCAGAACAGTGGCGCTGCAGAAACAGTGACTTCATCCATCGCGTGATCTCTTTGCCTCTCAGGAAACTAGAAATCTCATTTGGTCCACTCATTGTATGCCACGTGATTACTGCTGTGTGTACTCGCGACTGAACCGACCAGAGATTCCATTTTTATGAGGAGTGCTCGTGATTCGACAATCACTGAACGATATCCACGAAAAGTCGCATGGGCAGGACTCACACGCAAATTTAAACATCTTTGTACATTACGGATATAAGGTTGGCCATATGTAAAGCCGGGCACTGTCGGAAATTTTCGACGTTTTGATTTTTTGCATATCTGTGCGATCTGTGTTTTTTTTTCCTCAACATGAATTCGCAGTCAAACCACAGCAGTTTTGATAGTTTTATACTGTGTCAAATATTGAAATGCTTGTCACATCAGTAGGTATAGCCTTTGAGACAATTGTTTTGAGAAGCTTTAATTGTACAGATTCTGATTTTTAAAGGTAGGATGCTGGTAGCGACAAAATGTTCAACTATCGCAATATGAACTTATTTCTTCGTAATTTCAGAATGAACTTGACTCGCTATACTATGCCGGTGGTCAGTGGTCCATTTTCAATATCTCTAATCTTGGTGCAGCTATTGACTCTTGTCATGACATTATGGGCGTTAAGCCTGTTGCTCCGCAATATGTGAAATGGGATCCAACACCATTTGGTTAGTTCAAAGTTTCAAAAAAACAATTGTTTGAATGTGATGCAATTCAATTCTACTTCTATGAAATTTAGGTTGGTCTCCTCGACCGGAAGCAGCGCTTGTATTAGGTCGTAGCTGTGCTGTCATATACCCTGACCTTATACCTGGTGTGCAGCCAGATTTGTTTACGTTTCCTCACCAGTTTTTCACACCTGGAGAAGATCTGCTGCTGGCTCACGCCCTAACACAGTTTCGACATATTCCGCACTCTAATTCAAATAATCCATTTGGGAGGTTGTTACTTAGAGTCTAAACATTCTGATGGATGATTTTTGTATTCAAAAATTTTGTAAGTTGCTGAGTGTTAAGTAGTTTTTAGGTTGTACTGGATAAAAAGAATGCTACTGCCTTGTAAAACGATCCAACAAATCCGGAACCACCTACGCATTGCACGGCTGCACAACGAGGGTCAAGTGAATCAACGTAATCCACTGTATCAGATAATGATAGTAGGACCCACGTTTTGATTGTCATCGAATTGTGGCAGAGGTGAAGATTCGTTGTTTTAGCAAGCCCTTGAAGGTGTGTGTCATCTTCGATTTCCTTTTGAACGGCCGTGGCTCGCTATGGAACGTTACAAATGTGGCCCGAGGAGGAGAGGCCAATTTGGTACAATGTGGGTGTTTTGCGCACATTTTAAAAAATGCAGTTTGCTTATTCTCATATATAAATATGTATATGAATGCATATGTATACATATGTATATACGTATATACATTAAATGTACATATACGTAGATGTGCACACATATATACTTGCACATGTGTGCAATTATGTAACATGCACTCATGTGTCTTACATATATATATATATATATATATATATATATATATACATATAACATACATATACGTGCATAACACGTATGTGTACATTATACATACACATATATACCCACATACAACACATGTATATATATATATACATATACGTATATGCACGTGTGCACATGAATACAGATGTTGTAATTATAGTAAAGATCTCAGTGAGTACAATTATTATTGTTCTCGAACCGGTTTGTACTCTTGTTGTATTATGTTTCGAAACTTTATGTAATTGAAGTAAAAGGCTACGAAAGGTAACACCGAGTCGTTAAATGATTACTTGTCAATTTCGAGACATCATTGTCCACATACACTGCTTTCCAGCACCAAATAGGTAACAACGGGACGAGTTTTTGCTTTCCACTCAGTTCTCTTGGGAGTTTTTGAAACATCATAACACTGCGAAAGAGTATTGAAAAAACATAGGGAGTTCTGGAATTACATACATATATCTTTCCAGAAATTTCTAAGAAACTTCTGTACAAATGGTCCGACTGAAATAATTCCACGTGAGAATGTCAGCGATCGTAAATCGCCTGAGGTAGCAGTATCTGATGCACCTCTGGTCGGCATCCCAAGCGTCTGTTCCATGAGTTCCCCCACTCAATCGAATAACGGAATCGCGAGCTGTTATGTGACTTATGAGGTAATGACATTCTCGAAATCTCTTCAATAATTGCTTATAACGTAGACAGCTTGCAACTAACACCTCAAAAAATATCAAGAAGACATACGAAGGTACAGACAAGTTGCCTGTGTTGGCGACCAGAGGATGACATAATAAGGGTATTCATAATGTGAGAATGGAAATTTTGGTTACTTAGTCAGTTACAGCAAGGCTGTCAAATAGAAATATGACTGGATTTGCGCGGTTCTTTATTATCCTGGGTGATATATCCTAATTTTCTTCGTTAAGCCAAACATGAGGTGTTATATGATTTCTTTATTCATCAACAGCCACGTGTTTGGAAGTTTCATATGATTAATTTACCTTGAAATGATGGCGTGGAGCTAGCGTGTACTCACAAGTTGACGTCTTATCTGTCACTCTGTGATGTGCTCTGCATCCCATATTTGAGCTAACGTTTTCAGGTTGATGTCAATTTTCATCACAACAACGATCACTTGATGTCCTGTGTTGATGCGCAGCCGACTTCTTACTGTTATGTAGGATATTCTAATTTTGTTTGTGCAAGAAGTTCAAAGTCAACTTTTTTTTCTTTGTAGGAATCTGCTAATGCCAGCTTTCCGTCAAGTTGTGCTGTAACGACTGCTCAAAGCCAGCAGAACGCTCCACATGCTGCCAATATCTGCATTTCGGATCCTTATCGATCTAAAGAAACAAATGTAAAGGACGAACTGGAAATTCATCAGCGGCCGACAACGTCATACTCGCAACTTGAACTCAGAAGAATCACACCAAAAATTGCTAGATTCATCTGTTACTAATATTGGCGACCTTATGATCGTAGATGATAATGCCAAGCCTGAGGTATCCGCATTATCACTGAACTTCCCTTCTTCATCTCCATCATCCAGTTTGGCTGAACCTCAGTTTAGCGTATTTGAGCCTAATAAGGACTTCATTATACTGCCTACCGTGCACCCTGAGGAGATGCAGTTGCCAAAGTCGGAGTTTTCTTTCCGACCGGTATTGGAAGAGGTTCGTGGCTTTACAATTAAATTTGACATTTCATGAGATAAGAATTTCGGAGATGTTCGTTTGTTTTGTACAGAAAATTATTTGAACTAAATAGTTCTTGACGTTGTATTGCCAGATAATGTACTGTTCGTTTGCTGTTCATTTTTTCAACCGAGAACTATCACAGTCAGTCTTTGCCCCTCTTCTCGTTCGTTTTTAGATTTACTCGATACTTTCATTATGTTCCCTCTATATACCGAGCAAGGATGAATTGTGGTTTCGGCAAAAAATCGCTCAAAATGCAGAGATTTCCACAAACAACCGATTCTATATACTATTCGATTATTTCTCTAAATATATTCGGTTGCTCCACAAGTTCTCGGCATTGGAGCAGTAAACACTAAATTGAGTTACCGGAAGTAATTAGTATTGCATGGTTTTGGTATCGTTCATCTGCGCATTTTTTTTTTTGAAAACATTTTGGTACACAACTTGCTTTAATATGGAGCTTTCGTGGGAACAAATTAGCTTGCTACTCATGCACTTAATGGTGTGTAGGGAAGGATGGTGGTGAAACGGCGCGCAAGATTAATGAAGCTTATAGTAGGCGGCCCGAGCGCGACTGATCCTCCAGACTGTTCCCCCCCCCCCTTCTTTGGTTTTGAACTTCGCGAATCACTTCCTAGTCGTCCTTTTGGCAACCGTATCATTGCCACAAACTCGATTAATCTTGTGCGTTGCTTCCCCTATGACCCATTCATGCATGATTAGCAAGAGAATTTTCTCCCAAGACAGTTCGTTCGTCTGAAAGCAAGTACAGGCAAGTTGTAAGCCACAAATTTTTTTCAAAGAAAATACTCAATTGAACGATACCAATATCATGCAAGTTTCAATCACTTCTGGTTAATCAATTTGATGTTTATCGTAGTGCCAAAACTCATGGAACTGCCTGATATACATTCAGTAGTTGAAATTGTAGATTTAGATCTCCTTATAAAAGTTCGATAGGACGAGATATGTTTTCATTGCAGGGCGAAATTATTAGCGAGGAAAGCTCCTTGGATGCTCCGAAAAGAACGCGGTCGACGTTCTATTTTGAAAAACTCTCCATCAAATCGAGGAGGAATTGAACGAAAACGTGCGGGGACACATAGAAAACGAAGAGAACATGTATCAAAATCTGTAAGTTCACCACCGAAATGTTTGACAAATTGAATCAAAAAGTTTTATTTTCCCGCTTTCCTGATTTACTTCTCGGTGTTTTGCTATTTACTGCGAACGCCAGATAAGTCAAAAAGGAGATGTGGTATCCGCATAAAGCCAAACTCAGAAAGACAATTTATGTTCACGAGCAATCATCTCCATCTAGTATACGGTTCTTTTCTGTTAGACGAAAACAAATGAACAGACGACAACTTGCGCTGGAAAAGAACTTTTCACGAGAGTGTTAGTACTTATTCAAAAGTTCCAATATCGGGAGACTGCTGTATGCCCGTTTTTTCAAGAAAACCTTTATTCAAGGCTGTAGCAAAAAGAAAAATTCTATTCCACAAACGCATATTTCTCGCAAAAGCAGAGCTCTTCCGTTTGATAAATCGTAACAATTCGATAACGTAAGTTTCTGCCATTCCAGCGTTTTGCTTATTTTCTGAGGAGACCATTTCACTGCAATGTAACAATGAACTTAGGATTGAGTTTCACATACGCGCTCATTGTCCAATGTGTTTACGCGCCCGTAGATCGATACGTGGCCAATCGATCGCACTAGCGCGACTCACGTGTGTGGTGCGATTTTTGTTGCTGAATTTAGGACTTTTCCTCGCTTTGAAAGAAATCGCAGATAAAACGTACCCGTCTGATTCTACAAGATTTTTTCTACACGTTCATAGTACTTTTTATGCTTACAGCAAAGTAGCTCCAGAAGTTTTGGCGCTAGAGCAGTGAGCATCAAATCTATCAACCAGAAGTAATTAAAATTGTATGGTTTTGAGATCAATCAATTGTGCATATTCTTGCGAAGATATTGGTATACAACTTGTCTAGTAGTTGCTTGGCGATGGAGCTGTCGTGGGAACAAATTCGCTTTCCACTTATACGCGAACGGTCTGTAAGGAAAAATGCTAATGAAGTGGCGCGCAAGATTAATGGAGCCTCCTGTGGGCGGCCGAGCGCGACTGATTCTCTGGGCTGTTTTCTCCATTTTTGAACTTTGCGAACCACTTCCTAGCCATTCTTCTGCAACCGCAACATCGCCCCAAGTTCCGTTAAACTTGTGTAGCGCTTCACTAGCATTTTCCATACAAACCATTCGTGGATGAGTAGAAAGTCTTAGCAGGAATACGCGCTATTGAACGACGCAAAAATCAAGCAATTTTGAATACTTTTGGTTATAGGTTTGGTGTTTATTTCTCTAGTGCCAAAATTTATGGAATGGCCTAATTTTACTTTGCTGGAAGCATGAAAAGCATATGAACGCGCAGAGAGAATTTTGTAGAATTAGAGTCATACGTTTTCTCTGCTTTTTTTTACATAAGTAGAAAAATTCTAAATGCAACAACAAAGATCACATCACACATATGAATCGCGCTAGCGCAATTGATTGGTCGCATATTGATTTACGTCCACGCACATACACTAGCCACTGAAGCGAGCGGCGTATGTGAAATACAATCTTGCTCTGCACTGCAGTGAAACGGTCCGTCCAGAAAAGAACCTAGCGTTGGGATTATGATAACTCCAGTTATCGATGGTCACTCGTAGTTCCAGGTAGCAGTATCTGTCCTGTAAAAGATATGCGTATGTGGAGCACGAATGTTTTCTTTGCTACAGCATTATAAAAGAGCCTTTTTTTGAAAAAAGAGGCACGTAACGCACAAGTCATGAATCCGAGCTTTCGAATGAATACTAACACTCTTTTAAAAAGTTCTTGTCCAGCGAAAAGGATCCTTTCTTCATTCGCCCTGGCATAACAAAAATTAGCACATTTTAGTTACCTCTGGTTGATGTATTTGATGTTGTTTGCTCTATTGATAGAACTTATGGACCAACCGAATAAAAGCGCTACGAATTTGAAACATAATTTTATTTCCGCTACGGCGTATAAAAAGGCATCAAGAACGAGCACTGACGGCAATTCACCGAGATTTGAACTTTCATATAGTGATTTTTGTCTGTAGAACGCGTTTTGCCACGCGGTACTTTTCGTTTGTTGCGGTAGATCAAACCTCAAACTTGACCAATCAAACCGATATAGGTACATTATAGTACAGCAATAACAAGGCCGCGATGTCGATAGACTCACCGAGAACTTGGGTGAATACAATGTGATCAATAGTTGAAAATGTGAGAGATGAGCAATCATATGAGTAATGCGGATAGGGTTCCTGAGTTATACGTGCTAAGTATAATGAGGAGCAGGCACCTGTATCATACATGCGAAATGTAATAAGGAGCAGGTCTTTACCCTATATATGTAAAGATAACGGAGTGTAAGATTTCGTATTACATATATAAAAAGCAATGAGGAGCAAGCTTTTCTAGGTGGAATGAGATAAGAGTTAAGAGGGATGAAATTGCGACCGAGCTTCAAGTGGCGTCCATAGTCTGGCGCTCCTGTGGGCGTGACAGTTTTCAAGATTCTTATTTGCGTTAACATATAAATAGTTTAGCAGCACAACTCTGGTCAGATATTATGGGAAACACGTCTTTTCATAGAGCCATTCATTGCGTCATGAGTAGTTCACCAGCACAACACTGGTCATCTGGCGCGCGCGAAACAGTTGCCCTTTGCACGAACACGACTGATTGTGTGGGATACTGTAGCCGGCCGGCTAGTATGGGAAACTCGAATCGGCTATGGCTCACTGTCTTCATATGACGATTATAATTATTGCAGGTAGACATCTTTACTATTCATGAGTATGTATAATGATAAAAGTAGCAGTTATCCGTGAGAAGAACTGCTATATTTCAAACGATTGCTAATATTCTCATGGAAGTTGTCCAGCGAGAGTGGTCGTTTTCTTCGTTTGCTTCCGTCTATCAGAATAAAGCGTATACTATGATTTTTCATCTCAGTATATGTTCAGCATGATGGAAACTCTGGCTTCACATTTTTGTACTTGGGGACTAATTAGGTTTAACAGGGCTAACTATTTTTTTAGGGCCAAATTGTTCGTGATGGAAATTTGCGGAAAATCTCAACAGCACGAGACCGACGTAATGAATCCAAGAATTCTTCATCAAATCGAGCAAGAAGCGAACAAGATCGTGTCAATAGACATAACAAGCGAGCATATCATGCGCCAAGATTTTGCCGTACACCACTGAGACTCAGAACGAGTTATAGTGAGAGCATAGGGCGGTTTACTAATCGGCATCTTAGTAATAATGGGACTCGACTTGAACAAACTTATAAATACCGGAATGCTTATCAGGCAAGAAACGAAGCCCAAGACGCGTCGAGAAAGAGTCGCTCAAAGCGAAGACTAATTAGTCCAGAATCGGGGTCGGTAGGATGCTCCCATTGCTCACATAAGAGAAGACGACATGGCGAAGACAGTCGGATCGAGAAAGATATTGGCATGTCTAATAGAGATCGACATGTGGAAGACACTCGGATCGAGAACGGTATCGTCAGGTCCAGTAGAAATCGACATGTGGAAGAAATTCCGATTGAGAAAGGTATCGACAAGTCTAGTAGAGGTCGACATATGGAAGACACTGTCGAATCGAAGAAAGGTATCGGACAAGTCTAGTAGAGGTCGACATATGGAAGACACTGGGATCGAGAAAGGAATCGGCATGTCTAGTGGAGATCGGCATGTGGAAGACACTCGGATCGAGAAAGGTATCGGCAGGTCCAGTGGAAATCGACATGTGGAAGAAACTTCGGATCGAGAAAGGTATCGGCAGGTCTAGTAGAGATCGACATGTGGAAGACGTTAGGATTGAGAAAGGCATCAACAAGTCTAGTAGAAATCGACATGTGGAAGAAATTCGGATTGAGAAAGGTATCGACAAGTCTAGTAGAGGTCGACATATGGAAGACACTGGGATCGAAAAAGGAATCGGCATATCTAGTAGAGATCGACATGTGGAAGACACTCGGATCGAGAAAGGTATCGGCATGTCTAGTGGAGATCGGCATGTGGAAGACACTCGGATCGAGAAAGGTATCGGCAGGTCTAGTAGAGATCGACATGTGGAAGACGTTTAGGATTGAGAAAGGCATCAACAAGTCTAGTAGAAATCGACATGTGGAAGAAATTCGGATTGAGAAAGGTATCGACAAGTCTAGTAGAGGTCGACATATGGAAGACATTCGGATTGAGAAAGGTATTGACAAGTTCAGTAGAGGTCGACATATGGAAGACACTGGGATCGAAAAAGGAATCGGCATGTCTAGTAGAGACCAACATGTGGAAGACACCGGGATTGAAAAAGTAATCGACAAGTCTAGTAGAGATCGACATGTGGAAGACACTCGGATCGAGAAAGGTATGGGCATGTCTAGTGGAGATCGGCATGTGGAAGATACTCGGATCGAGAAAGGTAGCGGCAAGTCTGATAGAGATCGACATGTTAACTTGGAACGACTCAAGAAGGATGTTGATTTCAGACGTAGAGAAGGAATACTTACAATTTGCAGAGATGAACAGATAAACAGTCAGAAGAGGTTTTGAAAGATCAATAAATTCGGATCGAGAAACTCATCAAGATTCTTCGGCAAGGAACGAAGAAATTCCTGAAACATCCTGCAGCATAATTCATACGTTGAGAGCTCTCAGAAGAAACGCTTCTGTTGGCCTAGTAAATGTGATGAATGATTTTGTTACGCTTGAAAAAGATATTGCTCTGGAAGCGAGGGTAGACACGCTCGGAAACCCTTGGCAATGATGAAACCATGGATAGTGATCTTTCACAATTTAGTCGCAGTTCTCATCCAGCCAACGCTGACGACGGTGTTGTAGAGGTTTGTCAAATTTATATTTCGCAGTACTTTCAGTTGCACAATATTCTAGTGTAGTTTTTTGCGAGTTTTGAATTCCTATTACTCGCACGCGTCTCTGAAGCACGGCCGATCTCAAACAGTTCCATTGTTTTTGATAATACCTTCAAGCTCGACTGTTTTTTCCACACCCTCGCCTAAAACAATATAATCTGACAATGTATTTTATGAGCCTTTTACGATGTCTATTACAGGCACTTAGAAGTGTAATACATGTGTTTCTGCCCAACAGTCTCGTCAGTTGCACAGTGCTTTTCGTCTAAGCCAATCCTCGAAAGAGAACCCCATTTCCTTCTTACATATTTTCACTTCACACGCGGCAGCGTTGTTAACATGTTCGTCGACGATTCCTTTATGTAGAGTGGTTCTCCCACGAAGTGGATTGGCTCATAGGAAGGCACAGTGCAACTGACGAGGCTACAAGACTGAAACACTTATATTGCAATGTATCACCTGTATCACCTGTCGTCCCGTGATCGTCGAGTGACTCGAGCGGGTACCAGCAACTCTTCCATTTTTCCTTATCGCGCGTAAGAGTAGCCCAGTGGGTCCTCCTCGATCTAGGGAATCGCTGAGCATCATATCTTTCTTCTATCGCTTTCGTGAAGAAATCGGACCAGCGGGTGAGTGGTCTTCCTTTAGTGCGCTTGTTGTCCCGAGGAATCCACTCGATAACGGCTCTCGACCATCGGGTTGTCGTTGAAGCGCATCACGTGTCCGGCCCACCTTATTTTCGATATCCTAAAGTGCACAACGGCGTCTCTGATTTTCGATCGTTGTCGTAGGTCGGAACTTTGATCCTTTCTCTCATTTGCGAGGTACGGAATACTCCTAGCATCGACCTTTCAACTGCGCGTTCAATACCGCCAAGTGATCTTTCATGGCAGCTTACGTAGCGAGCAGGTTTCTGCTGTATACGTTAGGGCAGGGATAATCGTCGAGTCGAAAAGATGAGCACGGAGTCGGATGTTCTTTGTCCTCTTCACTACATCTTCGGTGCTCTTGATATATGATGATATACTTTTTTCATTCATGAAGTAACGTAGAGTTGATGTAGAACTTCATTTTGCTTTAACTCTAATTAGAGTAAAAACTGGAGCTTCAATAGTTTGATTTGATTTCTGAATTTTCCTCAGTCACTTTCGGAAACATGGAACGATGTCGATTATACGAATGATGAAGACGATAATGATCCGCTTACATTGCAATCGAACATGGAAACAGATTCGCCACAAAGAGTAAGTGGGGTTGGTTTTTGAGGATTGTTTTGGACATAGTTAGACTTCGAATCAATGACGTATATGCCATGTAGTATTTTTAAGTTATTTCTAACGTTCGTTAATATTCCAGTCACCATACATACCACAGGACACCAACCTTCAATACTCCATCAGATTGTTCACTAGTGGAATCTATCTATCGTTTGGCTACTCCACGAACCCCTAGTCCGGAATCCGATGTAAGCTTAATACTCTTTACGTTTGTACCGACTTTCATACTTTCCATCTGATGTGGCAAATGAGTTTTTCTAGATCACAACTTTACGTTTTCTTTTCCTTTTTTTTTCTCTTTTCCTTCTTTTTCCTATCTTCTTTCTGGATTTTCTTTGCAGCTGACAATACCTATTACACCTCGCGATGACGTTCTAACAAGGAGTCCCACATTACTACGAGCACCGTCATCCGTTAGTAGAGCACTGTTTTCAAAAATCCAGGTTCTTTTTGTATTTTGGCTGCTTACAGTGATGCATCTTTGAACCAAAGACATTAGTCTTCACAAAACTTTTGTACGGATTTTGTTTATTCGTTCTAGATCAGACGCGTTCCATCCGATAAAGCTGATTTGAATAATCGTAATGCCGCGTCGAATTGCTTGAAGAACACTTGGAATTGTGCAGTAGGCTACTCTTTACCGTACGTTAACGTGCGAAGCGCGAGCTCATCTATGGAACTGGATGGAGGCGACCAAATCAATGACGACTCTGAGGATGCTCCTGGATCTGAGGTGTACTCGGTGAGAGTCTGCATTGTTTGAGTTCCAAAAACTTGCTGTCATGATAATGCGAGAAATGCTTGAGCACAGACTTGTTTTATTCTAGGTATCTGGTCTCATCTTTCAATCTAAATTTCTCACTTATGTCTTTATATTTGAAATGTTTTTAAACGAGAGATATTCGATTAAGAAAATTTCTTAGAAGTCTTTGAATTTTGCAGACGATTATAAAGACTTCCTAGGGACTCTGCGTTTTAGCATGTAGTTATGTCAAATCTATGAATGACTTCAAAACTGCAAATTTTTGCGAAAATGGAAAATATATCTAACGCTTTGGAGAGGCGATTAATCTCAGTTGCGGAGAGCGATTCGCCAGCGGCTTGCAATTTCCGTTATCTGATCAGGGTTTTTTCTCCATTTTGAAGAAACGTCTTAGCTTTTTTTATGTTGCTGTGATACTCCATAACTTCTTTTAGATGTCTGCATGCTTTTGGTGCATATACATCTCATAATTTCGAAGAAAATTCCGAGTGTTAAAAGCAATCTTCCTTTCACTGTTACAACGATATAAAGACCACTTCAAAAACTAAAAATTGTTTGAGAATAATTGCGATTGAAATTATCGAATGACTACTAAAAGTCTAAAGTAAACCTATCTAACGGCCAACCAAGCAAACAAAGAAAATTGAGCCTATATTAGAGAGTTTTTGGTGCTATGGCTCAATGAAAAGGTTTTTCCAAAAATAGAAAAAACATTGTTGAAATCGCCGTCGGTGACAAGTCTAAGAAAACAGTAGTGGATTCTATGGGATGCACCGTGTCTCCCAAGGGTCAAAGCATAAAGGTAGTAAAAGCTAATGGACAGCTTCGTGCTACGTCTTTCGAAAATGTTTCTATATAATCACCTTTGGCATTGTTGAGAAACTTCTAAAACATAGTTTTTGCAGTTCAGCGTCCAGTCCTTAGCTCAATACAGGCCTAATATATCATTTTATTGGACTGTGGATTACAATCTGATAAGGAAATAACATGTTTTGAGCTATATCTAAGTGCTGTACAGGCGCCTGTTTCGTCCTACCACTAAGTCGAAACATGCCTGTATGGCACTTGGACATGGCTTCAAATGCGTTATATCCGTACCAGATTATTATCGTTTGAGTTAAATCTAAAAAAAAGCGGTTGAATGAGGAACTATGGATTATGACAAAAATTGTTCAGAACTATATTTCATTAAAATGCGCTTTTAAAGGCAGGAGATGAATTAGACGTTGGCAGCAAAACAAGGATGAAACGTCGTACGCGAACTGAGAAGGTAGTATTTTGAACTGTAAATATATTAATTTTCTGTCCTTTCAATTACTGCCGCCGATCTCCCTCTTTGAGGGATCCCACCCTGTTGGTCGCGAGGTCACGAGGCGCGTCTCCAGATGGTGGATGGAGGAATAAGCGCGAATCAAGAGCGGCCAAATGCTTCCCAGAGACGCAGGTGCATTCAGTGGATGAGCTCCCTGCTTCTGCAGCGCCCATTTGACAAAACTCTATTTCTACGAGTCAAATCGGCCAAAAGCCTGCAATCAAACGGCTGGTAAGTATGTGGGAGGAGATTAGGAGTCGTCCTCAACAGATACGCTCCTCCCGCTTCTCCGAGAGAGACTGGCAATTTACTCGTCAGTACCCAACCCCACGTTTAGACCCTAGTAAGCTTGTGTTGGCTGTCAAAATGCTGAAAATAGCAATAAATATGGGCTTTATTCCCTTGACCCCGAAAACCCCTAGTAGGGTAGCGCTGGGTAACGAGTACGGTGAGGCTGCTAAAATCTCAGGGCCAAACTAGGTGGCAGGATCAAAACGGACTGAAATGGCGATCTGTACCTATAAGGCACGAGTCCGCTTATAAGATTCATTGATTCGAACAGGGAGACTAAGGTACGACGTTTTTGGTCTGGCTGAGACGAGAAGACGCTATCCTTTTCACGCTATATATGACACCGGAAAAGAACTGTTTCTTTGCTGTAGCAGAGGTGTCAGCGGCGTTGGTGTCCTCTTTAAATTGAATTTCATCGTGAACAACGATTCATTTGAACGACTAACAACCCGTAGCGGACGACTGCGGTTGAAACGATGATCAATGCCGGCTTTGAACCTTCTTTGCTTACGCACCAACATCAAGCTATGATGAAGAGGAAGTCGAAAATTTCTGTATGGACTTTGAGAAATTCTTCAGTGAAGATCGTACATCTTTCAAGATTGTTGTAGGAGATTTTAACGCGAAAATCGAACCCAGAAGAACGTCTGAAGAATGTCTCATTGGGACCTACGGACTAAAATGGAATGAACACGGTGAGAGTTATTCGCTATAGCTATCTGAGTTTATCATGACTATCCACGGTAACTCACAATTCCAAAAGCCTCAGTCTCAGCGATGGACGTGGGAGCCTCCCAATAGAGAGTATAAAAAGGATGAAGCTCTCGGCGTTGATCAATCCCTGAGGGATGCGCCATGCATTCGACTTCAATTTTTAACTTCGTTTGAGGTGATTGAATGCACATCTGGCCTTTACAATGACTCGCGGTGGCCTCCCGCTGAACCGAGTCAGTGCTGCTTATCCTCCCAGACAAGTCTGAGACCTGTCTGGTACCAATTTACCGACCCCGAAGGGATGGATGGCTTGGTGAGCCATGAGCGCGAGATCGAACCATTGACCTCGTGTGCGACGCAGGGCACCTCTAACCACTGCGCCACATGCGCTCCAATGGAGAGTACCATGACGAAATAGACCATACCATAGTAAATCGAAGGTTTTGCCCGACCGACGTCGCTGTTGTTCCCCAAGTTCTTCACGGGATCAGACCAACCCCTCCTTCGCGCAACGTTCCATTTTTCGCGGAAGAGAGAGAAAGCCGCTAAATTTGAACAACGAAGTCCCAGAACTATCATGAACTGAGATGTATTTAAATCATTAGTCGACTCTTGGGAAGATACCGTTGTCGACAACATGGACGAAGAATACGACCGTCTCGTTGAATATCTTCACGTTAGCGCTGTGGAAGTCGAGAGGTTTAAAGTCACGAAGAGACGCTTGTCTCCGCGGACACCCGAGCTGACGATGCACAGCTATGCGAACAGGCAGGGTTCCGAAAAGGTGGTACCATAGACAAAATTCACATTATCACAAGACTCATTGAAGTTCCACGAGAGTGCTGACTACTGCTCTGTCTCACTTTCATCGATTTGAAGAAAGCTTTTAATTCAGTGGAAACAGAAGCGGTTACAGAGGATCTGTGCAACCAGGGCGTCTCTGCTCGGTGCATAATGATCCTTCATGAGCTTTATAAAGATTTCACGACCAAAATATCTCCATTCTGCAACAATATTACTATCGACGTAAGAAGAAGGGTTTGACAAGGCGATACTATTTCATTAGAATTATTCACTGCTACGCTCCTATTTGTCATGCGAACATTAGAATGGGGCGATATGGGAGTGAAAATCGGCGGTCGACATTTTAGCCATCTTCGCTTCGCTTATGATATCGTCCTCATAACACCGAACATCAGTCAAGCAGAATAATGTTGACCGATTTCGACAACGCCGTTGGAAAGATTGGCTTCAACTAAATCTAACGAAAACGATGTTCACGAGGAACGTATGGATGTTTGATACCCTATCCACACTCAACAAAACGAATATCTCCGAGTGCTCCAGTTATGTCTATCTAGGTCGTAAAATCAATATGATGAACAACCTAGATCCGGAGTTGAGCAGGAGGAAACGAGCGGCTTGGGGAACGTTCAAGAGCATTGAAGATGTAGTGAAAAGGGCAAAGGACATCCGACCCCGTGTCCAATTTTTCGGCTCGACGATTATCCCTACCCTAGCGTATGCAGCAGAAACCTGATCGCTACGTAGGAAGGATGGAAGATCATTTGGCGTTATTGAACGCGCAGTAGAAAGAACAATGCTAGGAGTATCCCGTATCTCGCTAATGAGAGAAAGGATGCGAAGTTCTGACCTACATCATAGATCAAAGATTAAGGACTTTGTTCTACGCGACGGGATATCGAAAATAAGGTGGGACGGACACGTAATGCGCTTCAACGACAACAGATGGACGAGAAGCGTTACCGAATGGATTCCTCGGGACATCAAGCGCTCTAGAGGAAGACCACGGATCCGATGGCCCGATTTCTTCACGAAAGGCATAGTAGGAAGATATAATGCTCAGCAAATCCCTGAAGCGAGGAGGACCCGCTGAACTACTCTTGCATGCGATAGGGGGAAATGGAAATGTTGCTGGTGCCCGCTCGAGTTACTCGAAAATCAACAGGACGACAGGTGATACAGGTGATGTCACTACAGTTGGTGCCCATGATATGGGAGGCTAATTGTCTGTCTCCATTTTCCTGTTCCTGGATGAGACAGTTTCATTTCACATGAAGTAGTATTTTTTATATGAAAAGGACTAGTCCTTGCTGATCTTGAACGGCTATCTTTCACTAAGAAAATGCTATGGGTTATAATCATGATTTTAAGGAACGCATGGGTTTCGAGCGTATGCAAAGTTCTCATCATCGAACTCGGCAAATGATCAACCTTGCAAGAAAGATTGCTATGGATATCAAACAACGCTTATTCATGCATCAAGACGTGTGGCACACTGTCGAACGAACTGTCCTAGGAGGAGACAATTTGGAGGGGGTAAGCAATCTACTCATGTTTTCCTCATTTTCTAAGATACGGTTAGGAGCAGTTAGGATTCGCATTTATGCGAATAGTAGTTTAAATTTTTTGAAAATTGAGACGGCGTTCATCCTCGAAATCGTGAATGGATATGGTTTGATGTTAGTCCTCTCTTTTCACTTGATATATCTTTAGTATTGAGTGGTTGTTGAAGAGGCAACGGTTTTTTTCTTGTTCTAAGAACAGCTTTGAATGCGTAGATTTTTCGGATCAAGTTGTTACTCCCGTCTTGAAGCTTATTTTAGTTCATTTATTCAGTAGGTATATTTTTTTTTCGTACTGGATGATCTATCTAGCAGTGTTTCCCATTAGATGTGTACTCCGTTGGATTACAAGAGCGTAATATCGGGAGAGTCATTACGAATACTTCAAGGATATTCTAGACTTTCTGCTACCAAGCAGAATATTCAGCTGGATAGTGTGCCACTCTATGTTTCACCCATATAGCAAGATACTGGGGGATGTCTGAGGCGATCTGGGCTTGACTGTTTAAACGAGGGCGATAACTTTGCTTACGTCTCACTTATGGTGTCTCCTAACTCATTCTTCACTGAAATTCCTTGATCCACAAGTGTTATCTAAGAGAATAAATAGGTAGTAATCTATTTTATTATTCATCTTGAAGTATGTGTCATTTATGAAGCCTGTCCCATCTTATTTGACCATACACATATTTATCTAATTGGCGTATATCTACACGCTATTGAATGTATTGTTCTCATTCGAGATGGGAACGAAGGTAGATGTCAATGTGGGGAACTTTTCTTACTCTATGTGCGGTTTGGACTTGACTGGTTCGAGTATGTTACGGGGTGATAAGTTAAGAAACGATCTTTTTCGCTGGACGAGCACATTTTGTGGGAGTGATAGTAGTTATTTCAAAAGCTTAAATTTCTAGCACTGCGCTGCGTGATCTTGTTTATCTTGTTTTCAAAAAGACCCTTTTATTGAAGTTGTGGCATTTTCAATTAAATTATGTTCACATCCGCTGCTGTTTCATACTATTGCTTCACTGGATGCAAAAAACATGAATCTTCAGAAGAAATCTTGTAGTGTAGTATCAGAGTCATACGTTTTATCTGGATAATTTTTCAAAGCAGATAAAAGTTCTCTAATTGCGTAACAAAATTCCTTTCTATCTAACCGCTTTTCAGCGATGGTATGGTGTTACAAATAAATATACCCAGTTTTAATCTAATAAGGATTTAACATGTTTTGCGCCATGGTCTAAATGCTAAACAGGCGCCTATTTCGTCCTACCGGGACCCATCATTAGCACCGTCCTCGGTTCAGCCGAATTGGCCGAAACAGGCGACTGTATAGCATTTAGACCATGGCTCAAAACATGTTATATCCTTACCAGATTATTACTGTTTTAGCAAGGTCTATAAAAAGCGGTCGAATGTAGAGGCATACCCAGTATGATGAGTGGATGCAAAACTTCGACATAGGCGGGACTCGATTCCGCATTTCACCCTTTCCATCTTACCTCTGGTGAAAGCGGTTAATTGAGAACAATTTTGTTTGATCACACATCTATCCAATATTAGTCAGCGTGACTGGGTTCATTGTCGATATCGACTAGCAGTTCAATTCCTTGACGGTTGGACACCGACAGATTGATGCGTTGTGGAGTAGAAAGAGTGGTGGCAAACGCGTTAGTAGTGCATTTGGTTGAACGCTCTCCTGAAAGGGTGAAATACGGGTTTGAGTCTTGCCTGACGTCATAGTTTTGCACATCACCTAACAACATTGGGTACAGATAACAAGAATTTCACTCCACATGTGTAACACGCCAACGTAATCCATCAATCGTCGTATGGAATCGACGACCCGCATTCCTCCCCCTTCCAATGTCCATTAGTGTGAGACTCACTTATTTTCCTGATACTTTGCAGTGTAACAATTTTTCCACAAATAAGCACAGTATTGGAATCGTAGAAACCTCCGTTATCAGATGATTGTTTGTAGTATCAGGGAGCAATTGTGTCCTGCAAGGAATATGCATGTGTGGAAGCGAAATGTTTTCTTTCTGCTACATCGTCACAAAAAGGCTTTCAAAAAAATTAACCACGTAGCCACTGGCCAGAGATTCAAGCTTTCGAATAATTACTAACACTTATGAAAGTCCATGTCCATCAAAGTGTGTCGTTTACTCATCTGTCCCTGGGTAACATACTTGTACCCATGATTAAGAAAACAGAATTTGAATCAAGGTCAGATTCGTTCAATCGACATGGCATTATCAAAGTTCATTACTACGTTTGATGGACTGATGACGTGAGAAGTTTCTGCAACATCCAGAAAACAAGTTGAATGGAAGTGACATATCTCGTACACAGTCTATCTGTCGTGATGGTTAATAGAAGAACGATGTGTGCGATGAGTTCATGAGCATCTGGAACTAGTGTAGTGAAACTGACCGTGATGTTGTTAGACTTGGTCGTGCACTTATATTTCGTCATCGGAGCGCTCCTTCAGAAGAAGAGGATGTGGTTTTTCGGTTTTACTCAACGTATTGTCAAAAACTGTACTTCGAATCCGTACACTCACAAACGATTGAAATCTTTTTAAGCAGTTAGTTGATTGATTTCACCGAAAAGCTGATTAAAGCCTCTGTAAATGGAGGTGTACTGCAAGCATCCAGAAGACAACGAACTCGACAACAATATAATATATTTCTGTGTTGATCACTCCGTTGTATAATTTCGATGTCCTACTATGTTTTGTGAACGGCGTTATAGCTAGATGTTTTCCATCTTCGTCCCCGTATCCTTTCCTGACTCGCCATCGTGCATATTTCTTTACTTGATCGCGTAATTATTATTTGGGCCAACATGTCATGTGGTCTGTTAAATGGACTGACTAGTAGAGCCCGACACACGTGTTTCGACCTTGACGGTCTCATCAGTCGGGCAGTACACTTCGTTTTTTAGTCAATCCTCTCGGGGCGCTCAGTACGCTATGCTTAGAGTAGGCGACGATGAACATTCTACACTTTATGTCAAGTGAAATTACCACTCAACATACAGTGTTGTACACTCGATTGTTGTTGGCTGGTATCATTATATCATCGCTTTCATTTCGAGTGTTTTTTACTCAGATTTTTTTCCTCTCTTTTCGTGGAGCAGATTTATGGGACTTTTTTATGGATTATCTACTTGTCGCGTCACTCTCACCGAGTTGTTGAATTACGGTTGATCATTCTCATCACATGTTGTTGAATTATAGTTAAGGGGACTTCTATCATTTTGACATTAAGTGTAGTACTAAAGACGAAGCAATGGCTGCTATAATTTTTCATCTTCAGCAATTTGATCGCCTGAAGGATGCGCTGTTTCCAAAGCATGCTGATGTGCTAGTACTATTGTCTCTATTAGCTGATGAGTCAGTGTTGCCACCTGGACTGCTCACGAGTCCTCTCCGCAGAGCATATCATGGAGCTGTACAAATGCTTTTAGCTATCGAGGTATATTATCCCTTTTTTATACTTGTCTGAGTCCAAATAACTTCGTACATATTTGCTTTTATTTTTCCTGATTATTTGTAACGTAATATTTTCGCTCTCTCGTAGACGTCGTCTACAAGGTTTTTTGTTTCTGAGAACGGTTCATTCAGAAAAGCTTTTCTCACATTACATTGGATACAGCGAGAGAAAGGATGTCAGCGTAATTGTAAAGATTTTTCAAGAAAAAAAAACACTTTCTACAATGAAAGAGCATGAACGGCAACCTCGTGAGTGTGTCAATGAATACATCTTATAGCGAATAAGGACATTACTTTGTGGATACACTTAGTAAAGATTCTTGGCGAAATCTTTTCATAGCATACTCCTTGCAACTGCATTAATTGTTTTATCTTATTATATCCACTGCTCGGCAAAATTTTAAAATATGAATCTTGTAATCTATATTTATTTAACTGCGGAGAAGATTTGGAACCTGATTTGTTCAGAAAAGACGAGATTTTTCTGGATCGAGACTTGAACACGTCAAGTCCTCCACTCGTTTTTACTTTTTGCTCGAAAGATTTGCAGGTGAATAGGGAAAGGTAGCAGTTGTAATAACTAATATTTTGCTTTTTTTTATTGCATTCTGTAAATATAAAGTTGTCAGGTCTGTCTTGACTTGCTTTTCTTCCAATTCTTGTCCGTAAATGCGTGTTATACCACAGCAATAAATTACTATGACAATGCTGCATCAATTTTCTGTGAAGTGAGAATAAGGAGTAGTTGTGGTTCTTATGATAGGTGAATCGTCCGTCGTGGCATTATAATGTTTGAAAAAAAATGGTTGAAAAGTTGCTGATTACCGGTTACATCGAGATTTTAAATAAGAACCCTTTTTTTAACTTCATATCGTGTAACTAAAAAGGCTTAATTCTTCAATATCAATGCAGAAAATAATAAAAGTTAAAATAATAGAAGAAGATAATAAAAATTTCCGTTTTTTTCTGATTATAAGGGAGAATGAAAAACTCACCTCATTTGGTGGGGAGTTTTGATAGGAGTGTGGGTAACCATTCGAAATTTGAGACTTCAGGCTATAGCCCCACGTCGCAGTTATTTGAAAGTCTTTTTTTTACGTTGCTACAGGGGGAAATTTTTTGCGTAAAAGCCGCGCATATTTTTCGCCGGACCGAGTTCTTCCTTTGAAGTATTTATCAATCATTCAATAACATAATAGTTTCTCATGCCAATGATGTGCTTTTTTTTGAAGAGGCCGTTTTTCCGAAACACAGCAGGTGAAATAAGTAAGGTTGCCTTGTGCGAGAAGGTGGTCATTGGCCATTCGCGGCCGTGTGGCGAAGGCGTCCACGTGAATAGCTGCTGACACGATGACCGATTGATTTTCTAGTATGAAAATGCATTCTCGAAGCGTATGAACTGTGGAGGAGATCATTGGTATTACAGTTATTCGTTTGATCTGGATATTACACTCCATATGTGTAACGCGCAGTGCGGTAGATCACTTGGACTGCGCGGTGGATTGAGGTATATCGCGCCTCCTAGTCTCCATTGTGATCTTTAATTTTGATTAAGTGGTGATGCCTTCTAGGCACTGTTGGGGCAATTAGGAAGTTCTGGCCTCCTGAATTCCAGCAAGGAGATCGTAGTGATGATTGATTTGTTAGTACTCATGACAAAATAGAAATGTTGAAGTCTTTTTTGTAGCAGAGTCATACGTTTTACATAGTGTTTCCCGATGCTAATGCTTATTCGATTCCATGAACGCGGAGAGAAGCATTTCGTTAGCGAGGTATAGGGTCAGCAGTCATGTGGCCGCCACACCCCACCGCAACTTGAATAATCCTGATCGTCCTTTCCTGCGCATCGAATTGAACTTATTTTACCTGCTGCGTTGCAGCGAAACGGTCATTCAAGGCACTGCTCTATTTTATGATTATTAGAAGTCCAAAATAGGAGCTCTGAGAAATATGCGCTAGATTTGTGTGGAGATCACAGCGTTATAGAAGGGTGCTTTGAAAAACCTACGACTTGGGTCGATAGCTCAAAGTCTCAGCTTTCGAATGGATACCAACACTCCTATGAAAAGTTCCTCTCCAGTGAATGAGATCGGTTTTTCATTTGTACCCTTATAATCAGAAACAGCCAAAGTCTCTATCAATAATCTTTGTTCAGTACGCTTCTCGTCAACGCTTTTTGTGGTATTTATAGGCATATTTTCATGGAACGCGATCGCGTAGTTCTAACACACGTAGTTTATTGAAGACCATAGGAAATATGGGTATGCGTTTTTATATTCTTACTTTAATTATTGAAGTGGTTTTGATAGTTGAACTAGTTCTCTCAGGTAACACGTTGAGCGAGGTGGAGTTTTGTGACCGCCTGGCAGATTTATTAGGAAACGAACGTCCCCTGTGGAACTACATTCGTCAATGGCTTCCTCTTCCATACGATGAAAAGTAGGAGTTGTGTGAAATTTTCGTCTAGTGATCGGGTTGTTTTCGGGATCGCTACATGTCAGGTGTTCGTTTTCGAGATTTTAAAATCTTGCTTTTCGAGGGTGACCGCAGCGGATTTCGAATTTGTCGA
Source organism: Parelaphostrongylus tenuis (assembly GCA_019055375.1). Taxonomy (NCBI): domain Eukaryota; kingdom Metazoa; phylum Nematoda; class Chromadorea; order Rhabditida; family Metastrongylidae; genus Parelaphostrongylus; species Parelaphostrongylus tenuis. The sequence goes on along the minus strand of JAHQIW010000010.1, from coordinate 211,295 downwards.
CCTGTGTCGTCGAACGGATTCCCAATTAATAGAATATGACGGAGCAGAGTGCATCGATGATCTGAACGCAGTGTTAGGTTCACAGCCATTACGAAAGGGAGGATCGTTGCAGGTTTGTTTGCACTCTTCATTACGACTTTTCATCAAATTATCACCATCTTCATTATTTCAAGTGGTGTTTAATCATGTAAGATTTTCTTTTGGTCTAGTAACGTATCCAGCTTCCGCTTTCAATGATAACAATGAAATGACGAATTACGGTAGCTGGAATGGATGTAAGATTCATTCTGCGCCTATGCTCTTTTTCAGGTTTGAGATTTTAATCAGCTAAGAAGACTTGTTCTCCAAAACGTCAAGCTTTAAGAAAATAATCAACTCAAGATTCATTTATTTGACCACCTCTTGCGGTGGTATGGTCTTATAATATACCCGATAATGTGGAGTGCTGTGCAAAAAGATTTGCGTCAGTCGGCATTCGAACCCAAATCTCACTCTTTCCAGGAACGTATGCTAGCCGTTGCACCGCCGACGCTCGTTTTGCACAGCATTTATATATATATATATATATATATAGTATATATATATGATATATATGTTATATATGTATGTATGTATATAGGGCGCAGTGGTTAAAGGTGCCCTGCGTCGCACACGAGGTCAATGGTTCGATCTCGCGCTCATTGCTCACCAAGCCATCAATTCCTCCGGGGTCGGTAAATTGATACCAGACAGGTCTCAGACTTGTCTGGGAGGATAAGCAGCACTGACTCGGTTCAGCGGGAAGCCTCCGCGAGTCATTGTAAAGGCCAGATATGCATTCAATCACCTCAAACGAAATTAAAAATTGAAGTCGAATGCATGGCGCATCCCTCAGGGATTGATCAACGCCGAAAGCTTTATCCTTATTAATATTATATATATATATATTAATATATATATATATATATATTTGCCTCGTCTAATATCTTGACATAGTAAAAGTTTTTTGCAGCCCACCAATTTATTTATAGTGTTACACTGCCATTGCAGTGCTATATACATCGATGGCAAAACATGGGCCGTCATACAATTAGAACAGTTGACAGATGGACGCAAATAGCAGTGCGGGGCCTCGAAGGAAATGCAAACGCCCTTATGGAAGACCACCTGAACGATAGGCAGATTTGTTCGTGGCTAACGTGAACCATCTCCATCCACAGATGGCAACGAGTTTATATTTACGCAATGGGCCTCGCTTACGTCACCGTTCTCGAAGCACACCACTATCATGGACGGCAGATGCGCGAGAGTGAAACTAGTGGAAACTGTGATCAGACCCCCTCACCTATGACGAAGGGCCGTCCAAATAAGTAAACAAGTTGCAAAGCTCAGCTTTTCCAGGCTGCTTTCCAAAATATTGTGCGTATCTTGGAAAACTAACAAGACTATGTAGATCAGGAACTTGATGAACATGCTGGCAATTGTCGTGCAATAATCCTGCTGTCTGTTGTACAGGAACAGTGTTACAGTCGTCTTCAACTGAAGTGTAGGTATTGCAGCAAAAAACAAGGTTTTGGGATATATCGAATACTATTCATCAATCCATATTCACATATTTCTATAACACAATGGTACCATGTCTCGCATATCCGCATTTGGCAGTTAGAATATATATAATTTTTAGGTGCACGCAGGACAACTGAATTCTCTTCAGAATGGTGTATATGTGCCTATTGTGGTATCGAAGGCAGACGAGGAGAATGTACAACGGATTACAGTGGAGAACAGATGCGATGTATAGTTTTTTCTTTCAAATTTGTATATCGAAACCTTTTGGGAGGTATATGTGCTATTGCATACCACATATAATATATATATATATATATATATATATATATATATATATATATATATATTATATATATATATATATATATATATAGCTTTTAGACACCTTATTGATCCGCCTTCAATGAGTCTCACTACTTCTAGCTTTTACTTCGTTTTTTAGCCTTTTTCTTGAAGGTTGTATAATACTGGTTTAGCGAGTATCCTTTGCAATATCGAGAGTAGCCTTGCTGTGGCGTTCCCTAGGGTGATGTCCTTGACTGCCGGAGAGAGGTGGGAGTGGAGCTAGACTTTACGCGCACCGCGACGAGCATCGCAACCACTCGGCCACGGCGCTCCCCATATATATGTATACATATATATATATATATATATATGCTTATGTACACATATATATACATATGTATATATTATATTTGTATGTAATTATATGTATATATCACCTATCGTCCCGTTGATCATCGAGTGACTCCAGAGGGGATACCAGCTACACATTGATTTTTCCATATCGCGTGCACGAGTAGCCCAGTGGTCCCCCTCGCTCTAGGGATTCGCTGAGCTATATATCTTTCTTCTAAGCCTTTCGTGAAAAAATCGAACTACCGGTCGGTGGTCTTCCTGTAGAGCGCTTGATGTGCCGAGGTATCCACTCGGCAACGGCTCTCGTCTATCGGTTGTTGCTGAAGTGCATCAGTTGTCCGGTCCACCTTATTTTCGATATCCTGGCGTGTAGAACGGCGTCTTTGATCTTCGATCTTTGACGTGGGTCGAAACTTCGGATCCTTTCTCTCATTTGCGAGATACGGGATACTCCCACCGTCGACCTTTCGACTGTGCGTTCAATAACGCCAAAAGACCTTTCATCCTGCGTACGTAGGGACCAGGTTTCTGCTACATACGTTAGGACAGGAAGATGATCGTCGAGTCGAAAAGGTGGGCACGGATTCGGATGTTCTTTGTCCTCTTCACTACATCGTCAGTGCTCTAAAACGTTCCCCAAGCCGCTCGTTTCTCCTGCTCAACTCAGGAGCTAGGTTCATTTTGTTGATTTCACGACCTTGGTAGACGTAACTGGAGCATTCGGAGATTTTCGTTCCTTTGAGCATAAATGAGGCATTCAAAGCTCATCCGTTCCTCATGAACATCGTTTTCGTTAGATTTAGTTGAAGACCAATCTTTCCACAGCCGTTGTCGAAATCGGTTCACATTTGTTCGCTTGGCTGATGCTTGGTGTCATGAGGACGATATCATCAGCAAAGCGATGATGGTTTGATTGTTTTAGTCAATTTTCACTCCCATATCGCCCCATTCTAATGTTCGCATGACGTTTTGGAGGGTGACAGTGAATAATTTTGGCGGAATTGTATCGCCTTGTCGAACCCCTCTTCTTATGTCGATGGTAATATTGTTGAAGAATAGAGATATTTTGGCGTTCATGGTAGTTTTGGGACTTCGTCGTTTGAATTTAGCGGCTTTCTCTCTTTTTCGCGAAAACAGAACGTTGCGCAAAGGAAGCGATGGTCTGATCCCGTGTAGAACATAAGAAACAACTGCGGCTTGGTCAGGCAAAACCTTCGTTTACTAAGATCTGGTATATCTCGTTTTGGTACTCTCCATTGGGAGACTCCCAAGTCCACTGTTGAGGGTGAGGCTTCTAGAATTGTGAGTTACCATGTATGGTTTGGGTCGTCATGATCTCACTCGGATAGCCTTTTACCCTGTTCATTCCATTCTAGTCCGTGGGTCCCATTGTGACATTCTTCAGACGGTCTCCTAGGTCCAGTTTTCGCATTAAAAGCGCCAACAGTGACCCTAAAGATGGTATGGTCTTCTCTGAAGAATCTTTCGATGTTCATATACAACGCTTCGACTTCGTCTTCGTCATAGCTTGATGCTGGTGCGTAAGCAAAGAAGATGGTCAAAGCCCGCATTGAACCACATCGTCTCAACCGTAATCGTCCGATACGGGTTGTTGATTGTTCAAGTAAATCGATGTTCACGGTCAAATTTGATTTGAAGAGGACGCCAGCGCCGGCGACACCTTTACGATCGCATGTTCCAAGAAACAGTTCTTCTCCGGTGTCATAAACAGCGTGGAAAGGATGGCGTCATCTTGTCTCAGCCAGGTCAATGATCGTGCCATATCTTTCTTGCTTGGATCAGTGGATCTTCTACGGCGGATTTGTGAAGAAGTGCTCTTGCATTGTAGGTACAGATCGTCATCTTAGTCCGTTTCGATTTTGGCAGGCTACTTTGGCCCTGAGATTCTAGCAGCCTCTCCGTACTCGTCCTACCTAGCCCTGCCATACCAGGGGCTCTTTCGGGATCAGAAAAAATGCGGCCCATATTCATTGCTAGCATTTTAATACCCAACGTGTAGCTTGTTAGGCTCTGAACGTGGCGGCTAGGTTCTTACGAGTAGCTTGCCAGTCTCTCTCGGAGGAGCAAGAGGAGCTTACTTGTTGGAGGCGACTCCTAACGGCCTCCCATGTACTTCCCAGCCGCTTGATTGCAGGCTTTTGGCCGATTTGGCTCGTAGAAATGGCGTTTTGTCAAATCGGCGCTGCAGAAGCAGGGAGTTCATCACTTGAACCTGCGTCTCTGGGAAGCAAAGGTGGCTTTTGGTTCGCGTTTGTTCCACTAGCCACCACCTGTGGATGCGCCACGTGCTCTCGCGACTGATTTATATATGTATATATATATATATATATATATGTATATATATATGTATATATATATGTATATATATATATGTATATATATAATAGTTATAATAATGTAACGTGATTAAATAAAAAATAGTAAAAATGATTATAACTATATATGTATATATATATATCCCTTTGCGGGCGATGAGGGTCAATGTGACCCTCAACTGAGCGCGCAGCGTGCTTCAATAGAAATTCGGGTTGATAAGGCTCACAAGGAACATTGTCATCGAAAAAGCGACAAAATATGTGATTGATGAGGGTCCTGTATAATTGATTTTGGTGACGCTAATGCTTCCCAAACTCGCTTTTAGAGAAAACCACATTTTTGCTGAAAAGTAGTATATTTTAAAACTGTTGTTGAGCAATTTCTTATATCTTCTTGATGTTCAGTAATCAATCGGTAACTTGAAAAGTTCTTATTCTAACACTAAGCTTGTTATTTGACAATGAATCCATTGTAGATTTCAATAATGAATAATAACAGATTATGTTCGCAGTCTCGATAATTTTTCTAATTCATGGCGGATTTTTTTGGGATTACTTAGTCAATTTATAGTTCTCACCAATTTTTTTTTTGCCAACAAAACCTTTTTATCATAAAGAACTTTTACAAACGTATTTCTGAGAAAAATAACGCCAATTTTTGTCACTTGCAATTGTATCATAAGGATAGCGCACGTGAGCCCCTAGTTTTTTCTGGAAAAGACTTATTCCACTAGATTATTAGTGTTCATTCTATAGCTGAAGTCAGGTTAATTTGAATGGTATAATATGTTTCTCGAACGACTTCTTTTTTTTGCACAGTGCACTCGAAATATTTTGTCTCACATTTGAGGATTTCTTGCCTTATAAAGTTTTTTATACAAACAGTTAAAAACCATTCGATAATGCAAGTTTCAGCAATTACAAAGACTTAGTTATTTTTGTAGAGGATTTCTTAAAGAGCTGTAACAGTTAGAAGAATATCGGTTTCCGCTCTCCGAAGAATGGGATTTCGCGACTTTGGCCCCAAATCAGCGCGCCTCTAGCAACATATCAGTAACTGCGAAACGTAAGTACTTTTGACTGCTGCAGTACAATAAGGAGTTATTTTCAAAAACAAAGTTTCTGTGGAAATGGTCGAGATTCAAACTGTCGAAAAATCATCAAAAGTCTAGCGAAAAATTTTTGTTGGGCGAGAAATACTTGATTGTGAAAGATATTTTTATTTATAGTGTTAGATTGTATTAAGTAAGAATTTCAAAAGATGAAGCATGCCTTCAAAGTTCCCGAGAGCTGAGCTATCGAATGGTTGTTATAACTATGAAAAAATCAGAAATAGCGTTTTTCCCAAAAGGTCAAAATAGGATGCGTTCATGAAAAATGATCCAAGTTTGCGAATTCTAATCTTGATTGTTACTGCATTCCAAAAGTCCTTTCCAGAAACCAAGTATATGGTTGGAATTGCTAAGATTCGATCTATCCAATGAATATGATGAGCTTATGAAAAAACCTTCATCCGACGAGAAATACTTGAATATCAAACAAAGTATTCTTTCAACTGCTACGGCGAAGGAAACAGGCTGTTTAAATCAACATACATCGTTCAAATCTACTTGAATTTAGCTATCGCGTGACTGTTAAAACATTTTAGAAAATTAAAAAATACGTTTTCACCAACGAGCTCAAGAAGGATGAATGTAACGGGGAGGAATCGCTACACCTTCATCTCTTCTTCCCATAGAACAACTATGAATGAAAAATTGGAACGAAATTACGCATTGATTTGAGAAATGGCAATCTGAAGTGCACTGTAAATCAAGTGAAATATTGAGAAATTTTGACGAAGTGGGATCGCATGTAATAAGCAACACTATTTTTTAGGAACTATTAGTGTTTTCCAATCTTTAGGCACTATGATGAATGTTATGCACTTTACGTGATAAAATATATAGAAACTCGTAGAAAAAGGACAAATTTGACGTAATTGTGGATAAGTAGGAATAATCGTAGAAATGTTCGATAAATGGTATAAATATTGCCTTTTTATGAATACTCGATTCTTCCTTTTGAAAGTATGAATTATGAATGAAGCATCTACGTTATTTCTAGTAGAAAAAACCTTATTGAAGTCTGTTTTATCATATTTGATCAATTACTAATACAGAAATCTTATTTATTGATGAAAAAGTATTAACTCATCAGAAAACTACCACATTAGCCTTGGAGGAGACGCCGGCAGCCCCTCTTCATAAGCCGTCCGAGGCTCCCACCAGCCGAGAATGGCTCCGTTCGCAAAGGGATATATACATGCATACATACATACATATACGTACATATATATATATATATATATATATATATATATATACGTATTAGTTATATAAAAGGATAAAAAAAAAGGATAAAGCTCTCGGCGTTGGTCAATCTTTGAGGTATGCGCCATGCATTCGACTTCAATTTTCAACTTCGTTTGAGGTGATTGGATGCATATCTGGCCTTTACAATGACTCGCAGAGGCCTCCCGCTGAACCGAGTCAGTGCTGCTTATCTTCTCAGACAAGTCTGAGACAAATACCGACCCCGGAGGGATGGTTGGCTTGGTGAGCCATGAGCGCGAGATCGAACCATTGACCTCGTGTGCGACGCAGGGCACCTCTAACCATTGCGCCACATGCGCTCTATAGTTTATATATATATATATATAGTATATATATATATATATAATATATACAATTAGCGTTTGAAGATTGTTGATCTAAAAGGATGTAAAGCGCAGTAGATTGACCTTCTTCAGCGCGTCAACGTAAAAAGCGCTGATTATTCCGCCAAACGGTTTGAAGGAGTAAATATTCGGAACTAATTGTGCCTTTATCATGCTGCCTTTGATCATGTATACTTCCGAGATTGCGCAATCAGACCACTCACTTTTTTGCTGAAGCAAATCACGACTTTCCAGTACGCTGATGTTTCTTGTTTACATGTTATACTCTAATAGATTTCTTGCCTTACAGGAACCTGTCTGGACGAAAGAAGTGGATATATTAATTTTGAATACGTACAATGAAATAGATGGCAGCAATGAGGAGATAGTGAAGGATCTAGCTCGTAAGCTACCATATTCATGTGCAAGCATAGAGCGGAGGCTTAATTTCTTGGTCTCATTGTTTTAAGCAGTACTCATGTTTCTTAACCGTGAAGTGTTGCCCGATCAATTAGCACTGATAGCATTCTATCTTCTGTAAAATATACGATCTATCGAAGATAAAGTAGTCATTATTATATTTTTTTCTATAGTTTTCCATTCACTCCACCACTGTATTCCCCTAATAGCTCAATGAATCTATGCACATTTTTGGGTTTATAACAGATCTCATTTGTGTTGCTCTCAAATTCGCACTTAGAGAAGAATTAAGTACACTTTTTGTATGCTGAAAATTCTTGATTAGTGTTAGCGATCTTTATTTATAGAACTTTCAGTCTCCTTCTCTTGTTTACTGTTGTTCTATCTCAGTTCCACTTATTGCCGGATGAGTATTGCAATTCAAGTCGATATCAACCGCGTTTCTCTTTGTATAGTTCAACCTACTTTCAATTATAATTCTCGAGATTTTTATTTGAATAATGTGACAGTAATTGTTCTAAAATCAAATGTCTATATACTTATATAAATTGTCTTTCGTTAATAAATTCTTTCATTATTTACAACAACAATGTACATTTCAAAAAAAATGAATTTTTTTCAAAAACCGACTTTTGTCTCCATAACACGGCAGCGAAACTGCTTCTATGGAAGCCTCAGATTTTCCGATAAATTATTTCGGGGTAAAATTTTCTATTAATCGATCTTTAACTCAAGGTACGGAAATGCTATATTCCGCTTTGTTTGTGAAAAGATATCAGCTAAGTAATTTTGCGCTTGACTGTTCATATCCCTGAATTGTTTATCTCCTTCGTCTTTGTCTCTGTGACGAGGTCTGTTGCGAACAAGTTTATGGCAGTTTATTGAGAGCGCAGTGTCCCCCGATTCGATCGAGGTGTTACACCTGGATTTGACAAGCTATGGGTTGGTCACAAAGAAGCCGGGGAAATTGAAAAAGATGCATTCTTTAGGCATCAAGTTTTTTGCAAGTGCTCTAGCAAATTTTGTACTTTTCCATCATCTCTCCCCAGTTTCAATGGCTCAGAAAAACCGTGTTTTTTGCTTTTGCTCGAAGTTCTAGTAGTTGATGACATGAATCGCGAAATTTCGGTGATGTACTTAACTTTTCAAACGGCCTTTCTATTGAACTACGACAAAGAAAACAAATTTTAGTTCACGCTCAAATATTTTTTACTAGACGAAGTTTTCTTGCAAAACATGGATAATCATTCGGCAGCACAAATCTCGACAATTACAATGGCGTACCTGGTTTTTGAAAACGACTTTTTATGGTGCTGTAACATTCAGAAGAAGATTAGCTTTCGTAACATTGAATCATTTTCGTTATGTGCATTCTAGTCCGATCCCATGAGAAAAACGCGCTTTGCGTTTTTTTTGTAAAGTTGGTATTCGTATAATAACATAAATCTCAAAAATTTGGCGAGTGTGGTTCATTTCTAAAACGTCCCTCTGCATGCGCTGTGACTCAGGAAAACGATGTTTAGCGCAGCGCTACATTGAAACCAATACCCAGCCCTTTTTCCGGTGCCAAGTTTGCAAACGCAGACTTCTTCCGACCGTTTACAGCGCACTAAGATTTCATTTCTAAAAACCAAGCAGATTGCTAGAATCGTCGAGGTTTGTGTTATCAAATGATTATTGAAAGTCTGGAGGGAAAATTTTGTCCGATGAAATGGTTGAATGTGAAACGAACTTTTGTCCTTACTTTAACAGCTCAATAAGCGAGCAATTTAGGAACTAAAGCAGGCTATTAAAATTGTTGTGATCTGACGAGCCGGGTGACCACTGATACTTTAGAAAGATGCAAAGAACTCGTTCTTACCAAAGAGCTGGAACAGGGTAGCAATAACGGATAAGTACCAAAATTTTATTGCTACAACCCTAATTGGCTACATAGGATTACAACCTTCTACGCACAAACTTCAGTGCTCCAAGTCGGCTCTTATTCTGATGATAGTTGCTCATTGGCAAGCTTTAGCATTTCGAATTTCCCGATTTGTGGAGGTATCTACATAGGTTTTTCTTCTTATCACACTATAGTTATTTCTGCACTGAAAACATAAATAAAGGATGAAGGACAAAGCTTTCGGCGTTGGTCAATCCTTGAGGAGTGTGCCATGCATTTGTCTCCATCTGTCATTGTCTAAGGTTACTGAATGCATATCTGACCTCTACAATGACTCGCGGTGGCCTCCCGCTGTATCGAGCTAGTGCTCCATATTTTCCCAAACAGGTCTAAGAACAGACTGGTACCAATTTGCCCAGAACAGAGAGAAAACGGGCTCTTGGAACATATACGCCGATTTATTAGACTACATTCTTGTTTTGAACACATTTCATTTCTCTTGAAAGAAGCGCCTTCACGCAAATACTCTCCCTCTAGGCCAGGTCCCCCACATAAGTGGATTGAAGCCGGCCTTCTTAGCCTTAGAAGGAAACTTTGGCTAGCATAGGTGGCTTCAGACTTGTAACATAGGCAGTGTGAATCATCTCGATGGTGGAGTGAAGCCAGTTTTTTTCGTCTCAAAAGCAAACTGCGGTTGGCTTTTTTCACCTTCGTAATAAATTGTTACCGTCATGGTTAACCTTCCAAGAAGATTGTGACCAGTCTTGATCGCCTCAAAGATGGAGTATAATTGAAATGGATTATCCCAGAGGCGACATAGACATAGTTAGCTCCAAAGGTGAATTACGGCTATGCTTAATCGCCTCAGAGGCGGACTGTCGCTAACGTAGTCAGCCTCACTCGTTAGGTGAGAAGTCACTCTAAGGCAGAGTATAGCCTGTTTTGTTCGCCTCAAAAGTGAACTGTAGTTGGCCTTTTTCGCTTCAGTGATACATTGTTACCGTCATGTTTAACTTTCGAAGAGGGATCATAGTCAGTCTCGATCGCTTGAAAGGTGGAGTAGAGCTAGCGCTAATCGGTTCAAAGGCGGTCTCAGCTGGCATGGGTAACTATAAAAGTGAACTATGGGCCAGTTTTGTTAGCCTCGCAGACGACTGTCGCTAGCGCGGTGAGCCTCACAAGCATAGTCAGTGATTCGCCTTACGGGTAGTGTAGCCAAACTTGTTTGCCTCAAAGACGATCTGAAGCCAGTGTGATTCGTATTAGACGCCAACTGTACCTGGCGTTGTTCTCCTCGAATGATTAGCGTTTTCCTCCGTAAGAGTATTGTTGATAGTATTACTGGCTCCAGGGGCGGATTCTAGCCACTCTTGTCCGCCTAAGAGGGCGAATGTAACTAGCCTGGTTCACCTTTGAAGTGGATTGTAATTAAATTGGCTCTCCTCAGATGTAGACTGTTGCAATCTCTGCTTCTTTTTGAGGACGATGTGACCTGTTTTGTGCGCCCTAGAAACATACAGTAACTAGAATAGTTAGCCTCAAGGATGGAAAGTAACTATTGTGCTTCGCCTCAGTGACAGAGGGTAGCCAATTCTAATCGCATCAAAGACAGACCTTTCATGTTTGCCTGTGAGATGTAGCTGACTAGTCGACTTTATCCGCTTTAGAGGTGTAAAGTTATTAACCTTGTTTAGAAAAGAGTTAAGTTGCAGTTGTCTTTGTTCTCTTGCAGAGAAAACTGTAGTCAGTCTTGTTTCTCTTGAAATCAAACTACAGCTAGCTTTTCTCGCTCAGAGACGGTTTGTCTTTCTTTGTTTGACTTCTTGAACGGTCATTACCCCAAGCAAAAAGCGTATGCTTTACGATACCTGCTGTTGACTCGAAGACATGCTAATTTATCAGTTTCGAACCTGCTTTAATTGTTACCTCAATAGTCTGTAATGGGGCTAGTCGGGGTTTTCATATATCAGCTATTTGTGCATGAAAATATTAAAAAGGATATGAACTTACTTTCATGGCATCCACACCCTCATTGACACGACCAAACACAACGTGTTTACTATTGAGCCATTCTGCACTCACCGAACAGAGGAAACCCGGCGATCCATCCGTGCGCATCGCCATTCCCCATAGGAAAAACTCCGGGGCTCATGTGTCTTCGTTAGAGTTCTCATCTAGGAACTTATCACCATAGAGCAACTCGCCACTGGTTCCATTGCGTGAATGAATTTCCGCCTTGGATCATAAAGTTTGAAATGATGCGATGGGATTTTCCTCCCTTAAAGTGTAACGGCTTGCCACATCTGCCCATTGCTTTCTCACCAAAGCGCATCTCTTGAAGTTCCCGGTCATTTTAGGCACAGTGTTAAAGTATAACTTCATAGTGATCCGGCCTAATGCTTTATCGCGAATGGTGATGTCGAAGAAAACTGCTGGACGAGCCACTGTGAGTCCTACCTAACATAAACCCTCTAACTTAAACTCAAACCCATTGGTTGAGTTTAATTGCCCAAGTTTGAGAGTTGCGTTAGTTTAGACTCGCAATGGCTCCTCCACAAGATTCATTGGTTTAAATCGAAGCAATTTGAATGCTGTAATTTATTTTTGAAATGGCTCTAATATTGTGCCATAAAAGAAAAAATGAGAATATGTTTCTCTCTGAAAAATTCCTTTCTGACCAGAGCTTTTCCACTGAAGTTTTATCAGCCATTTTATAGCTTAAATCTTGTTGATTCCAGTAAAGTTTTTGGTTTTTCAAAAAAAAAACTTCTTCTTGCGCAATGAAAATCAGAACGTTAATTGGATTTTGCAATTCTGGCCCTGGAAAAGTATGGTAGCTTAGCGGCCATGTTGAGAAATTCCTAATCACATACTGCCAAAGCACGGCGGTTTGATGTCGATGTTGCGCTTCGCGAAACTTAACGCTCTTGTGGCTGCTACGCCGCACTAAAAAGTTCTTTTTGAGTGCCAAGCACTTCATTGCATTCGACAAGATTTAAGCTATCGAATGATTACTAAATGTCTGCAGAAAAAACTAACTTCAGCGAGAATTTTTCTGAATGACAAACATAATTTTATTTTCGCTGTAAAAACACAATGGTCCCTTTTACTGCTACAATCATTTCTGAATACGCAATTCTAAATACGAAAAAATAGACATGTTGGATTTCAAAGCCCTCTATTGTTGCTGTTGTTGATAAGTTGGGTCTATTACGAAATGTGATCGACAAAATTCTCTATTTGACCACTTTACAGCGATGGTGTGATGTTTTAACTATGCCGATAGATACTTACTAAAATACTTGCTAAACCGAATCGTTGACTGTTGGTAACGGATACTCCGTATCGCAGAAAGTGTGATAGCGGAGCAGAAGCCCGATGGTGCAGTGCTTAGCACGGACCCATAAAAGAAGGTGAGATGTGGGATCACCTCCTGGTCGAGGTTTAAAGTTTTTTATATCACTAAAAACTATTTTATACCACTAAATGTTTGTTTGTTCACGTGACTACACAGCGATGAAATGCAATATGATTTTAGAGAACATATTTCCTTCAGTAGGAGGAAATGAAAGCAAATTGAAAGGGCAATCAAACTAACTACCTTCCGAAGAAATCTCTCCGAATTGCTATGATCATCGAATACTGTGGTGGTTGAAGCCAAAATCTTTTTCTGTCCCACTCTGGTGTTATTCTACCTTCACTGATAGAGCGACATGCTGAACTTTGGAAAGCAGAACTGTTAAGACAATATATCCATCCTTATTTAGTCCACAAGAAAGGCATGGCCGATGAAGAGATGCAAATACTAACCAAGAATGACTTTTTCTATGTCTTTTTAAACCTCTAGCTGTCCTGTCTGGGTGTCGGAGCGAAATCACCTGCTTCGTAATTGAGAAATTTTGATAAGTTTTGTGATTGCTCTCTCCGGCTTCTGCAGTTTGAACAGAATTCCGCTTCTCTTTCAGATCTTTTCTTATCGCTTCTCTGCAGAGCAAAAGTTCAGGCGTGAGGTTGAGTGTTGATGTGCTCCATGCCATTCGATATCTCTATATCAGCTTGTGTGTTTGTGGACACGAACGTCTTTTGATGACCATCAGAAAGCCAGTTTTCGTAGTGCCAATGTGAAGATGATTAAAAAGTTGGCCGTATTTGTTTATGACGGTTTTCCCAGGAGCCGGCCGATGAATTAAATCTATCACATTCATGGTAGATCTGGGATTTTGTTTTACCAACTTAGCGGTTTTCTCCCCTTACTATGGAAAAGAAATCTCATACTTATTACTTGAGCCAACATATCATGTTGTCTGTTATAGAACAGAGCTATAGAACCCGATTCACGCGTTTCGACCTTGACAGTCTCATCAGTCTGGGGGTACGTTTCGTCTTATGCCAGTCCTCTCGGGGCGCTTAGTCTCCTATACTAAGAGTAGGCAACAACGAACATTTTACACCGTTCATCAAGTGAAATTATCATTGAATGGATAGTGCTGTACACTCGATTACCCTTAGCCAGTATCGTCAGCATATCATATCTCTCGTTTCGAGTGTTTTCTTGAGACCACGCTCAAACCTTAACATATCTCATAATGATTATTTGAGCAAAAATGACATGTGGTCTGTTATAGGGCAAGGCTTATAAAGCCCGATACATTAGCACAAGACGAAGGGTTCCGTCCGACTGATGAGACTGCCAAGGTCGAAACTCGTGTACCGAGCTCTATAAGTCTGTCCTATAACAGACCAGATGACATGTTGGCTTAAATAATGATTATGAAATATGTTGAAATTTGAGCTTAGTCTCAAGAAAACACTCGAAACAAAAGGTATGAAAAGGGAATGTTGAGAGAAAGAGCAGGTGTTTGGTACCGTGTAGAATCTGAAAACAACAGCGAGATCATTTAGACAAAGCCTTCGGCTTACCATGTTGTGATCTAATTCGGTATAATCTCTCCATTGCGAGAGTTCTAAATTCATTATTGAAAGTGGCATTTTGCGATCGTGAGTCATCAAGAATGGTTCTAGTCGTCGCAGAAAATAAGGACATCCTCTCATTCTGTTCGTTCTACTCTAGCACTCTAAGCAGTGCGTTCGTCGCTAAAAGCGCTGTCAGAAATCGCTTCACATAATATGTTGTCTAATACAGCAAACAATAAGAGGCTGTAAATAAAAGGTAAAACATTATGAATGTCTTGCCTGAACGTATCTAGGGGCTATCAAGGAGCTTTTACGTTGGCAACTAACTTTTGTCGTGTTTTCTATTATATTTATTCAATTGCAATTAACTTATTTCTTGGTCTTTTTTATCGTGTTTGATGTCATTCAAATACTCATGATCTTGAATTCTAAATATGTAAACCATTTCATTTATTGTAACTATATAAGAGTTGCTGTCAAAAATGTCAAAAGCGCAATATGTGGGTGAGCGTTGTCTTGGCGCCTCCAATGAAGCTGTCGCAGCCAACTTCCACATGTTGGTGCCGCATTCACAAAACTTTCTGAACCATCTTTGTGTAATTCTTAGATCAACAGCCTTGTGGTTAAGTGCTCTACATAGTTTTGTGTCTCTGCGGTACAAAATGACCGAACTGGATCGTTCAAGAGACTCTCACAACTTCATTTTCGAAGTGTTCATTCTACAAGTGAAAAAATTCTTAAAACAGTTACGAAACGGCTCACATATCTAGAATCTGGAAATCACAAGCTTTCGAATAACATAAAACACAGTAAAAAAAAGACCCAAATTTATCGTAGATGAATAAAAATAACAAAGAAAAATTGTGACAGGACATAATTTCCAACCTAACACTCCAGGCTGTTGAATACTGTTGAAGCTTCAATCAAATCTTTCTAAAAGTTTTGACACTAGAAAAATAGGCATCAAATTTAATAACCAGAAGTAATTGAAACTGCTCAACAACACTATTCAAAGCATGTTTAATCGAAATCTAGCGACGTGTGGCGTCTGTTTGTGTAATGCCTCTTATCTAGATTGAGGTCCACTCTGTCTGAAAATCTCTGAAATGTAGGCAGTTACCCCTTTAGTGTCTGAGAGGCTGTGAATTAGAATTGATAAGTCAGTTGAAATGATAGTTTGTGATATCACACTGAATGTGTAAGCTATTGAGGCCAGGTATCCCACGACGTTGGATTCTTGGAGAAGAAATGGAGCTCGAATGCTCTTTCATGAATTGATATGCAGTTGAAATTGGGTCCACTCGAATTCGTTGACAACTGTTGTTCCTTCACCACACGGGTCTCGTCAGCCCCGTGTCTCCAGCGCAAATCTCACGCTTGGGTAATTAAACCTCCATCTGCATAACGATGCTACTGACATAACAATCAATAACGACAACAACGATATAAGGTCCATACTCGATATAAACAAACAATACGATAAGAAGTGCAATAAAGTGTCTGTTCAGTGGGTTTATAAATTTGTTACCGACAGTACGAATAGTGTGAAAAGTGCTATGGGAAGCTTCTACAAAGAGTATGAAAGAGTGAGTGCTAGTGCTTATGAGAGAGGTTACAGGACGACGTGCGAAGCATGGAAGTGCACTACGAAGTGGGCATTCTCAGTAAGTCAGTAAATTAGGTGACAATTATGAGATTGCTACTATAATGATACACGAGGCCTGTGTCATAAACGTGGGAGATGTGAACTTGTGGAAGAGAGTGTACAGCGATTATAATGCAATGGACCTACTTAGTAATTAGAACAATCGATCTGCCGTCAACAGTCGAAATCATTAGAGACGCTAGCAGAGAGTCAACGTGTCCCTCCATTCTAACTAGAACCTATGAAATCGACTTATGACTTGTGACTAAATTGGCATAATGGTGCATAAGAGTGTGAATAGTAAGCAAGGCGTTGAAAATTAAGTGAGGAACACTAACGATGATGATGAACATGTACAAAGGGCCGATGACTAGCTGGAACACAGGAACGCTGCAACTGTGTGACCGCTTCGGTGTGTTGTCCGCTCACGCTTATATACTGATGGAGGCCCAAGGATCTATCTGATCAGGAAAGTTTCCTCGGAAACTCTTGCTGTTCAAGTTCACATGTAAGCAAATCTATGGAAGTGCGACCGGAAACGTTTGCTGTTTATTCGACTTGTCGCCATCAGCCTGAACACATTTCTATCTTTCTCAAACAACAAAAACAGCGCGCTCATAGAACTCCTAGTCCTTAGAATCAGAAAAAGTTGTCAATCCTCGGCTCAAATGATTGATGTTTCAGAACTTTTTCATGCTCGGAAACTGCTCCAGTGATCGGATGAGGTGGCAGTCAAACAGCGACACTTCAGGACTGTGCAGCGGATGATCCCACGAACTCCCAGCCCAGTTCGGCCAACTTGCTCGTTGTCAATTTGTTGACATGCAGACTTGCGTTGACTTGAAGCAGGAGGAGATTGAGGCAGCGTCAAGGCGACAGGGTCCTTCAGGTTGATGTTGCCGGCGCGAAACTCAGCAGAGAACCGAAACGCTATTTGTCTGGATAAAAATGCTTGAGCCTTTGTACGGTTGATGTCCTCAAAGGCGGTTTAAGCGTAGCGTCCTAATTCGTACTCGTAAAGCAGAAAATTACGATAAAGACTCTGTCGGCGGTCATGACGAGGCAAATATGATCAGATTTTGTACCAAAGGAGAGCTCACAAAATTCTGCACAAAGTGGTATTGAAATGTTGCACGAGAGATGGCAGATATGTGTTCAATCTGATGCCGCATACTTTGGAAGGTTGCTAAGCAATTTAATTTGTTCTAATCTATAGAGCTGTTTATTGCTTCAGTGCAAAAATTTATGAGAAAACCAAATCTTTTGAACGAAGTGAGCATATAATAAGCGCAACAAAGGCAGGCTTGGGGAAAAACAGTAGCAGTAAATAAAATATGCCCAAGAACTTCAAGGGACCAACAGGTCCGCAGCTGATTGTATGGCAGTCTTTGAGAAACGACCAACTGTATAATTTGCCCTTAGAGAGGCGATTGCACTGGATCTGGTATGGCGTACATAATTTTTCTGTAAGACATGCCAGGACGAATGCAATGGCAAAGCGGGTAGACTGTGCATTCGTGTAAAAGAACGTCCGGCTGGACAATTTAAAGCTGAAGCGAACACACTTTGTTAGGTGAGCGTAATGAATGCAAATATAACAGAGAAGAGTTTGGTATCAACGTTACCACAGTCGCACAAAATTACAAAGCATCTGCCGGAAAAGTGAAGATTCCGGATAAATGCTAAGATTACAAGAAAGAGCCCCAAAAAGGAGCGTTTCGTAATTACGCGTATCTTCACATCATGCCTCAGATAATTCTTTTGACCCGCTCCAAGCATGTTCTTATCATGCATTCCAAACATGCAAGACTATCCTATCTGTCTGTCTCTAGTCAATATCCGGAAGACTTTTAAACAACTGAGCGGTGAGTGTTTCAAACAGAAAAAGTTTACTGTACAACCCGAAAACATCCGCTAGTTACGTTTTGTGCGGTGTTTATGAAAGTATTTGACTAAGTAGACTGCGATTAGATATAGCTTTTCTAAGCGCAGAAGGCGAAACGGCCAAAACGTCGGCCATTGTATTACTATTCTGATGCATTATCATACGCTAGTATCAAAAAGCTCGTACATGCTTAGTAAGGATTCTCCGAATTTTACAATCCATGACGAGTTCAACATACGGTTGGTTCTGGAAATCAAAACGGCACCTGCTTATAAGGGTGAATCGCCAACTAATGCACGCCTTTTATCTTTGAGCCAAATTCGGGACTGAAATGATACAGTTCATTCAAACAGGTGGCGTTTTGACAGTTTCCCTTCCTCCAGAACCTGGAATGATCAGACTACTCACAAGCCAGTCGGTAGTGCATCTCCCACATCAAAATAACAGTCTTATATAATTCGTATCCCGTAAGGTTACGAGGCATTCTTCCTGCGCTCGATGTTACACTTAACTGCTTACCTAAAACGCTTCCAAAACTTACGCACTATTATCTTTTTTTCAGTTAAGTGATGGAGGTGTCTGATCTGATCTTTCCAGGCTTTTCAGAAGGCAAAACCGCCGAAACGATGACTGTTTGATCAAATTGTGATATTCAACCACGTGACAGTGTGATACTCAAGTGGCACTGTGGTTAGAGGTATTCTGGGTCACACACAAGGTTATTGGTTCAATCTCGCACTCATAACTCATCAAGCCATCATCCCTCCGATCTGAAAGGATGAATAGCACTGGGTCGATACAGCTATAGAACACGGCGAGTCATTGTAATGGCCAGATATGCACTCAGTCACCTCAAACAAAGTGAAAAATTGAAGGCGAACGCATGGCGCAGCCTCAGAAATTAATTAACGCTGAGAGTTTCATCCTTTATCCTTTACTCAACCACAACTTCTGGCTTACAAAGAAAGGAGTGAATCATAGAAGAATGTCGAATTGAATAAATAGTCGGTCCTAGGAATCATCGCTAAGTTAATGCATAGGTCTTTCCTCATGTTAAGCATGGGGCAGGCATGCATTCGCTTATTTCTGAAATACTCAACGCTTGGAGAGCATTGTCATGTTTGCCGCGTCTTTTTGACGTTCGTTCCAGTTTTCTTCATATTGTAGAATAAATTCACACAAGATGCCTCAACACCATGCCTATACAAACTGCTCTATTCTTTTACTGGTTCTTTTCCTCTATAACTCGGTTTCTTAATGTATCTTGTCCTTCGTTCTTGTGGGTTTTCATATACCCTATCTCCTAAGCGATTATCGCGTGATCATGTTTAGGGCGCGTGCTTGATTGTTAGACTGCGAAGATACTGCGAAGGGTGTTCCTCAGCAAGAACCACAGGGTGCTAGTGGTTTCCATCGAGTTCTTTCATAGAAAAGCTAAATCCCCATCCTAATATAGCACATCTGATGCGGCTGCTCTTGAATCCTCTTTGCAAAGTCCTTTACATTAACACTAATATGGCTACAGGCAGAAATGTCACGAAAGCAGCTTCATAAAGAGCCAGTGCGAAAAAGTCCCGTTAGGGCAGATGTAAGTTTTCGCTCTCCTTTTTAATAAACGATAATGGGCCACGACCTCATCACGGCGTAATTAGGATTTGATAAAACGAGAATCTCTAACCCAAGATATTCGTGTCACAGTTCTTGTTTCACATTCCAAAGTTTTCCTAGGGAAACCAAAAATTCACTCTGAAGTTCGCCTTGCGATGGAAATATAAAAGTGGCACAGATTCTTGCCCTGATAATATCATTACCCATCTCCTTAGAGCTGGATGCCACAATTTACTTGTATCCTGGCACCTGTAGGCCACGCAAAGGTTATTTACGAATGGCTACCTAAAGGATATTCAAAACGCCGTTTGAGGCGATCGACAAAATTACCACGACTTTCTTCACCTCTTATTCAGATTAGTTTGAGTTTTTTGAAGTGTAGATAATTTCAAGAAGATGTCTATCACAGTGGAGGGGCGCCACTCTCTTGTGTAACCGATTCGCTGACAAAATCTAGGAAATAATAGTAAGCAAAGTAAGCAAATAAATCTTGAATATGTTAGACTCTCAAAGCGACTATGCTGGAAACATGCCGTCTGTTAGGCTTTTGATTTTTGATCCCAGAAGTTTCACACTTGACATATGAACAAGTTTTCAAAATGAGATCTCGTGTTAAAAACAAGGGCTACCATGACTTCTGCGCCCCAATTTCATGTGACATCGCCATTTGGCCCGAATTTTGTTGTTCTAACATGTGAGTTTTCAACCACGTTTTCGCAAAACGAATGAGATTGTTGATGATAAGCATTGATGAGGCATATAAGCGAGTAGCACCGTCACATCATCACTATCTTTCTTGCTTACATCCCAAGCTGATCCTGCCTGATCTTTTTTCTATCTACAATTAGAATATTAATTATTTGCTGACATGCGATAGGAATAAGTGTAGAAGAGAAAGGAAAGTAGCAGTTTTTTGGAGGAATAACTGCTACACGTCGAATGATTCCATAACGTACGCGTTATTGGAGTGCGCATTACGTAGACGATCCAGAAACATTTGAGTGCTATTGAGGTGGGTCGGGAAGTGTCTCAAAAGTAGACGAGTGTTAGGTTCAGAAATCAAGATATTCTGTCCGTTGGCCAGTCCACGCAACTAATCATGGGTCTTGTCTTGAACTTTGAAGGACCGGTAGCAACCAAATCATCAATGGAAACTAACCTGTGAGTATTTATGAGTAGATACCAGACGGGACATGATGGTTAGCCAATTTTGAGCTGTGTAATAATGGATGGTTTTAATCTGCTGTCGTGCCACTTGGACCCATTCCGCATTTGATTTTCGGTACTGACTTAAATTTCTTCGCAGACGATGGGCAGTAGAGGGAACGGTCTTCTAAAGGTTTTTTCTTTATACTGACATTCAACTGACGAGAGCTCTCGAGCGTCTGTTTAAAGGGTACGCCTCCGATGGCACTTTATTAGCCTCAGATTGCTTCGTAGTCTGGTAGCTCAGTAGCTCTAGTGTTTCTGTGTTCCAGTTATTCACCCACTTCGTTCATATCTATTTACTCAACTACACATCGTCAGACTGCCATTGTATTGTTATTATTGCTATAAACAGTTATAACCGAAACGTGAATTGTTTCCGTGTATGGTGAAGATACCTGCGTGGCCGTGACGAATTAGTACGGTTGAGCATTCTGCTTTGAGATAATAATTATTGTGTGCTAAAGCTAACTCGAAACTCAGCAGTCTTCATTGAACAGTCAATATAATTTGGTGCATCGGCCTTCTCTAGCGGACTCGGGTACGTTATTCGCTTTTCTCTATTCCTGCAATTGGCCAATTCAGCCACTCAGTACACCGCGAAACTTCTCTTTGCACAAAACGTTGCGAATGTTCTGCATACAAGCCACCCATGACCTGCTTGCACACATGATAGAGCAATGAATATGTATCATTTCTCAATTCAGCAGCTTATAGTCCTCTTGAAAGAATACCCAAACTACTCAGTCTTCGAATGGTTTAGGAAATACTCACACTCTTAGAGGACTGGCTATGGAACAGCGACTGGCACCAACACTTGCGATTGTGTTTATTTCTAAAACTGAAGCCCGTACTCAACCTCGGGTCAACACTCTGCTGCAGGTATATTGGCGACTGCTTTGTCATTTTTCCAACATAAAAAGACATGGACAAATGCTTTGAATTACTCAACACACAATCGCAGTACATAAGGTTCACCCGAGAGAAACCCCAAAAAGAATGGCTTCCATTCCTAAACGTTCAAGTTAACCTTTCCTTTAAATGGCTACATCATAAAATGGCATCGAAAGCCAAGTAATGAAAATATCTTGGTTCATTACCTCTCCTCTCACCCTTCGCACACCAAACAATCACTTATAAGAAACATGTTCCGCACAGCCTCCGGGGTGTGCACACGAAGGGAAGAGAAGGAAGAATCATTGAACTTTGCACGCAAAATAGCCATCTCCAATGGCTACGACAGTGTAGCACATTAGGATCGGTTCAGAGGAAAACTTGAACACTCCAACGACAGAAGCAATGACAATAAGATCCCGTTTATCCTACCCTCCATCTCAGACGAAATAAGAACAGTTTTAGAGCGACGTTTGAGAAGGGCAGCTCTGGAAGAATCGGCAACCGTATCAAAGTACCACCAATGACTCTCAAGCGCCAATTAGTTCGTAACCGCCTATGCGATCCTCTCTGTTCCACAAAAAATTGCATAATATGCCCAAACGGTAAAGACGGCGGTTGGATGAGTTCAGGTACAATTTACCTAATCTCTTGCAAAATGTGTGGATACGAGTGTATCGGCGAAACGGGAAAACCACCGCTTTAGATCCGCGTAGAAGAATACCTAAACGGATTACGTAATAATGACTTGGAAACTCCGTTAGGGGCGCATAAAATACGGATACACAATAAGAATGGCTTTGAAGTCAAAGTCATTATCCTCGCACGGGAAAAAAAAGGCCTCAGCGCAAAAAAAACACACTCGAAGCGTTTTGGATTTACGCCAAAAGCCCCAAGATGAACACACAAAGACGAACGCCTCGTCATAACACGTGACTAATCGATTTTTTGATCTGAGTCACGTGCCGCGCCCCCCGCCCCCCCCGCCCCCCTTGCGCATAGTCCTCGTCCATGCAAAACTGTGATCGGTTGGTCTGCATAACATCTCACAGACCATAAAACAAAAAGGTACGTAAGCTGTTCTGCTTTGGTCATGAAAGTGCTTGACTGAGTTGTTGCATATCAGTTTGACTCTTTCAGGCTCTGAAGAAAGCGACAAAGCTGAAACGTCAGCCATCACCATCGCGTGTATTGTACTGTTAATCGCACCGAATAAATCGTCAACTTCGATTCGCTAATGACGAAAATCAAGGAGTTGAGACGAGTTTAGTAGATGGTCGGTTCTTGAAATTAAAACGGTGAGTGTTTAAAAGCCTAAAACGCTGACTCGATGCACACCTTTTTCTTTGTACGCCAAATTGAGATTGCGTTTTGAATAGAAGGCTACTTATCCAGAAAGCTGATGTTTTAACAGTCTTGCTTTCTCGAAAGTCTCGAAAGATCAGATGGCTCACAACTCAGTCGGCTGAATACGGCAGTGCATCGCCCAAATCAGGATATTGGTCTTATATAATTCATATCCTGTAAGATTACAAGACATTCCTCCTTACGGTCATGTTTTGGATTAATTTCTCATCCGAAACGCTTCCAAAATCTTACGCACTAATATCTTTTTTCCAATGAAGTCGTGGAGGTGTTTGACAAACTGGGTCATGGTCCAAACTTTCAAGAAGGCGAGACCGACGAAACGTTGATGTTTGATTAAATTGTGATACTCAGCCTCGGAGCGCATTTGACGCAGTGGTCAGAGGTGATCTGCGTCACACACGAGGTAGATGGTTCGATCTCGCGCTCATGGCTTACCAAGCCATCCACCCATCCCAGGTCGATAAATTGGTACCAGACTGGTGGCAGACTTCTCTGGGAAGATAAACAGCACTGGTCGCTACAGCGGGAGGCCACCGCGAGTCATTGTAAGCTATGCGTTCAGTCACCTCAAACGGAGTTAAAAATTGACGACGAATGCATGGCGCATCCCTGAAGGATTGATTTACGCCGAGAGCTATAGTCCTTATCCTCTATACTTAACTCAACCTCGACTTCTGACTTACAAAAAAAAGGGGTAAATTCTACAAAAATACCGAATTGAATGGTTAGTCGGTCATAGGAATTGTGGGCGCCTCAGTGCATCTATAGCCTTCCTGAGATTAATGCGTATGCCAGATATACATTTGATTATGCCTAAAATATTCAGCACTTGTAGATCATCGCCATGTTTACCGTATCTTTTTGACGTTCGTTTCAATTTTCTTCGTATTGTGGATAATAATTCACACAAGATGTCTCAACCTCTGCCTATACAAGCTGTCTTTTACTGGTCCTTTTCCTCTATGACTCGGTTTATTAATGTATCCTGTACTTCGTTCGGGTTTTCTTTTACCCTCTTTCCTAAGCGATTATCGCGTCATCATGATTAAGGCGCGTGCTTGATTGTTAGACTGTGAAGATACTGCAGAGGTTTGCTCCTCAGCAAGGGCCACAAGCTGCTAGTGGGTTTCCATCGAGTTCTTTCATAGAAAAGCTGAACCGCCATCGTAACATAGTACACCTGATGCGGCTGGTCTTGAATCCGATTTGCAAAAGTCCTTTACAGGAATACTATTTTGACTTCAGGCAGAAAAGCCATTGAAAGCATAATTCATAACGAGATAGTGCGAAAAAGTCCGGTTGGGACACAAGTGAGTTCTCGCTATCCTCCCTCATAAGCGATAATGGGCCACACCACATCACGACATAATTAAAATTCCATAACGAGAAAAGTTTCAACCCAACTTTTTCGTGTCATGATCTTTCTTTCACACTGCGACCTGAGAGCTGTAAGTCACAATCCACCTGTATTCTCACACTCTATGTATGCCGCGCAAAGGTTATCCGGGAATGGTTGACAAGAGGATATTCGGAAGAGCCATTCGAGGCGATCTACAGAACCTCCTGGAATTTACCCCCCTCTTATTCAAATTGTTTTGTTTTTTTTTTGACGTGTAAATAACTCTTAGAAGATGTCTGCCATGGTGGAAAGACACCACTCTTTTTTCTAACTGATTCGTTGGCAAATTTGTAAGCAAATAAACGTGATATATGTTAGACTCTCGAAGCAACGGTGCTGTAAACAGAACGTGTAAAAAGCCTTTGATCTTTGATTCCAGGACTCTTACTTTTCACTTATGAACAAATTTGCAATATGCGAACACGTGTTAAAACATGAGCTGCCTCGACTTCTGCGCTCCAGTTAGTAGCAAAATCGCGATTTGACTTGAATTCTGTTGTTCTGGCATGTATCTTCCCACCAAATCTTTCCATGAATGAGTGGGACGAGTGAGATCGCTGATGAGCATTGATTAGAGGTTTGTAAGCGAGTAGCATTGTCACATCTTCACTTTCTTTCTCGTTTATATCCCAAGCTCTACTTAAGCACATCACAACGATCTTCCTACTACCTCAAGTCTATTAGCGTATTAGCTTGGTAAGTACTTTTGCACATTCTCCGCACAATTTGCAATGTGAGTATTTTCTTTCTTGAAACTAATACCGTACATTAGTCATTATTGAGAGACTGCTCTCAAACTGTCCTTCAAGGAAAAGGAATAACGTTTTCGAGGTTTTCGTGCCCTTCCAGTAACTGCCCATCTTTTTCTGTGGGTAAACATGTAGTCAGGAGCGGAATACCTCTTAATGTGATTCGAATAAGTCATTTGGGAACTGAATCCTTTTCTTGAACAACGAAATTTTTTTGGGGCTCATCGTCACATGAGGAAAGCGCTTGAAAAGCTATTGGAATTGTTATGCAAAGAAAAAAGCTACGAAGATTCTCGACGAAATGACATCGAAATTAGAATATATAGTCTAAAACAAATATGAGTTCATGTATGGTCAATTTTGAATGCTTTTTTTTCTCCAATTGAATTTTTGCTTCCTAGCTCATCTTCGCAAGCTTTCAAGGCCTATACATAAAATATATTTCGAGCGAAATTTTTAGCGTCTGATTTAGAATTCGTTGTAGGTGGCATCACAAGTGCACCAGGAAGAGATGATGCGTTAACAACATCGCCACGCGTCAACAGTAGAACAAAACGACGCGTGGGGTATGTTGAGAACGTTGGACTGTGTACAAACTCTTGTGGATATACCGTCATCACAAGAGTATCGCGTCCAGCGTCAGCCCGCGGAAAAACCCACCACAGTGCGACGGTACTCCACCGGTGAATAAAAATTCTTTATATTTTATTTATAAATAACCATGATACTCCTATCTGCTGTCAGAAAAAGAACGTGATTCCGCATTTAGTTGCTCTTCTAAGTTCAGTTTCATTCAAGTCTTGCGGCGATAATATTTTTGATACAATTCAGTTATGAGAGGACAAAAAAAAAACCGATCTCATTCTCTGGCGAGGAACTTTCTCAGGAGTAATAGTAACCATTCGAAAGCTGAGATTCAATGCTACAGCCTTCAAGTCGCAAGTTTTGCTAACACTCTTTTATAATGCTGTGATCTCCACACAAAGCTACCACACAATTCTCGCCGGACAGAGCTTTTTCTTTAGACTGTTAGTAATCATTCGATAGCATAATCGAACTTCATGTCAATGCTGTGCTCATATCCTGAAAAGATCGTTTCTCTACAGGTGAAATAAGCTTGAATTTGACGTACGGGAATGGACGATGTAGAGCCAGTTCACGTCGCGGTGAGTGTGGCGGTCACGTGACTGCTGACGCAGTACTTCTCTACCCGTTCATAGGACAGTTCACTAGCCGCTGCAGCTAGCGCCCATGTGATTCGCAAGGGACTCCGTTTCTCCCATATGGGAATTCGACTTATTGCCAGTTGCGTTGCAGCTTATTTTACCTGCTGCGTTTCAAAGAAACGGTCTTTTCAGAATATAAACACAGCGTGGGATCGAATTCAATTAGGCAATCGAAAATTACTGATAGTCCAAAGAAATAGCTCTGTCCGGCGAGAAGTATGCGTGTCTGAAGTCAAGAAATCTCCTCCTATAATATCGCTAAAAAAGTCTTTTTTTCGAAATCCGGCGACGTGGTGCTGTAGCCTGAAGTCTTAGCTTCCGAGTGGTCACTAACAACCCTATGAAAAGTTCCTCTTCAGAGAATGAGATTGGAACTGAATCTCCTTCTTGAATTACGAAATCTTTTCGGGACTCATTGTTACATGTGGAAAGCCCTTATCCGAAAAAACCGCGAAGATTCTCGTCGAGATGTCACCGAAATTGAAATATATAGTCCAAAACAAATATGAGCCATGTATGGCCAATTTCAAGTGCTTTTTTCTCTATCAGAATCCTACTTCCGAGTACCTCTTCGCAAACTTTCAAGGACTCTACATAAGAAAGATTTTCGAGTGAAATTTTCAGTGTCTCATGGAATTCATTGCTGGTGGCGCCACTTAGTGCACCCGAAAAAGATGACGCGCCAGCGACATCTCCACATGACAAGAGTAGAATAAAACGACACGTGGGGTATGTTGGAAACGTTGAATTGTGCACAAACCTTTCTAGATACACGTTCATCACAAAAAGATTGATTGCAGCGTCAGCCGTGGAAGGGAAATCCACCACTGTTTTATTTATAATCACCCCAATTACTCATACCTGCTGTCAAAAGAAGAAAGTCATTTCGCATTTATTCGCTCTTCTTGGTTCACTTTCATTGAGGCCTTGTGGCGATCTGCCGCCTAGTGAAAAGAGGCTGACGAAGATGGGAGAACAAGCGACGAAAAAAATGACGTGTGATTCGCATGCACCAATTCTCGCGCATAATTGCTCATTTTCAATCAGTCGTGTTCATTTTTAATGAATAATGTTGAATGTTTTATATTCTATTGTAGATAATTTGCTTAATCACCTATGCAATTCCATCATCTCAATGAGTGGTGGAAAATATAGCGACTATTCCACGAACATTAAATATTTCTATATTGCTGTGAGCTTCCTAGATCAACTAATCTTTCTCAATTAGACTTACTCAAACCTTTGGCTCAAAGTGTCATATAGGTTTTCATGAACTTTATCACGCTATTTCATTGCCTTCCCATAGGCTTTTCTTTCTTCGATAACATAGAGTTCACCATGTAAGACATTTTTTTCCTTTCACATCGAACTATGTACTTGTAGTTTTTTGTGCTCGAAACTTTCTTTCACGTCGACTGTATACCTGTAACTCTTTGTTCTCTCCTTAATATCGCACCTTATCAAGCAGAGCCTTCGCCGTTATTCTGTATCTAAGCCTAATCCACTATACAGCGTAGATAGTTCCATGCAGGTAGTTTCGTTAACCCGTATTTCCAGTGTTCCAGTTACTCATCCAACTTGCTTGGTACTTGCTGAACAACATACCGTTAACTGCTGTTGTACTGATATTATTGCTATAAACAGTTATAACCCAAACGTGAGCTGTTTTCCGTGCCTACATGAAACTACTTGCGTGGCAAACCAGCACAAAATTGAGCATTCTCCTTCCATTTAGTAATTACTGTGTGTTAATAACGTGAAGCACACTCAACTCCATCAGCCAATATGATTTGCTTGCTTATTCATTTTCCTGAAGAAAAAGTCGAGTATTTTGTACACAACGTCTATCTTTCACTCCGCGGGTATATTCAACTGCCACATCAGCAATGATAGGGGTAGGCCACAACTTTCAATGCCCATTTTTTTCACGACAACTCAAATTATAAGATATAGCAGCAAGGCTGCTGAATACGGGCAAAACCCGGATGCTCGGGTGAATTTGAAGCCCTGAATAACTTTTGTGGTAATCAGTTCGACCAAGCATTTACAATATTTCTTCTTTTCTTCCTGCAGTGCTAATCTCCACAGGCGTCGCATTCACAGAAATCGAGTAAGGTGGAATGAACCGTGTGAACGAATTAGTTCCCTCAACGCTGCCCTTTTATACTGGACTGCAGCCGCGCCGAACTGACTGGAATTGGTCCGGCTGTTCTCCGAGAATTCCAGCTTTCTTTGATAAACTAGTACAATTGCATGAATTTACACTATTATGGCTAACGTTTCAGTGATTCGACCTCCATCAGGACTGCGATAATTCGAGTTGATTGTCCACAGCAGTTGTCCTAGCGATGTTGATCTTTGCAGCCGTCACACCGAGACGAATCGAGCACACTGGAATATCGCACAATTGAATGGCTTTGTTAGCGTTGCGCTTTTACAGACTCCATACGCGCTGAAGTGATCTGATAGCATTCGGCAGTTCTCCATAACACAGGACGGTCCTTGGGCGATTGCCGACTGAAGTTGTTGGTTGCTTCGATTACGAACCGTCCGCAGTAGTAGTAGTAGTCGACACTAGCGCTTAATAATCGATAAGGGACTACGCTCTATCCTAGAAGAATGACGATTGGTGCCAGGTTATTTTGAGGCGGTTGAAGTCCTGTATAAAAGCGCTAAGCTAAGAAATCTACTTGTTTTTCTAGTGATTCACGGCACTCGATTAGTCTTAGCGTCACGGCCACCAAATATAAACATAGCATGAACAACTACTGAGAACACTCGATTTGAATCACTCGAAGTTTTTATGAAGGGGAAACCTCCGAAGCAATTGTGCCTCAGTGGTGTAGTGGTAGAGCACGCGTCCCCGGATAGGATGAAACGTGGGTTCGATTCCCGCCTGAGGCCGTGTTTTTGCTCACCACTCAATCTCTTAGTCATATAAGTAACATAATAACACTGCGAAAAAAGCAGTGAAAATACTGTGATTTCGAAGAATTATTATTAACCTAAACAAAGAGCTCTGTCTGGCAAAGAATGAAACACAAATTTTTTTCGCACAGCTTCTATCCCCATCAAAAGAGCTTCTACAACAACAAACATATTTCTGAGTCCTTCGAGACTTTTACTACCGAAACAGTGCTAGCATTCTAAGATAGGATTTTCTCCAGCGAAATATAAAGGGAATAAGAAAAAAACGCGTTGTCATGTGAAACATAAATGAAGTTTGGATTTTATGCTCTGCCAAAGTCAGTGGTGTAATAAAGCACCTGTATTCATACTAAAGTAAAAAGATCACACAACTACAAGAAATAATGCTTTACATATTCAGAATATCAGGATCACGAATCTCGAGTGATATCAACACAATAAAAAAAAGAACTGAAAATAAATCTTTGCAGACAAATAAAAATAACAAAAAAAGACAGAACATAGTTTGCAACATATCATGTTGCTTTCAAAGACAGTTTTATATTGAACATAGCTTCACCGAGGTAAATCTGCATCTAAAGCGACGATTTAAGTGTTTTCTCATGACGTAATTCAAGCTCCCATTGAGGTCTGTTATGGCACTTTTACAGTGCATCGCGCGGGCTTTCGCCATTACAGCCCCGTCAGTTGCATGGTACCTTAGATCTAGTCAGGTCCGCGAGGAGATATCCTCTGTATAGAAAAGCCAACACCAAAATCTACACTTGCCGCTTGATGATGAAGTCACCTCACAGGCAGTGTTGTACCCACGATGCTCGTGGCTGGCAAATCATGCATGGTAAACGTATAAAACGTTTGAAATGCAATGTAAAAGTGCCCATAACAGACCTCTTGATAAACTCAAATTATGTTATCAGATATTGTTTTGAGCAAAGTAAAGGCACGACAATATGCGTTTCCAATATACCGATGTGCAACAATGCTCGTTGGGTGGTTTTATTACCTAATAGCAAATAAAAAAATTTCGGCGTTGGTTTCTCTATAAGCGAGATATTTCCTCGCGAAACTGGCTGAATCGAAAGGCACAGTGCAATTGACGAGGCAATAATCCCGCAACACGTCTATTACATTGTATAATTGCCATAATAGAAATCATCAAAAGCTCAAAATATGTTATCAGATTACATTGTTTTGAGCGAGGTCTTATAAAAAAACAGTCAAAAAGAAGAATATGACGATTTAAATGTTTTAAAGGCGAAAGTGGGCACTTGACAGATTTATTTTCTACAGATATATGTGTCAAGTTTATCTACTACAGCGAGATTCTAGCATTTCATATCTTAATAACTTTTGCTACCGCTCATTGTTGAGACTTCGTATCGTAGACGGCAATGGCTTACTAGGGCAGACTTAGTGAGGCCATGTACGAACCTTAGCCAAAAACCGTTCCCCCTCGTATGACACCGGTTAATTTGAAGTCTTTGCCTAACGTTGAGCACTCGCAATTAACGGCTGGTCATTGATGTAGTTCCGGGCTCATGGGTGCACTCTTTCAGTTCTACTTCTATTCATTTGATGAAAATCCAGTTTTCTCATAAATGTGCCAATACAGTATTTTTAAGTGTTTAACATGCCCAGGCTTTCCTGTAGCAATATTGCTTCGTCGTCATTCAAAACCACTCAGAATGCGAATTTTGATATCACACGTTATACTTTCAGGGCATTTTGTAAGAATCCTTCGTATAAGTCGAGAGAACTCCATCTCCTGGAATATGAGAATCTGCTTCCAGTGGAGATGTAACGCCTGTAATTTGGTCACAATTTCCTTCCTAGTAAAAAGTTCACATACGATGACCTTTTTTCAAAGCATCCCAAGTTTCAAACAAGATTTGATGTAGCGATTGATGTCAGAATAATTATGTGATACTTAGAGGAGGGGGCGCACTGATTTCAAGAAATTCAAAAACGGCAGAAACGGAAGTCAAACGTCCATCTTTGAAAGAGAAATTTTCGGTAACCTTTCACTTCTTCTGATGCGCAAATATCTTGGTTATTCTGCATTTATTCTCCCATTTGTATACCACACTGTTACGTTTTCCACAACTTTATACGGTTGACCAGCTAGGTTTGAGTCTATGCCCAAGTTAATGTAGACTATGAATAATCACAGTCACATGGGTAGATTGAAGAGAACGTTGGATCTTTTTTCACTCTTACTGTTGTAACCGAACACGAGAAATTACAATTCGTGTTATTCTGAACACTCATATGAAGAACATGCACAATGCTTGATATTACCTTTTTTCATAAAAAAAGCCATATTACCCAAATCAAGTCGGTTCTCGGACAAAAGAAAATCATTCATTCCACAATAGTCAGCATGTTGGTCCTGAGCCTATCTCAAAGAATGAAAACACTGACATGATAAATTGCTCGGTGATCAAAAGGCAAATGCATAGGCCAAATATGCATTCAGTGACCCTTTGTACACTATAAATATATTCGAATTATTATCCACTTTATTAGATCTTTTCATGAGTTTTGTCATTACAGCAATAAACACCTAATTTACTAATGAGAAGTAATTAGATTGCTTGGCAACGCTATTCAAAGTGTGCTCCATCAACCTGATCACATTTCAGCAGTCTCTCAGGTAACATTTCAGTACCGAGCTCGGAGAACTCGTCATCCTTGGATTTCAGAAAAGTTGTGAATCTTCGACGCAGAATATGATATGTGGGAAATTCTTCTTGCTTGAAAAGTGCTCTAGCGACCGGAAGAAGTGATAGTCAGACGGCGACAAGTCGGGACTGTATGGCGGATGATCCGGCAACTTCCAGCTTAGTTTCGTCAACTTCCTCTTCGTCAGTATAGTAGAGTGCAGTCTTGCGATGTTTTGAGGCAAGGAGGCATGGTGAGATTGCGGCAAAGTCACCGTAACAGGGCCGATTGCGACGGTCCAGCTGCCCACAGAAGTGCTTGGCGGTGATCGGCCCTGCGGCAGGCAGCAAGTCTCAGTGAATTAGCTCGATTCGGTTGTTAAGCAATCTTGATTAATTCTAATAAATAGATTTGGTATATACTGTTTGAGTGCCAAACTTATAACAAGACTTATTGTTTATTTTTGTCTTTGCATGTAATTCCTAATGGTTCTCTTTTACCCCACTAAGATCTGCTTTGCAACTGGCATTTTTACAGTCATGTTAGCCAATATCTTGAAGAAGAACTACGTATAATTTACCGCAATCTTGATGAGCAGACACGGGTATGATACAATGAAATTTACTCGATGCAATACTGACTGAACTTTCAGTAATTTTGCCTTCTTCAAAGCCGTTTGGATCTTTCCAGGTCTTGAATTTTTAATTCTATGTTGATCAGCCACACATAGTCTCACATATAATCCAATTGCGATTCTTTAATGAATAACTCAGAGTTGAAAGGAACAAGCCGGCTGCAAAGAAAGTGAACCTTCCGCAGCGTTAGCCAATAGTATACAGTTGGTACTTATGTATTAGACGGCAACAGACTTTTAAACCGATCTCATTCGCTGGACAAGAACTTTTCATAAGACTGTTTGTAATCACTCGAAGGCTCAAGTCTCTCGCTACAACGTCATGTTACCATTTACTTAAAATACCCTTTCGTAAAGCTGAAGCATCGAGAACAATATATTGTTTCTTACTCGCCTTTCGCCTTCAATTTTGCCACGAGCATAACTCGCTGAAATTATGAAAGGAATATCAACGTGTAGAGAATTTTCTATAGTATCAGAATCATGCATTATCATCCGAAGTTTCTGTCTATGCGATGAAAAAATCCTTAATAAAATAGCAATATTTGCCGCTGTCTCAATGCATAGTGCGGTAAATCAAGCGACTTCCTTATCACATGCTGCCTCTGTGGCTTCCCTTCACGGTTTACTTAGCTATTAACCTTTTTAGCGACTTTGTTTAGCGGCTAACTCGCGATGCAGGTAAGGGACGATAGATCGCGTTTGAAATAATGTTATTCATTTGGGGATTGTAAAAACTTAGATTTTGACAGTATGGAAAATTCTCTACAAGCTGATATGCTTTTCGTGCTTCCAGCATTTATACGCATGATAAAAATAAAGGCGAAAGGTGAGTGTGAAGTAAAATGTTATTCTGGATGCTACAATGTTATAAAAGGGTCTTTT
The DNA here is from genome assembly GCA_019055375.1 of Parelaphostrongylus tenuis. NCBI lineage: Eukaryota > Metazoa > Nematoda > Chromadorea > Rhabditida > Metastrongylidae > Parelaphostrongylus > Parelaphostrongylus tenuis. The sequence goes on along the minus strand of JAHQIW010000010.1, from coordinate 177,767 downwards.
AAAAAGCCCCCAAAAAGCCAACAATGCAGAGTGGTAGTCAGAGATTTCCTTCTATTGATTACTAACATTTCTATGAAAAATTCCTGTCCAGCAAATGAGATTGACTAAGAATTTTGTTGCCGCCTAACATATAAGTACCGGACACTTCATGCTATCAATAAGTGCCTCTTCATTATTATAACGCTAAAGTATTGATCAATACCGAGAAGGGTTCCGAAAACAACTAAGGATTTACAGTGACCTACTCCTATAGCTGAACACGAACTAAAGACTTGTGCTGGTCATATGTGATTTATGCTTGACCAGTATTTATTGTACTGAAAGTATTGTTTGCAGCTTTGACATAGCTGTTTAGTCGTAGGAGTATTTCCAAACCTTCCAAAGGCCAAAATACAATGATTTCCAACGATGTTTAATGTAGTCGGAAATATATGGCGCATCTCTCAGACACTGATCAGCGTCGAGAGGTTTGTCCGTTTATCCCTCACTTACTGTTTGTTAAGATAGGAAATGGTGATTTTTTTTTCAGTGTATTACACGCATTTACTTGAATAATTCTAGTTTTCATCAGATCAGATAATTTCGATTTACTGACAGAGAATAAGTGAAACTGTGAACGATCAGCCAAAAAAGTTAGTCACGATTTGTTGGAAGAGGACCATCAAAAATCTATATCCCTCCAATCAAAGAGGTATTTATGTATCGAACGTAATTTTATGAAAACCAGCCACCATAACACCAACGTTTTTTTATCGCCTCCGTTTTGAGGCCACATAACTAGAATTAGACAGAGTATCCAAACATATATTGAATATTGCCCAATAATATTCCACAAAAAAGCGAACTCAGAAAACGCATGGTGGTAGAGGTGTTGAATATTTTATTGGTGCATCTGACTTTCGCACATGTTGGAGCATTAACTCTTACTTTTATGAGACATTGAGGCTTCAAAAATGTTGCTCAAAATAGTGAAAATCAATACTGATTTGTTTTTAAAGCGTAAGTTGAAAAATTTAAGATCTATCTAGGATACGTTCATAAGACTTTCTGCTTGAAATGTTAAAATATACATGAATTTGAAATATTGTCCAGCAAATTTGGCTTTCTCCAGTTCAAAATAAAACAACTGTATGAAAAGTACAAATTAGGACCAACTGTAATCGGAAATAAACTGTAAAAGTGAGTGTAAAAGTGAACTATATAGGTAAAAGTTACTCGAAAGTAATAAAAAAGCACAATGAAAGAAATTCTCTATAAGTTATCATCAATTAGAAACACTAATTTTTATTTGTTATTACCTTGAGTATTGGGAGGAAAGCATGTTCTAATATACTGCGTTCTCATGGAAAAGAATCTTCAATGATATTTTCACATAGACTTTCTTCTAACCTCCCCATTTTTAAACTGTCGCTCTCTGCATGATATTTTGAAAGCTACTGAAATTAGGTAGAGGAATTTTTGCTCATAAATGTTGAATGTCGTAACTAAGTTGATATTTAGAACTTTGCACGTCTGACGGGAGCTAAACCTGCGTCTTACGCTTTCCGAGGCGCTTGCCATCCAGTGTACTACCGGCTCTTGTTTTGCTACCATTCTTCCTACGATATAGGGCATCAGTTGTGAGAGCAACCAACCGTCGACGGTATAGCCTACTAAGCACATAATCTGAGCCTGGACACGCTGGCAGCCACTGGATAGATATTCGGTAAGTATTCTTTATCTAACTACTTTTTCAAAATTATATCAAAACAGAAGCAGCGATAGCACAGTCGTTAGCATGGTACCTGGATAGGGTAAGACATTGATTCAGCTCCCGCCCGTTGTTCAAAGTTTTGCATGTCACTGAACATCCTCGGATATCTAGTTCATATTACCACAGTATATCTGCTATTGCGGTGAACAAAGAATTCTTGCACAATGTTTGTTCGAGTCATCACCATTTAGTACCTAAGAAGAAATTGTATAACAGAGGATGAGAAAGCGATCATTTTCAGTTACGTAGTATCTAAAACTGTATGATCCCGAAGAGAATTAGACAATGAAGTACGTATTAGAATTATTGGAGACTCCCAATAATCAAACTGACTTCGTCATCTCCAAAAAAAAATTGCACTAAATCAGCATTATATGAGAAAGAAAGGAGAAAATTTGACTACATTGAATATTAATCAATTCAAGTAAAAATGATCAAACATTTTTAGATGTGTTGTAAACAGGTGGGGATTACTTTTTTATAAATCGAGATGGCTATGTTGGTCACGCTAACGGCCTACACTCGTACTTAACTACTTTATTGTAAGTGGCTTTTTTGTCAGCAATATATCACACTGTTAGCACATAGTCACTGATTTTATCCTATCTTCAAAAACATTTTTTACTCTAAGGTAAGAGCACCCATCGATATGCTGCACATTTTCTCTACTAGAAAAGGGTTAATGCGCTTAGCGTTGATCAGTACCTGAAGGATGTGCTAAATAGTTGATTACCACATTGTTGCTGAAATGTATGTATTTCAATAATTGTTCTTTATTCTCTGGTACATAATTCTGTGCCATTGATAAAATGTAGAGTGCACAATATAGAGCTCGAGGTGAAATATAAGGGACACAAAGAGTAGTTCTTGCATGGGTTAATTTCATTCTAGTGTTGTTTTGTCCCATGATTTCTTTCGCATTAGTGTTCTAGTCAGCCTCCATTCTTTTTCAAAACGCGTTTTTGCTATCAGGCTGTGGTGTGTTGCAGAATATTCTAGTAATACTTGAATACTGCCTTAGCGTCATCGCTGGCCATCTTAATGAAATGGGCTATCGCAGAGTGATGTTTCGATGGACACCTTATGCATTGAACGATCACGATCGCATTGCGTGAACCTCGGTTTTGTGTGATTGGTAGGGGATATTGCTTTGGGAGCTGCTCGACAGCAAGCAGACAATCAACGGCGACGTTTACGAAGATCAAATTCAGAAGTTGGAAAACAACGCGAGAAAAGCGTGCGGAACGACTCTGTATCGCCCTTCTCCAGGATAACGCTTGACCTCATACTGCAAAATGACTCGCCACAACGCGGAAGAGCTGGGCTGGAGCACGGTACTACCACGTCCACCGATACTGCTCATTTGAATAAGTCTCTTGCGCGATGCAGCATCTGCGGAAGAAAATATTTAGTGACCATAACCAGCTGTAGAATAGCCTCTCCGACTTTTATCATTGCCAGTCTCATTCTTTTCTAAAATAGAGGCATCCAATCATTAAAAGATTTCTAAGAAAAAATTAACAATGAAATCAAAAAAAGTGTTGGAATGCGAAAGAAATTAAGGGACAACCAATGATGAAAAAGTAAGGCGATTTTCCAAATAATTTAGTCGGTATTACTGATCATAAAACACTTTTCTGTTAAATCCACGCCGCTGACTCATCTCGTCAAACATCTGCTCATTGCTCAGAATGCAGATATATAAGTGGTGAAATATGTCATTCAGTTGTGTGAACCCAATTCTCGGCAATGTTTCAACAGCAACATATTCATTCAGTCGCTTCCGCTCCTCTGTAAATATGTTACGAGCCTATAAAAAGATAAACAAAAAGAGTAATTTATGCGCTATTGATCATTCCCAAAAGGATGTGCTACCTGTATTCGAATCCATTCGCAGAACCACATGGGTGATTGAGAACACGTGAGCGTGGGCTATTGGGGTCTATCAAGTCTGTATTCCTAATCTTCCAGTTAGGTCTGGCAACGATCTACCAACACCGTAGGACTCGACGACCTGGTCTGCCTTGGGCACGGGATCAAACTAAGGCTTTAGTGTTTATGTTGGTGAATCCTTCAAATCACCTAACCAACCACTATTAACATCAAAGTGATAACTGTCCTAATTGGGAATTTATCATCTCTATGTTCATCTCCCTTTCTCATTTTCGGCTTAAATCTCTTATCTATGATTGTAGTCACTAAGCTTTAGTTTTTGAAATTTCATATGCATTCTCATCCATTTGATTATAGAATGTTAACTTTTCTCCTCGTTTCTGTGCTTTCGCTATACATCAGTAAGACTGAAGGAGAGGTCAGCTTTCTTCAAGTAATGTTGACTGTTAACATTTAGTGTTCGTTTATCACTTATAAAAAATTTCCTGGGAGCTGATTTTAGGCTCATAGTACTGATGAAATTAGATTTTGAAAAAATACATTTCTAGTTTTTACGGCACAAGGATTTCCAAGTCTAAGAAATTATCAATAACGCTACTTTTAAACGCTGTTTTTAGCGCTGCTGCGTCGGTGAACCTATGCTCCCCCACACTCTCCTGAGATCTGTAAAATTCAGTGGGGTAAAAGAGTTCTATAAGATTTTCAATGTAAGTAATCTTAAACAGATTTCAAGTTACTTTGCCTCCAGATACTTGTTAAAATTGAATTTCTTCCTCAAATTTTGCTAAAAAACAAAATTTCAGAACAAAAAAATGTCGAGAATCAATGTCACGACGGCGATAGAACAATGGGCGGCTAAGTACAATAAGACGGTAAGTGACGATAATTATTCTGACATAAAAATGTTGGACTAAAATAGTTTCTAAGCTTTGGAAAACTCAATATCTCAAGGAATAAGATGGAAGCTTGAATTAATGTCTCTCACTGAAAGTCGCCCCAATGAGCGGAACATCATTGGGATAGAAGTATCTCCCACTACACGATAAATTGCCTCTAGTTGTCACTAAGCTTGAAATCCGATTTCTTCTGAAAGAATATCGTAGAAAATCTGAATACTTTTTTGAGAGCTTGAGAGTGCTTTCAGAATGAATGGCAACAGTATTTGAATCAAAAATACGACGCAGAGAAACGGAGGCAGGAAATGATTGTATTTGTTCTCCAGAAATTGCCCGAATTTCTCATGAAAATAACAAACGTCAATAACGATTTGGTCTGTTTCGATTTGCCAACAAAATTTTACTTCGGTGAAGTGTTAGAGCTTCATATAAAGGTGAAAAATTCCAATAAATTGTTCACTTCAGACGTTTTCTGAGAAGGAAGCTGATAAGCAGTTGAAGGAGCTGTTTAAGTCGACTAACCGAACTTTAGCCAGTGCTGCTTGCTGTGTTTATAGTCAAATCAGCACTCATATGAGAAGACCTAACGGCAATCGTCTGAACGCTTACGACGACTACTATGACTATTCTAACGACTACAACTACAACTACGATTATGATACTGATTCACCATCCCATGACACTGATCACGAGCTGAATCCGGAGGGCGAAAAACGTAGCCGCTGATCGTTGAACATGCCGATTAGAAAGCTTACTGTATTCCTTTATTCCTTGCGTAATATCTCATTTCTGGCTTTTTCCTGCTAGTTTCATTTATCATAATGTATGCGAAATGTTCAGTGCACAACACTTTATTCCTTTTACTCAATGTCTAATTTAGTATTCTAAATAATGAAAAACAAGTCATTTAATAAAGGAAAAAGCAGATGTATTTTATCACACATATTTAAAGATACTTTTTATGATTCGATAAAAATTTTGTTATTGGTATTTCGCGATATGAGAAATGAACCACAAAAGAATGAAGACGCCTTCCTAGGCGACTACTCGATAGGTCACTATGTCTGTGACACACGTAACGCACCTGCAGTCCTTGATAGAACCGGCTTCTGGATCACGTGTGTACTTCAAAGGTGTTTTCGAAGGTGGGGTTTTGAGGGCTATATGCCAAACAGACCACACATGGACGACCGCTGCACGAGAATTACACAATTTGAGATATGGTTAAGGAGGACAGCTCAGCTTTTGACTACAAGCCCATCCAAGGATTATGACTTTTTTCCTTCTTATATAAGAGCTTCAAGAGAGCACTGTACACTTATGGATAAGGTAATCATTGAAGAGGGTGGCGAAGCGAGAAACTAGTAGATATTTATCATTTTGCAAAGTAGTAAAACAGCTAAGTGACTGATTGATGCGTTACAATTACAGATGGCATTTTAGTTTCCTTGAACATGAATTGATCTTAATTTGATGCTAGTAAGGCGCTTATCAGTCTTTGAATTGGAATATCATAGACATCACATTTGTTTTATTCCCTGTAAAGCTGTATTTCACAAAATCGAGTTTCTTTCAACTCTTTCATCACCCAACCAGTCACAGCGTGAGTGGGCGACGTCGTTTGAACGCATTTTTATGTTTGTCAAAATCAGTAGCTATTGAGTGATTAATGATCAGTGAAAAAGAGGCGAACTAGTCTTTTGAAATATCGTTCTAGTGTTCGGAATCGTTTTGTTCTGTTTTGCTTGTAGAAAAGAAATGTCAGGCACCAAAAAGGCAGGCTTCAAAGAGCTAGATATCAGGTACAATTAAATTGGTGCATGCCCTTCGTTTCGAGTGTTTGTTTTCTAAGACCACGCTCAACATTCAATATGCTTGATAATTATTATATATGATATGATATATTCAACGATACCAGCCAGGAACAATCGAGTGTAAAACACTGCCACTTAGTGATATTTTCACTCAATGAAAACTGTAAGACGTTCGACGTTACCAGCTCTCTAAAGGGTTGAGTTCCCACGAGGGTAAAAACGGAAAAGAAGTGTACTGCTCGACTGGAGAGACTGTCAAGGCCGAAACACATGTATCAGGCTCTATTAGTTGCCCTATAATAGATCAGATTCATGGCTCAAAAAATGTTTATCAGGCACATTGAAAATTGGTGCATGCATTGAAATCTGTTCATACGGCAGAAAACGTCCGAAAGACGTCTGACCGGCATAAGTGCACATTGTCGTAAAAGACTCAAACTCGAAGTTGATTGATAATTCAGATTTATGCCTTGATTGCTAATCGTGAAAGCAGTGCAATACTGTAGATCAAGAGAACATGAATGATTAATGTGATGCAAACCTTGGTTTCAACATAGAGAGAGTTTTCGTTACAAAAACTTTTCTTAAAATAGTCACGTTGTACGTCGAAGCGGGTTGCGAACTGAAATTTTGAATAACGCAAAATGATTATGGGAGTTGGTCGCAAAATCAATTTGTGGTTCTCAATGCTGCAATTTTTCAATTACTGACTACTCTTTTTCATAGCAATGTTCGATGCTAATTACAACCACCAGAATCCTAATATACGAGCAAGGCACGAGGCTTTAACTACGTTTCGAACCAGCCGTTCGCTTTTTCAGAGTAGTCGCGTGCGAACTATCGCACTACCAAAGTCCTTGCATTTATTTTCTCTTCGCTATGTTTTATCATTATCGGTGCTATCACGCTAATTCAGCACTAATCTATGTACCATCTCGTTGATGGAGAGATTGTTGGTAGCATACATACTGTTTAAACATAACAGAGTAGAAGTCAGGATAGGAATTTTGATGGTGCAGTAGATGACACGCAAGTCGCCGAAAACAGTAATGGCCCGTCCAAAGTCCAACTGAAGTTTTGAGTTTGTCTGAATCTAAAGTTTGTCTGAACCATCCAATTTGCATTTTTCATACACTTTATTGATCCGTCCTCACAGTTTTTTTCACTGTGCAGATTCCAGTACTTCTACCATTAAATTCGTTGTTTCGTCTTCTTCTTGAACGTCGTAGAATACCGGTCGAGCAATCTCCTTGCAATCTCGAGGATAGTCTGGCTGTGAGGTTCCATAAGGCGTTATTGATGACTGCCGGAGAGAGTTGGAAATGGAACTCGGCTTCACGTACGTCGCGACGAGCATCCCAACCACTCGGCCACGGTTCCCTCAACTTATAGTTCTCCATGGAAAATTCCTTGGGCCTTTTCCTGCAATCAATCTTTTTTTTCTAGAATGAGGTCCGCTTTACAGTGAACTATGGTCTTTTCTGCTGACCTCGTCATGCTCATGTTGAGCACACCGTTCTCATCTTTTTCGAAGCTTATTGTCGATACGTAAAGGATAGAAGCTGGGAAAGCTGGTATTCAATCAACCATGATTAGCACTGTTTGTGAGTTTGAGGAGTTCATAATCTTAATTTCCGCCATCACAACTGTGATCAGAATTCGAAATCTGTTCAGTTTCAACTTTAGGGTTTAGTTTGCTTAATCCTTTGAACCATACTAGATTATTAATCCCTTTCGTGTTGATATGTCACGATCACCTTTAAGTCGACGGCAGGTCGTCTCCTAAAAGCTTCTTGTTGGAAAAGACCAATTCGAACTGTTATTAGAGAAAAGACGCCATGAGTCAACATATCCGATTTGAACCGAAACTCGCTCATACAAACTTCACTCCACACATAACGATGACTGTACAAAAGTGTAAACATGATTTAATGAAGAGATTATACAAAGTTCATGCTCTTATCGTGTCAAACATTCTCGTCATATCTGTCTATTAAGAAAAATTCTATGAATCTGTTAAAACATTCATGATGAATCTTAGATTAGTTGCTACAATCTGGTATCTGGACTCATGCTTAGAGAGGCAAAATAGCAAAAAACACATAAATTTGGCGAGCTAAAGCAGTAATGTAGAAATCTTAGAGAAAGGGCTAAAAATGTAACGTGTACTTTAGTGATTTGCTTAGGATTCTCCTACATAGTCGTGCGAACTAATCCATGTCAAATAGGTGATTCATCTATGAAAAGTTTGAACATTTGAACCAAACTTGTCCAGAAGGAGAAAATCACTAGCCTGATGCATCAGTAGACCACCACAACTTATTGCACAGGTCAAGTGTGCATTCAATCAGCTTGACAGTTTTCATAGGTTGGCGCATTCTTGAGAATATAAGTCCTATAAGCTTATTCTTTCATCCATTAATAGAGTTTGATAATCGCATAGGACATGTCTCGAAAGTTCGCTCATGCACCTAAACAGTCCAGGTAAAAACGGATTTTGTTTGGCACTGTGAAATTCTTGAGCAGATAAATGAAACATAAAGTTTATGGAGAACTATTATGGGTAAATGGAATAAAAACATTGCACTTGAACAGCGAACAGCATGTTTTGTTTGAATAAAGTGCAAGCCTTTGTACATTTCTCAGTTGTCCTGCAGGATGGCACTGGCTAAAACAGAAGTTCTTTTATCATGACTTTTCCTGGAAACGTTGTGCCAAAATATCAGTCTTTTGATTGAAGCCCTCTCCAGTAGTTCTAAATAAAGGATGGTATAGTATACTTCACGCTAGGTTTTTTTTATATATGGTGATTTTACAGCGGTTAGAGGTGCTCTACGTCACACACTAGGTCGATTTCGATCCGCACTCATGGTTGGCCAAGCCATCCATCCTTTCGGGGTCTCTAATCTGGTACCAGACTGGTCTCAGACTTGTCTGGGAGGATAGGCAGCACTGACTCGGTACAGCAGGAGACCACCGCAAGTCAGTGTAGAGGCCAGATATGCATCCACTCACCTCAAACGAAGTTAAAAATTAAAGACGAACGTATGCCATATCCATCAGGGTTTGATCAACGCCGAGAGCTTCATCGTTTTATCCTTTACGGTGATTTCTGGCAATTACTTACTCTTAATAGTGATTAAATTAATAATGAAAGGATCTATTGAAATTTGAGCGTGGTCTAAACAAAGAACTCGAAATAAAGATATAATTATGATAAAAGTACCAGCCAAAAGAGCAATCGAGTGCGCAACACTCTATGTTAGGTGAAAATTTCACTTGATATAGAGTGTAAAATGTTCGTCTTCGATGGTGTAAGGCTCCCGAGAGAACTGACTATAAAAAGATCGAAAGACGTCGGGTTCTGCCCGGCTGACGAATCTGTAAGGACGAAACACGTGTATCGGGCTATACAAGAGCCCTTTACCAGACCACATGACAAGTTGGCTCAAGTAATAATGAAAGGACCTATTGAAATTTGAGCGTGGTCTAAACAAAGCACTCGAAATAAAGGTACTTACTTTTTGTTGTACTTTTGGATGTGACGACTTCAACTTATCAGGTTTAGTCATTTTGATGACTCGACTGAGATGTAGCCTCCTTAACAAATCTTTACGACACTATTGAATTTCTTCTTAGCATAATCAGACGCAAGTACCAGGACCGACTATTGATTAACCTCGGCACTGATGGAATAATTACGTGATTTTTTAACATAAACGGTAAATAACTAGGAAAAAGTAAATTGTACCATAAGATAGAGTTTTTTTGGAAGAAAGACTGGAGATGTACACGCACAGATAATCACATAGAATGTGTTCAGAGCACAAGCTCCTCTTCATGACTATTTATTTGTACGTTTTCATGAGAATCAGATACTATTTAGATAGTAGTGACTGCCTCTTTGAAACGAAAAATGGTGTCATTTTTTGAACGTATTGATGTTGATGTATCCGTGAGACGAGGTCGTTTATGCGTTAAATTACAACATAATAAACTTAGCTCTGCTCATTATAAATCCTGGTGATAGAAGTAAAAACCAATAAATTTTTGCTAACAAGGTTGAGTATACTATTCCACCGCAAAGATTGTGGCTTCTTGCGTCCTTACAGACTTTCGTACTCTTTTCGCAGAACTTTTGCTTGGAACATCGAAGTGATTTCACAATCAACATTCGTCAAGCACATCGTGATCGTGGTTCCTAAACACCCAGTTGGTGTTTGAAGCCGTCGATCGTTGAAAGAACTTTCATCAAAAAACTGCTCTGCAAACCCTTTCTAAAACTTCATATCAAAATTATTGAGTTTGTAGAAAATGTTCATACTTAAGACTGACTGAGTACTTTCCTAGGTGACTAGTTCTCTAACATACAAATCCTTTTGTAAGTAAAAATTCATCGATATTCATTGCATTTTAGAAAACCACTGTCTCTACAGATGCGCTAGTTAATAAAAACACCACAAATATACATCTAGATAACCGCAAAGCCAGTCTTCGATACGTGTGGTCTGTAATAAACTACTTTTTCTATGCACGTTGATAGAGACTATCGTACCTTTTTTCTGATATCACCCCTTTTTATAGTCTTTCTCAAAGGCCTAGAGAAGCAGAATGAGCTGAGTGCTCTCATAAAAAAATGTTATAACGATTTTGCAGATTCGGTGATGAGTGTTGCGATTTCAAATGTCTATTCATAATCCTTATGTCCAAACGTTTACCGATGATAACCCATCGCTGAATCATCAGTGCATTGAAACTCTTCCCTATAATTACCACATAACAGTACACAATCAGAGGCACTTTTTGGAAATCTCCTGTTAAAACCTCATTAAGTGTGATTTGTCTATTAAATCGCCACACAATGACGATTATATAAATGGTGACGGCTATAGCGTGAAAATAATTGATTCACATGGTAACCATGAAGACTTCTGGATAATATCTGATGGTCTGATAATCGGACTGTTGACTTCCTGTAATCAATTCCTAGAGCATTCGAACTTTTTAGCATTTTTTGACTTCATTAAATCTCATGTCCAAAAGGCACATAGCGCTGACTTTTCTTCACATGAAGTGGAATCTTCTAGTGTGTGGAACCTTTTGCAAAGAAACTTCAATTTATCGAGTTCATTAGTAACATCATACGTCATTGTTATTGAAACATGGTTCAAAATCGTTACTGCTCCTCTAAGCTATATTCTTCCATAAAAAAATCACACTATCTATATGCATCACAGCAAAATTGTTGAATCAAATGAGTCCTACAAATTGTTGATGCTACAAAGCATTCTAACAGTATATGTACACTTATTTTCAGAATGCTACTATTCGGCTTGATCTGTGTGTTACTCTTACACACTAAAGATGTGACATCTCAGGTGAGTTGTATCTTTTTATTGCAAATCGCATCAGTTCAAATCATTCGTATAGCAAATTGAATGTGCTGGTGCTACTCACTGAGTAGTAACTCTGTTGACAAATGACAACATTCATTGACTACCAAGTAAAATGTTAAGAAAAATAAGTGATTGGAGTCGGAAATTTTTATACACTCAGAAGAACTTCCTTTCAGGCCTGCTGTTGTGATGAACCGACGCCGAAATACACTTTTCTAAAATCTGCATCCATGGAAGCAAGGAAAGCTTTTCAAGAAATTATCTCAGTGAGTAGCATAAATATAGCCCATCCACGTTGAACAGTTAATGTTGAGGAAAATTATTATAAGGATGGTTCAAGCTTCACTCTGCAATTATTCAGAATGCATATATGATACCGAGAAAAAATGTATCGATGATGATGCAGCAATGGGCAAAAAGGTACAATATGACGGTACGTCGTCATCTGCTTTCACTACGGAAGTAATTTTCTAAAAATTAATGCTAACAATTTCAATCTTTCCAAAGATTTATCGCGCGCAGTAAATCAAGATGTAATTCGTTTTATAGTTTCTACAAGTCTTTCTCCTATGTTCACAATATGCTATCTTGCTATTCTGAATCAGAATGCACTTGGAAGAATATCGTATAAATAACTTCACCAAAGGTTACCCTCAGATATATTCAAATGAATAATTCAGGTGCAAATAAATGAATATCTCAAAAACAAAATCGACGCAGAACGGGAGAGGCTGGGAATAATCAATGATGTTCTTCAACAACTGCATGAATTTTTCACGGAAATATACGAAATAAACGCGGATCAGGTAAAATTTCATTTTCCATCAGAACTTCCGTAGGAGAGCAAAGTCTGGGAATACCTCAGGTTTTATTCAGGATTTATCCGAACTGGAAGTCAATCAGGAATTGAACGACTTGTTTAGAACGGCAAATCAGAACTTGACCGATGCAGCTTGCTCCATTTACGGGCATATATTCGATCCTGACAACATTCTAAGTGGATCTCACGACACTTACCATTATGACGTTGAATATGATTCGGATGAAGACGTTGGCATGATATCCGATAGCACTTACCGACCTCGTCATGCTTACTTTGACCTAAGTACGAAGAGAGGAGGACGAAAGAGTTAGTTGTTAAACATATCATGGAAGAATCCCTCCAGACTTGTCCAACTTATTCATTTTCTGCATAAATATTGATGCCAAAGTCTTTGAATAAATCACATACCTGCAGATATTCCACTATGTCTTGGTAGAATAAATAATGAAGCTCTTGGGGTTTATCAAAAAGTTAAAATGTGCTAGACTAAATTGCATTCGTAGTATCGTAATGGTGGAGTGTCACCGGCTTATACAGAGACTCATTGACATCTGGCCATGCACTGATTCAGTGTTTTTGAATCGCTCAAATTAAGTATGATTTTATTTTACCGACCCTGGAAACATGGAGGTTTAGTCTTTCCCGAGCCACGTTATGAATTAGACTGTTCTCCTCCTCCACCTGTAGGTTAAAACCGTTCTCTAGCCATTGAGCTAAACGCACCCTTGCAAAGCAACTCCACCTTAAAGTTTGTAGTATTTATTGCAGTTTACAGACTTTTGTTCGCAAAGCAAAATTATTTTTGAATGAGAAAGTGATAGATAGCATACATACAAAATAAGCAACGACATTTCGTAATTATCATTTGAACCAACACGTCTGACTTATAGAGCCGATACACGTGGTTCGTCGTTGACAGTTCCATCAGTCGGGCGGTACCCTTCGCCTTAAGTCAATCCTTTTGGGGCGCTCAGTCCCTATACTAAGATTAGGCGACGAAGAACATTTTACAATGTATGTCAAGTGAAATTATCATTGAACACACAGTGTTGCACACTCGATTGTTCTTGGCTGGTATCGTAAGTATAACATGCCTTTCGTTTGAGTTGTTTTCTTGAGTCCACGCTCAAATTCCAACATATCTCCTAATTGAAGATCAAATAAAATACTTTCTTTTATAAAACCGCTTCTAGCGGTGGCGATGCTTCAAATGTAACCACTGATGTAGAGTGATGAGTAAAACTTTCGCGTCAGGCGGGACTGGAACCCGCAGTTCACTCTATCCAGGAGCGCGTGCTATATCCGTTACACAGCTAGAATTTAACAGACCACATGACATGTTAGTTCAGATAATAATTACGAGATATGTTGAAATTTGAGAGAGGTCTTAAGAAAACACTCGAAACGAAGACAATGACATTGTTTTAACTGACATTTTTCCAAGTAACTTTCGATGAAAACCTTACACGTGTAAAGCCTGTCAAATAACCCCAATTCAACAAAATAGCCACGCATCTCGTCAACAACCATAAAAAACTTCCTTCCTGTTGCTCTTTTGGAGTGTAGATATCACTTTAAAACATTTGTTTTTCACCTATTTCTATTTTCACATACAGTAATTCTTTTCGTTTCATTTCAACCGACTGATCTTTAGCAGAATCAATGTTTGCTTGCACATCAAACACAGATAGAAAGTTTGTCACTCTGTTGTAACAACGAAATAAAAAGAGCAGGAAATGAAATGGTTAGAGATACTGCGCAGTATTACGATCACTAAATGGGCCAGCACTGCGTGTGGTGTGAAACTGGGAACGCTTTATGGAACACAATCTCAAAATCTCAAAATTGCATGGATAATGTCTTCCCAACCAACAGTCAACAATGTTTATGAAGAAGACCCAAGTCCTCAAGTGACAGCGAACCCATATGCAAATCCGAATGTCTCAATGCATGACGGAATAAAGACATCGAAACGACTGGAAGAAGTGTTGAGAGCTTTACACTAAATGATAAATTTAATGATATAAATGAACAGAATAAAGAGTGTATTGATTAAATAAGCAGAACATACCAAATGAATCAAATGACTGAGCGAGAAATGTAAGTTTTACAAATTAGAATGTATGCCTTCATATGAATAATAAAGCAAGATTGTTGTTTTGTGGTAGTCGTAGAGTGGATTTCAAGCTTGATTGATCGTCATCTTTCATTTTCCACACATAAATAAATTTTACACGACTCGTTACCACATTTCACTGGGTAGATCCCAGCACTCATTGCATCCATTTCGTTCCCTTACATTCATTCTCCACAAAGGTCTTCGAAGATTTCACGTACTCCTTCGGCTAGTGTTTGAAGAAATCGACTTCTTTATGAATATTAGAGAATGTTACCAACACGATTCTCCTTGTAATCTCGGAGACAGTCGAGTAGATTCTCCTTGATTGAGTTCAGGAAAATATTGGGAAGTATTATTTGAGCCAACTTGTCATGTGGTCTGATAAGGGCTCTTGTACAGCCCGATACACATATGATAAAAATAGCAGCCAAAGAGCAATCGAGTGTACAACACTCTGTGTTAAGTGAAAATTTCACTTGACATAGAGTGTAAAACGTTCGTCTTCGATAACTCTCTGTAAGGGAGCAGAGCTCCCGAGAGAACTGACTTCAAAAGTATCGAAAGACGACGGGTTCTGCCCGGCTGACGAGTCTGTAAAGACGAAACACGTGTATCGGGCTGTACAAGAGCCCTTACCAGACCACATGACAAGTTGGCTCATATAATAATGAAAGAATTTATTGAAATTTGAGCGTGGTCTTAATAAAGCACTCAAAGGAAAGGTATATTGGGAAGTAAGTTGACATGAGCATGAGGCTCATTACCACGAGACTCATTAGCCCATGGTGATATGCTCTACTAAACTTTTCGGAGAAGAAACTCCTCTCTAGGAAGATACTTGCCGTAGCTAAGGCATCTATTACAGAAAAACCTGAGCGTGATGTAGAGAAATTTGGTAAAGTTGAAAATCCAAAAAAAAAATTCATATAACGATTCCAAGCTAGTAAAGGTTTTGATTTATCCTTTCATTAATATTTGAGCCAACTTGTCATGTGGTCTGGTAAGGGTATTGTACAGCCCGATACACGTGTTTCGTCCTTACAGACTCGTCAGCCGGGCAGAACCCGTCGTCTGTCGATCTTTTTATAGTCAGTTTTCTCGGGAGCCTTACACTCCTTATAGAGAGTTATCGACGACGTACGCTTTACACTCTATGTCAAGTGAAACCTTCACCTAACCCAGAGAGTTGTGCACTCGATTGCTCATTGGCTGGTACTTTTATCATAATTATACCTTTATTTCGAGTGCTTTGTTTAGACCACCTTTTTTTTTTCAAAGATGTAACTTTCACCTGAAAGGATATATTGAAATTTGAGCGTGGTCTAAACAAAGCACTCGAAATAAAGGTATAATTATGATAAAAGTACCAGCCAATGAACAATCGAGTGCACAACACTCTGGGTAAGGTGAAGGTTCCACTTGACATAGAGTGTAAAGCGTACGTCGTCGATGACTCTCTATAAGGAGTGTAAGGCTCCCGAGAGAGCTGACTATAAAAAGATCGACAGACGACGGGTTCTGCCCGGCTGACGAGTCTGTAAGGACGAAACACGTGTATCGGGCTGTACAAGAGCCCTAACCAGACCACATGACAAGTTGGCTCAAATAATAATGATAGGATATATTGAAATTTGAGCGTGGTCTAAACAAAGCACTCGAAATAAAGGTTTTGAATTAGTTACTCAAAAACTCCATAGATAAGAGCGGTTTGTGTTGGAAAATAGTACTCAAAAGTAGTTTTAGTAGATTTAGCCAATTCCATTGATTTAGTAATTTTTGATTGTTCTTAATCTAACTGTTTTTCTAGTTGATTTGATTCCTAATAATTTTTTTCCATCTCTTCTCATACTATCCTGCATAGCTTCGGAAGATCATTGTGTAATGCTGAAAATATCGCTTGAAAACGATTTTACTGCTATGAATATAAACGATAATAATGAGGTAGAAATCAAAAATAGAAGTCAAGCTATTATTATTTAATGAAAGAAAAAACTTGGAAAAATTTCTCATTACTGAAAAGCGCGCGTGTTTGTCCGTCCTTTCTTCCTGCAAAAAATTAAAACCACTCTTATCTATGGAATTTAAGGGTACTCCATATTCATTGGTTCACAGTTATTAAATCAAAATCTTTGTTGTTTTGAAACTTTAGTTGTCTTGAACAAACTGAGAGTACAATGAACAATTGATTAGAGCATTGAAAACGAATGTTCAAGTCACACACTAAAAACATTTTAAAGCTGGTATGAGAATAATCTTGTACCATGAAAAACTGAAACATCATAGTTCATATGAGAAATTTATTTAACCATATATTTTTGCAGAGCCACAGCAACAACGTTACAATTCGTACATTATACGTAACTTTTAATAATAAGACAACAATTTTCACAAATTTTAGTCTGCAAAGACATTAACAGCAAAGAGTGAGGCATTTTTGCTTTGACTGACTGAAAAAAGCCGATAAGGTGAAAGTTATAGTATGATGCGGAAATTAAACAAAAAGGAAAAATTTTGAATGAAACCAGCGCCATCGATAAAGTAAATTTGGTCAGTCGTAGCATTATTATTGAGGAGTGGGCACTTAATTCAATTCTAAATTAATCTGGTTGTGATTTGTGACATTTTCGCTTTAATAGTTCGTCAGTTTTAGAATATTTTGAAAATTGTTGACAAAAAAGTATGATTTTGATATTCGTCAGCCCTATTACCAACTGGAGATCGTTCACTGAGTGACGATCAACGCATGAAATCACTGAATTCAATAATAGTATGCTGTTAAATACACAATCTCTTTATGAATCTTCAGGGTCACATGAGGAAAAATAGGAGAAATGTTATCACTGATATCAATAGGAGAAATGTTATCACGATAGAAAGCAGTTGAAGATGTTTCCAAACCATGTGACCTGACTAACTCGGTGATGCTGAGTTGAAGTTTTAAAACATATAAGACGGTATCGAATGGATGTGAGGCACATAACAGCTCACTTGTCGATTTTTTAAGATAGGAATGGATTTATATCTAACGATTATTCACTCGTAAAACACATTGAGCACTTGGATTTCGCCCGTTGAGAATGTCTGAGTGCACGAGTCCGTCATGCGACGAGCCGACATGGGCGGTGTACATGTTGTGCTGCGGTCATTGTTGTAAGCTGGTTGCACGTACGATACTGGCAGGGTACGAGTACCTGTACGAGCTGAGGTACGGCATGGACTTCCAGAATTAAGCGATAGCGGAGGTGGACGAGTAGGACTGGCGAGCAAAACCTGTGCGATAATGCAGTATGAAAGTCGTATTGACATTTTTCCATTAATGCACACGAAAATGAATACCTCAATGCATTTATCCTCAAAAAGACCTCGTAAATGTACAGGAATTAAGTTTGAAAGCGACTGATGAAGTGCTGATAAAAGACAGTGTGCTTCTTCAACACAGGACAGAAGCAGTTCGTCATTCATCGGACGAATTCCCCAGCTAAATCAGATAATATCAGAGGTGAAATTTGCTTTTTGAAAGGTATCCTGAGAAGCAGAAGAGCAACCTACTTAGGAGATTGACTCAGTTTTCGAGGAGTAACATCACTCATCAATATAGACTGAGGATAGTAAACGCGTTGGAGATTGACGAATGATATTGAGCGAAGATCATGGAGCGGCTTACCGAACTTGTCATGTTGGAGAATGGAATGTGCCACCTTAAAGTATTTTCAGTCAGTGGTCTGCTAATATCCTCGATACTATATCCATGGATTGTGAAATGTACCTGGGTATCGAAAATATTGACCATATGCACAGCGTACTTGTGCGCCAACAAAGATCCCACACGCCGCGCGTCATGGATCACCTAAATAAGTAGCAGTGAGGTAAAATAATACAATAGGAGTACTGGAAGAAAAAGACAGTAAATGTGCACATTGTGGAACATCATAAGCGACACTGTAAAGATTTTATTAGATTAATTGAAACTGTTGTTAGAACTAGAACATATAAAGTGGCGGAAGACGCAATAGTACAAGGCAAATCTGCAGGTTACCGTCAGCGCTGGAATGGAGGGACCATAAACTATTATGGAACTATTAAGGTTAAGATGACGCGTTGCAGACGATCATAAATAAATATACCAATGTCAACACAATGACAAGCTGCTCTTAATTTCATAGGGCTCCTCTCGTAATCTAATGGCACTAAGCAATGACAATTACAGAAACAGATAACAAAAAATGTGCAAGGACGGTCATCCTTATCCAGCAGTACGTGGCTGGAGACACAACAACGATGGTGATAATAGTAATAATAACAATGATTTAAAATTCAAAAATATCACGAGACAAGTGAAGAAGAGGTCCGAAATGCACCTTCGTAACTGCGTTGCTTTCAAGTATATCCCTTAGACCACTCTCCATTATGATCACGTCACTTGAAGCCAGATCGAACACACCGATTTGAAACTGAGTCGCGACAACACCTGAACACACTTCAGTTTAGACTAAAGTAAATTCTTAGGGCTCTTAGGGAAGAGGGTGCAACTATCGTTCTAACAGGATTTAAGGAACACAAACAAATTTCATCTGATGGTACAACCGCAGTTCACCGACACTGTTACAATACCAATTTCAATTATTACATAATTAATGAGTAAAGCAATAGTCGTTACCTAATTGTAAGAGAATGCGTTGTGCATTTAACTTTATTATTATCGCTAGAGGTTATATTATTCAAATCTAGCCTGTACAATGACTGTGATGGCAGAATGATATGTCAGGTTAGTTTTTTCAGTACTGCAATCAAGCCGGGTTTCTGTCTTCGTGTCACGTTTTTGATCCCGATGAGATTGTAAGCACAAAGCGGGAGATCCAACCAATGGTTACGTGCGCATTCCATAACCATCTTGCCCGCGCATCGCATTAAGAACCACATGAATGTAAATTGACTTGTTGACTTGCTTAAAGTCTAGTAACACTCGTTTTACAGGCAGTTAAAGCTACAGTATCCTTCTCACCATATTTAACTTGAAAAACATTATTGATATGGAAATAGGATTGTAAAGCTTTGTACGCAGCCCGCTAAGCGAGGATAGGCTTACAAAGTTATGGACAAGTCTACAAAATATATTATCCACATACAGAGTGAAAGAAACAGCTCTCCATCAACACCAACAGTGACTGTTTTGAAGTCGAGTCCAACCACTTTTCGCTCCTGATTTTGAATATCCTGGCATAACTTTCCAACGAGCTCCTAAAACGCTCAGTTCACACTGATTATGAAACATGAAATAAGTTCTTACTTGAGCGGGCTTCAACGATTTGACGAAATGTATTCGCGCCAGAGCATTTTGGTCCAAAGGGAACACACTGTTATTGTTACTCTCTAGATCGCCCTCTTCTGAGCCATTTTCGCTGCCGTCCTCGGCCGGACGGTTCTTCACCAATGTCACCTAAAAATCAGAAGCAAATATCTTTACTCGAGCTCATTACACAGAATTGAAGACCCAGTTTACACTTTCTGCGAGAGAAAAAAGGATATCTGAGCGAAAACAGTGCGAAAAAGAAATTATAAAATAAAAACCATTTTCCCTATACCTTATTACTTCTAATGAAAAACAGTCCTCTATTGAGCTTGAGAAACTGTAACAACTCCTTCGGATTTGTCGCCACATCCTGACGAATTGAATGAGAGAATCGTTGGCAAAACCGTTGATAAAAGGCATCGAGTGGAATAGGTTGATCTTCATTCTGAAAATACATAGAAAATAGTAGTTGAAAGTAACTTAGCTCTACGATCTCTTTTGATTATAGCGAATCCTGAAATAAAGAGATCAAGCGATATTTCGTCTAGGAGACATAAATCGCCACAGAAATCTCTATCAAACGGGCAATATTTGCTCTGAAGACTTCGAAGACTTAAATTTGCCATACTTTCTTTGTTGATTAAGGCTGTAGTACGAAATTCTTGAAGTGAATCGAGGACAGGGGATTATTCATTCGAGAGTGCTCCACCGAAGAAAGTTGGACTTGGAGGAAACGAAAGCAAAGATCCGTGACGAGACGAACGACTGTGGACAACCAACTCGATTTAGCTGTTTGGAGAAGAGAAGACGTCAAAACGTTAGTCAAATGAATTTTTATGAAAAAGCGCGCGCTACAGGCTTAATCAATTAAGCATATATGATTGGTTTGTAATGTCGAGGCCAAAGGAAAGTGAATATTCAGAACACTCATTTTTTGCCTTCTGGACATTAACAAGGGGTGCAGCGGTTTTTCTGAAGAAGAGCATGAATGGTAGGATTTACTGAACGCAATTAAATACAAGATACATCTCAATACATAAAAAATAGCTGGCATTTTAGCGGTGTCGCCTTCTTCAAAGCGTGGAGTGGTCAAATTGATTGCAATATATCCAATCAAATACTTTTGTAACCCCAGCACATAGAACCGTGATAAACAAATTTAGTTCGCACAGATAGCAGCTTCGCTTCAAAACATACTGTTCTCTTGTTTCTAAGATAAACGATCACTGGAGATAGGCCGTACAGAGTTTGGCACAAGATAGGAATGTATTTAGCTCAATCAGAAAAAAAGCGAGAAGTTAGGTACGAGATTGTGCGTGTTACGAAACACTTCGCCTTTTAGTTAATTTTTGGACTCTTAGTAGTCATTTGGGAAGCTTTAAAAGTATTTCGCGTAGATTTTTGTGTTCCTATGCGAGGAAGCTGCTTCAACATGAAATCTTCCTCTTATGTATTTCCTGTACGTGCCTCGTAAAGTGTTTTGTTTGGTTTCAAGTTGTTCAACTAGGTGTTCTTTTATACGGTCGCAGTATGGTTTACCCGTTCCGTTAATGTACTCGCTTTCGTATGCGTTACAAGAGATCATGTAAGCCGTAACAGATCTCACGCAATCGTCATCTCAATCACTGCTCCGAAATGTCAAGTTCTCTTCTGGCAGCGCTTGATAGCTATACTTACTTCGCTGAGAATAAAGGTCAGAACGGTACCCTGTTTACACTGAACTTAACGTTGGATTTGAGGTTTTTTCTCTAAATCTACTCAAGGAGCTCCCACCGCTTTGTGGTCATTAGTGATAGTGATGTCGATGTCACCACCATCGTGCTAATTCGACCCCGTACCACGCCCAGCAGCACTCTCTTCCCTTCGAAATTGGAAAGCGGTACCAGACTAGTCCAGAAGAAGTTCATTTTCTGCAATTTCAGTGGGAACACTCCTGCTCTACCGTCACCAACACTGCAAGGAGAATCGACTCGATCGGTATTCTACGACATACATTTGAAAAGGCGAAAATTTCAAGCGGCAGACAAACACACATAACGTTGAAGGACCACTGAGGAGAATGAACGCGAGGATCGAATCGAAGCTAGAAACGCTGGATAAGCAAACGTGAGAGATGGGTTGCGCAAAGAATAATTTTCGTGGGTGACTGAATTTCAAACATTTTCGGAACCAGAAGATTCTCAATGCATTCTAGACAAATTCAAGAATCCAAACACGAAGCACAAAGGAAAGTTTGGTGACATGCGTGCTGAAACAGTATGTAAGACTAATATTTTGATGTCACGCATTGACACTCAGTGCAAAATTGATCTTCACTTAGACAACATAGTCGAAGACTCAAAAGAAGCCGTGAGTGTGTGAAAAAGTTGTTCTGTTTCTGATGCAACAGAAACCGAGGTTTGGTGGTTTTCCTGTTGCGGTTATGGAAGTATTTGGCTGACTACGTTGCAGACAACGTGATACCTCCAAGCTCCAAAGAAGACGAAACTTGTAGGGACGTCAACTGCTCATAAAATTGTATTATAACAACTTCGAGTTTGGCTTACCAGGAAAATCAAAAAGACATCTCAGAATAAAATATATACAAACCTTATGAAGACAAATCAAAATAATTTCCACAAGTCTTTCAAGCCCAGAGTTTCAAAATCGCTTTGGCTATAGAAAATTTCAGCAGTTTCAAAAAAATGACATGACCGTCAGATATCGAGGAGTGAGAGTTAAGGAAAGAGTTACTAATAACTTTCTTTTCAAGCGTGTTTAGAACCAAATGGGATCCAAATTCATACCGTCTCGTTACTAAATCTTTATGAAAAATCAAAACAATTGAGATTTGCCGCTCACATAATTTTAGCAACATATACTGCTCTGATTTATGATGCAATTGTAATCTACAGCGCGATGAATTTCGATAGTCTAATTATATGTTTGATCACTTTTCTGTAAAAGTGATAGGTTGAATGTAACGCAATGGTTAGAGGTATTCTGCAGAGCACACAAGGTTGCTAATTCGATCCCAGCACTCAAGGAGAGCGAGTCCTCCCAGAAGTGAAAAGTAGTACTAGACTTGTCGCTGTCGCAAAAGAATAGGTCAAATATACATTTAACCCTCTTTAGGATGCCACGAGTTGGTACCAATGCATGACGTTTCCTAAAAGGTATTAATCAACGTCGAATGCGTTACGTGCTAAGTGTATTCTAACTGTAGACTAACTGCTTCTGCTTTCCAATAAAAGCCACAAATAAATGCACAGTTGGTGAAACCACGAATAATGCTTTTACAAATAAATTATGAATTAATATGCCATGCACTATTGGACTTTTACTACAGCACCTGTTCAAGCACGCTCTTCAGGTACTCGACTGCTGCCTGCTTTGCTTTTACACCAGCAAGAGGCTTGCCCTCGTCGTCTAGTTCGATTGCGTTTTCATCCGGTTCC
This sequence comes from Parelaphostrongylus tenuis, assembly GCA_019055375.1. Taxonomy (NCBI): domain Eukaryota; kingdom Metazoa; phylum Nematoda; class Chromadorea; order Rhabditida; family Metastrongylidae; genus Parelaphostrongylus; species Parelaphostrongylus tenuis. The sequence goes on along the minus strand of JAHQIW010000010.1, from coordinate 154,346 downwards.
GGCATATTCTGCAGTAATATAGCTGGTTTGATTATGGTAATCAACAAATTTTTAAAAGTGCATCATTGCTGAAATAAGGACATGGAAAGGTTTGACTAGTTCTGTAAGCTTCCCACGAAAAAATGTATGGAAGTAGTCGACAATATCGAATATGAAACAAATAATTACTATTCTTCATTGTTCCATATTTTACGAAAATCTAGCGGAAAAATTAGTACTTACTAACCTTTAAGCGAACGCGGTCACCTTCAACAACGAAATGTTCCGTTTGTGACTGTAAGAACTCACAAAACTCCTTCAGGTGACGACCAGAAACCAACCGTACCTCGGGCGCGGCTTGCGAACGATGTCCCAACAAAGATTTGATCTGTAGCAGTAATAAGACAGAATCATTGAAACGATGCAGATAACAAAACACGCTCAAAAGTTTGATGAATTCATAACGAGCTTTGAGCCTTTAGACGAACGAAAGAAGAAAGGCAGATTGGGAAGTTGAGAAGATTGTTTGATGTGCAGTAAGTCAATTACATATTTTTCATATGTAAATTCTTGATCAAGTGTAAATGAAAACTTGCATCAGAGTTGAAAAATTCACCTGCAGTTCAGGTCCAAACTTAGTGAGTTTCATAACGAAAAAATCCACAGCTTCTTTTTCATAATCTCGATTCCTAGACGCAGATTGCAACAGTGGATTATTTTTCGCTGTAATGTCTCCGAATCCATTCAGAATCACCTAAATGTACACAACAGTGACCTAAAGGTGTTAGTGGCACAATATCCTTAAATAATATAATAAATAATGTGAATAATAATAATAATAATTAATTAAGCTATGCACCGGATAGTACACTTCATTAAGATTCATAGAAAAGGGAAGAATTTCTTCAGAAACACGCAGATCCCTCAAAGTAGTGCCTCAGTATGAAAGAAATCGTATCCCTCCATTTTTGGTCAAATGACAGAGAAGCATAAAGTACTTAGTAAGATGACTATAGCAAAAGAGAAAATCACTTATGACCGGCTTGCAGTACTAGAATCCACGTTTCAACCATACTATTTTCCTCCTCTTCCTCTTATCTGCGTATTGTTAACAAATTTCCAATTTCGTTCCTCCTTAGTTCAAGTATAAGCTTTCAATAACTCTAAGAAGTCTTTAAATATCAGGAGCTTTATGCAGTTTCGGTGAGAAGCCAACCCAAAGCGTTCCCATCCGTTCAGTTGACTGATTGCAAGAGCGTGTTGGGGAGAAGATTGAACTAGAGCCTTACTTATCACCTTGTCTCCTATTACAGTGCACCACTAACCACTGAGCTACCCCGCCTCATGGCTCATCAAGCCATCTATCCCCCGGAGTCGGAAATAGGTACCAGACTGGCTTCATACTCGTCCGAAAGAAAAAGCAACAGTGACTCGGTTCAGCGAGAGGCACCGCGAGTCATTCTAAAGGCCAGAAATGCTCTCAATCACCTCAAACGAAGTTAAAATTGAAGTCGAATGCATGGCGCATCCTTCGGGGATTGAATAACGCCGAGAGCTCTATTTTTTATTCCTATTCTATCTGGAACTTACGCACACAATTCAATGACTATGTTATAGCGCATAATCTTCACTTCATATGATAATATATTACCTTATTACATTTCTATTGAGAATGATTGACAAATGTAAACGAGTTATTAGAGTAATAAGATAAATATTGCTGGAAAGGAAATGGGAACTGAAATGGAAAATTGCTTTTACCTGATCGCCTTCAAGAGTGAAAAGCGATGGGTGCTGCTGAAGGAATTCAGTAAGACCTTCTTGAGTTGTACCGACTGCGTTTCGCATCTCTTCGGAAAAAACTGGAACATCAATATTTTTTTTTCACGAGATTTTCCAAGACTTGATTACAAAAAATTAATGAAGTGCATGTTATTTCTCCCCGAACGACCTCAGATTCCGTTCTACGTTGCACTTATTCGAATCTTTCCAGTGACTTGTCTCGTTGTTCTTTGAAGAATTCTCACAGCCATATAGGCATTAGTTTTCAATAAGAGCACTCTATCAGTCAAGCGTTCTAAACTATTTTTAGCCACTCAAACTATAAATCTTCGGTTACGACTGATGGGAGGGACCAGCTGCCAGCACGTCATTTTAGAAGCTTTCCGAAAAAAAGTCCTATTTCAAGCACAGACATGAAGTATGATCATAAGTATACACATTTTTATTGCCAAATATAAAAAAGTTTCTGTAAGCATTAAAAAAAAAGGTTTGAAGTGCTCTTCTTCTCCAATTCTTTTTCAATATCCTTTGTAAAAAGAGTAGATAAGTTAGACAAAAGAATTCATTTACATAAAGTGAGGATTACACGCATGAGATCTTATCCAATTCCCACATTACACAATTCTCACTGACATCATTGCTTGAAGTCAATAGCGCATATTGAACTTCCGTCTTACCAATTACTGCAGACATTTTATGTTTTCGTACTACTCCAACAACGATAGGAACACTAACCCACGTGCTCCGAATTGGCAACTCAAATCGTGAATCGTTCGCCGACCATTCTTCTGCATCAGATGATCCATGAAGAACAGCAACGCCATGTTCTTTGCCTCCTCCATTCTGGCTTACCTTACAGGAAAGGGATAGCTTTGTATATTTTATACAATGCCGTGTACGACAACATGTGATTTATGAGAAAAAAATCTTTTTAATCCGTGTAGAAAACAGAAAATAGAATGAATAAGATGAAGAGAGAGTGGGAAATAGAATGTAGAATGTGAGAATGGAACATGAAGGTTTTCGAATTGTTCTGGTTATGCAGTTTGAGCGACAATAGCTAGAAAAATTTCAAACTAATTTATCACTTGTTCAGGCAGTAGGCATGGGAACCAAAAAAAAAATCGTTGCGCTGTATTCTCACCCTTCTAGAACTGCGAAAACACGCGTTGCTTAGAAAGAGATATTGTGGAGATAAGCGGCTTAAAATGATTGCCGCTTCCTATTCAAGATCCGTTAAGCGCCGACATCAAGTCCAAACGTGAACTTTTACTAGTTTGAATATCTGAATAGTCCGCTTTTACATAGAATGCACAACTTCGTAGTATTCAAGGCAATCTTCTCTTGAAACGCTATGACGAAGACATAGAAGGAATTTTATGTGAAAATTGAACGCGCGAAAATCAAGCTGGTGCAAAATTATGGATAAAAAATTAGAAAACCAAAAAAGTTATTCAAAAGAATATTAGAAGCTCTTATCACAATACGCCAACGAAAAGACTATTCAGAGGTCTGAGTGAAACGAGCAAAATTTAGTACTGCTCTATTATGGTGGCGCCACTTGAGGCCTTCGTTAAAAAACGTATTTTTTGCTTTTGCAAAACGTTTCTGTAGTTTACCAATGGCTCAAATCAAGTGATTCAATGACATGTTTAATTCTTTGAATAGCTTATTTTCGGCGTCATATCAGTCAAAATATTATTTGATTCTCACGAGCTTTGTAACGGCCTAAAGAATTTTGGGCTACACACTCAGTGATCACTTCGAGTCGGTTAGGGTGGGTGTACAGCTGCAATACCGAAGGGCAAACATATTTCTTTGATCAAAAAGAGCTGCTCTATTCAATGATCAAAACTTTGTTATTGAAAAAACTTCTATCAGGCGAGAAATCTTCAAATGTGAAACGAAATCTCATTTTGATACAGCATCAAAAAAACAAGCAATATTAGAAATAAAACATATCTACAAAATTCACTTGATTTGAGCTATCGACACATTGCAGATACGTTTTGCAAAAACAAAAAATACGTTTTTATCGAAGGCCTCAAGTAACGCAGTCATAATAGAACAGTACCTCTCGGGCATCTTCAAATGTGAAACGAAATTTCATTTTGACTGGTACGGCGTTAAAAACACGCAATATGAGAGATAAAATATACCCTTAGAATTCGCCTGATTTAAGCTACCAGATAACCATACATTCGCCAGATAATAGCAAAGATTACGCCTTTAGCAAAGGCCCCAAGTGACGCCGCAATAATAGATAGGTACCCAAAATTTTTACCCAGAAGGGTTAATTTGAGAGATGTGTCTACAAAAAAATGAACATAGTGAGCATATAAACGGGTAGAAAAGAGAAAGACATGCATAAGTGAACAAAGAATTTAGAACTTTATTTTGTGAATGTTTGAAAACTTCATAAACAAGGCTTCAAAAGAGCGCTTCTGATTTTTCTCAGAGTTTATAACCGTTCCATGTGCGAGTGAAACAAGAGATTGAATAAAAAAAGCGATAATACATTTATTGTTGTCATCGCAACAATGGGAAAACTCGCTCAGTGGAGTGTGACAGCGACTAGTTGTAAAATAGTGAACATCTAGTAAAACTACGTGTTCGTTGTAACGCAGTGATCAGAAGTTCTGAGCAACACACACATGAACGATGGTTCAATCCTTTGTTTCTTTGATTTTCGTGCTAGCCAAGCCGTCTTCTCCTCATTGGTCTACAAGTTAGTTTCAGTCTATGTGCATGAGAAGACAGAAGCGTTGAATTGATTCATCGACAGGTTCTTATGAGAAATTCTGTAGACCATATATAAATTCAGTCACCTCCTTTGGATCCGGATGCACGGCACAATCCCTTAGAAATTGATAGATGTCGTATGTTTTCTCCTTTATTTATAGTGATACTTGGCTTGACAAAACAAATTGCTGAACTCAAAAATGATGTACGATTCCTATGTCTGGGATGGAACCGAATAGCTAGACATACGACGAGTCACAGAGTGAGGGAGAGTTCGACTCGTCCACGACGGTGACGTAGATGTAACGCAGTGGATTATCGGCTAACAACACACAGCCGAACACGACCTGCACTGTTGTACAAACACTCGTATATTGGTGGAAAAGCACGTGATGAGAACGTTCGTTTCACTAGAATGCTCAAATTTACTGATTTGCTAGTGTCTTGCCCTCTAATTAAACATTAAACACGCACGACAAGAAGATACCAGATGGGAATTTTCAAGTGTCTAGGTCGAAAACAATAACAACATTGAACTATGAGTCAGAAATAAAGATTATGTGGCATTTATTTTCCTATAAGAATGAAAGAAAAACCTTAGAAATCTGGAAGATTAACGAAGGCGAAATAATTGCTAGTGAATGAAAGATACTATCTCACTTGCGTACATCGCTACTAGCTCGTATCAAACGAATTAGTCACTCCAAAATAAACCCTGGCTGTATGAAATGTACTATACAAAGTATCTTAATCTAAAGAATACTATGCTAGATGGGTGATAAGAAGCAAATAACGAAGATCGAAATCACCGATGCGATCGATCATTTCTTAGGAAAATCAAACCCCAAATGACCCCATTGGAATCAAACTGGTTACTTCATTACTTATTAGGTCGATATAGATATAGGGAAGAACGGTGATGACTCATCACCAGAAAATACGTAGCCGAAGGGTTGAATGTAAATGATTAATTGTCTTATATTTTTTGAATTCAAGCCGCCTATACACGTCGATGGCAAACCATGTCGAACTTGAATGTATTACGTCATTTTATAAGTGGATAATTTCATAATCTCGAAGTTCATTCAGTCCAACCAAGAAAATTCCAAGGTGTCGATGGTTGCGCAAACACCGTACGCAATGTTCTAATAAAAACTAACTACCTTATTACTTTACTACGTAGTGAACCATTTTGTCAACATTGTTTCACTCGTTTTTAGTTCTAATGTATTCGTGACGAGAAAAAGAACTAAGAATATCATCTGAAAAGTCTCAGTAAGTTACGAAACAGGTTACTTAGTCAGGTGTGGCTATGAAAATCGGGCAGAATAACCGCAAACACATTGCAATTGCCACGCCCGTGTCATTATTACATCACGAATGCCTCATCTCCTTTCGTTAGCAGAGAATTTATCACCGCCTGGTCACCTACGAGACGCAATTATATTCCGGGAGTTATAAAACCAATATCATAGTAATAAAAAAAACAGTTGTTACGTCGTAATGCCACCAACACTATATATGCCATCTAAATTTTGAAAAAGAAAAATTCAAAGACCCTATACGATACGTAAGAATCAAGGGTGAATAACTCCGGATTTAACAGAAAATCATACTCAATTCAGTTCTTACGATAATGTTTGTAGATCTTTATGTTCCTTCAATTTATGTGTTATTTATTTTAGTATTTCACTACTAATATATATTGATGTACTATGGAATCTATTCTACCATAAGTAGCCTCATCTATAGACAAAAATTTACCGGTTTTGGAGAGTTGTTACATGACGACTGAAACCATAATCAATATCATAAAAAATACATCACAAAATAATGGAAATGGGAGAAAACGATGAGACTGAAATTATTACCAGATAACCACGGAAATAATAAAATTAATAGCGTTTTGCTGACGTCATACACCAGTATGTGTCCAACGTCATACACCAGTATGAAAAAATACAGCACAGAAACCGGAAATGCTTTACAAAAAAAAAGACGTGGCATTTAATACTGCCTATCAAAATCACAGATAAAACAGACACTCCTAAAAGTACAGTGCTCGGCCTCACAAAAGTAGCAACTGAAAAAAATATATGAGCGATAAGCGATCGATGGATTCGGGATGCGCCATCTAATCGACTTTATTCGTACCATCAAAAAAATGATTTCTTTTTTTAGACGATTCATCATCACAGTTCACTGTGCGAGTTCCCCAACTTCTCGCATTCATGCTCCACAAAAAGTCCTCGAACAATTTCACGTGTTGCCTCTGCCTTTTGAAGGATTAATATTCTTACTGAATGTCGTGGAATACTGGTGCGGACGATTCTTTATGCAGTCTCGGTGAGAAAGCCAACCCTAAGGCGTTTCCCATTCGTTCAGTTAACTGACTACAACAGAGTGGTGATGGAGAAGATCGCACCAGAGCCTTACTTATCACCATGTCTCCTGATACAGTATACCACTAACCACTGAGCTACCCCGTCCCCTTACCAGAACTGATAGAATGCAATGGTTAATGCATGTGTCTTGCAGGAGATCATTGATGTGCCAATTTCCATCTCAGCAGACATTTAAGTACGAAAATTGACGACTTCGAAAAAAATAAAGTGATATATGCCAAGGAAGCATACTCGAATCTTTTGTAAACATTGCTTTACAAACGTTCGTATAGATATGATGTTATGTATTAATGGCAGAAAAAACGTCAGTTACAAAAGAGTGTAGCAAAACGGAAAACACTAAAATAATGAGAAATATTTCAAAAATAACAGACACTTTTGCCTTCGACATGCTAATGGTAGGTAGCTTGGTTGCTTGTTTAACCCTTTACGACGATGTGTACAGATTTCGATACTCACGGCGAGGTAGTAGTGCCTCTTTTGAACGATTTTGGAAGGTCTTTGAGTGATTTTTGAACCTTTCCCCATTCTCTCAATCAAAGAATAGAACGACGATTACATGAAAATGGCTTCTCGATTCCTTACTGATAATGATTGCTAAATGAATATTGATTACTGTGATGAACAGCATGTTGTGATTGGTGAACAGAAAAAGTTAACGACTTAATCCATAGTATATAATAGGATATTTCTCCACACAGGAAGTATGAATATGTAGAAGATTCAATGTATACACAGGAAGATCTGAAAACGGCTATGAGTCTTCTGTGACTCGCACCACAGTGCATGTTTTGAAGGGCTTATTTTCGTCAGAAAATTTACCATTTTCGGAAACAATAAGTAGTAAAAAGCTAGAACCCTTCCCTCTCCAATAACTGTCTGCTTTTTCTGATTTCACATAGCATTCGCCAAAATGTTCACACTGAACATCGAGAATAACACTAATAACCAAGCATATGGTGAAATTATAAACGACGAGTAGACATGCGAAGCGAATGATAATCTTTAAAAAAAAAAAACTTTGAAGCCGAAACAATATTGAAAACTGATATTGTAAAACTCTCATAAAATAGTTGAACGGCTGCAGCATACACTGCATGGCAAGATAATCAATAGTCGCCTAGTTATACAGGAATCTATGGCTTCAGTGTAAGCTTACTTGCACTCTAATTGAACTGTGAGAGAAAACGTAGCGGACAAATTGCTCAACAAAAAAATTTCATTCAAAAAAAATTACAAAAGCTGAAGAAATCAGAATAAATCCCATCATTATACAAAACCATGAACTGTTTCTAATTTTTTTCCTTTTCGTGGACCGCTGGAGATAGTCAGTAGCAGGTCCCACATTTGCTTCCTGTGAGAACAAGCTTGTAGTAGAGAAGAGAGAATTTTAAACTGCACCACTTATAGAATCGAGAAAAAAGCAATCTTCCAGCACCTATTCACCACCCAATTAAGAACTATGAGATTGCATTTCTGTTTATAATCACTGTATAGTCATCATAAAAAGACTCTAAAGAAAAACGACCCAATAAGTCATGAACAGTAAATGTGGGAAATCAGACAGTATGTATATGGGAACTCAAAAAATGAAAACATCAGCAAGAAAGTTTGAAGACAAAATCCAAGAGAATCCAATACTATTAAGCTCATGCAAATAACCCAAAACAACGGCATTTGAACTTGAGAGATCAAGAATTTGCTATTATGTAGAGTTCCTCTTCAAAAGTCTTTCCTATTTAACTCATTAATTCTTTAATGAGCGAAAGCAAGGAAGTTCTGGAAAGAGATAGAGCTAGCAATAATCACTGCAAAGGTACAAAGTACTCACCCATCTTTAAAAAGGAATAACACCTTGGCAACCGAGTTACGTAAGCAGATTTTTTTGAAGAAGGACAATTTGAATGAGCTAAACTTCTACTTATCAATATAAATGTGGGTATTTCACTCGCAACCGATGGACAGTTGTTTAACAAGTCAGATATTAGATTACACTAAGCTGACACTAGAGGAGCAGGTCACACCTGGAAACTCATTAATGAGGAAATTGTTCAGATCGATTGAACAGAATATGCCTTAGAGGTATGATAATCGTTGAAATGTTTTCTTTTTCTACAGTCAGTTGCCTACTTCACAGTATTTTGGACAGAGATAAATTTTTTTAAACAATGAGAAGCGCAAAAAAATAATATTGCAGCCACTAATCTCTGTAGCGAGACACCATCCGCAGTTTTCACCATGTGTGTCCTGATTTTATTGATCCAGCGACCCATTGGGATTCGAGCTTAGTTGAGATTTTGTTGTTCGCTCTAGGTCAACAACTGTAGAAGCGCTGTCGTCGAAGAAATGACTTCTGTTTTGAGAAAATCCTTTTCGCAAATCAAAAATCTCCTTTACAATCCACATGCGCCGATTGCTTACGGTGAAGAGCAGGGAACGTCCTGGCACGGCAATCTCACAATGATCGAAAGAAAAGACTCGAGAAACATTTCGAAATATCAATAAGAACAGAAAAAAAAGTAGATTGCCGTGCTCGAAACATAAGATAAACCATCTCTGAAGATGACAACTGGAAAAAAAGGACAACGAAATATGAAAGTCCGCCGCGTAACATTTGAGGAAGAGTCATTCACATATATGTAAGTGTCGTAATATGTTAGGTTGAGAAAAATCTCCCTTAACACCAGCTGGAAATTTGGAGTTTATACATAAATTCAATAAAAACGACCATAATTATAATTTCAAAATAAAGACCATCATCAACCACGATCTTCTGCCAAACGATCTGTAAACTTTCGGATTTGCTCAAATACCAAATGTCCTCCTATCGTTTCGTGTTTTTTTCCATTTTCCCAAATCGAAATCGGCTCCATTGCGACGAAAATCGGATCGCAATTGGACGGCTCAGCATCTGGACTGTAGGCTGGGTGCGGCAAGATCTCGACTCCGTCCAGTTCTTCAAACTTCTCTTACTCTTCTATGCGCTGTGAGGTTCGCCACTATCTTATTGAATCAACGCACGCTTTCGAACAAATCAGTGTTGGGTACTTTTTCTTCAACGCATCGCAGACCTGGCCCAGCTGCTTGCAGCAGAGTGCGGCATTGAAGGCGCGACCATTCGGAAGAAATTAAAAATCTCCTTCGCAGCATCTTTTTGTTGATAGTTGTCGCTTTCAGCAATAGCGTATCAAAATCCGATGTTCAATTTTGTCTATCGTCATCATTTGATATCCGAAAGTTTAATTAAAATTTGATCCACAATAAAGGTCGTTCGAGTTCCTCATGAAAATATTCCTAGGGTATTCCCATGAATTTACAACTGATATTGTGTGGAACAGATATAATACTGAATTTTTCGTGGGTGTTAAGGAAATTCCGGTATAATCTTTCAACGAATTTCGAAATCATCTTTCAAGGAAAAGCATATGTTCACAATGAACCTTGAACTTCAAACAGTATGATGTATGGACGAAAGGTGATATTTCTGCAGTTTTCTTCACGACTTTTTTCTTGAACACTTCAAATGAGACTGACACTGTGGAGAAAAAAAAAGTTTGGCTGTAGTTTTCTCAAAATAGAACTAAATGAAGCAAAAAATTTCGAGAGCCGCTACTATTAGTTGATTTTTTCCTAGCAAGATCTTTCAAAAATTCTTCCTCATTCAATGTAAGAAAAAGGAAGTGATTCACGACTAGTCAGGTCGTTCGTTTCAAAAATAAAACCTGAATTCCAAAGTAGTAGTTCAATATAGCAATAAGTAATGGAGCAGTGAAAGCGTGTTTATCAAGTGTGCTGAGTAAGGAGACACACTTTGGAGTTTTTTAGAAAGTTACAATAAGTAAAATATAAAGGATGAAGCGTTTAGATTAGATCATTCTTTCAGAAATGCGAAATGCGTTCGACATCACCGAACAACGTGGACTTAATTAAATGCATATTTTGCGTAAACAATAAATTACTCGTAGTCATCTTACCAGCGAATCAAGTCGGTGTTTTTATGCTTCCAGACCTGGTACCAACCTATCAATCGGGATGAGTGTCGAGACGTGATAGAACCATTGCAATGTATATTCTTGAAGGCACTTTCAACCAGTCTGCTATATTTGTTCCCAAAGCAGAATAAAACAAAACAAAATTGAGCAATAATGGACTTTTTCAAAACTGAAGATCATAGAATGTGAAGATTTTCCCAGTAATACGTTAGCATGGTACCATAGCAATACTGCAAACTTGATAATAAAAAATCGCACGCAAAATGTGAATTGCGCTGCGTGACCGATCAACCGCGCAGCTGACATAGCCACTCACACACCTTAGTCGAGAAGAGCGTACCCAGTGGGAAATCCAATCTTCTTTTTGGCTACTATAGAGCGTTAAGAAGTCCTTTTTGAAAACCAAGCACATCAATGAAATCAGCGAGATTTGAGTTTTCCAATGATATTAAACGTCTAGCGAAGAAGCTCTGCCCAACGAAAAACGCGCCGAGTATGAAACGTAATTTTACTTTTTATTGCTACAGCGTAATGAAAAGGACTTTTCAGAAATGGAGTGTAACACTAAAATTGTTAAGACTTAAGTTAACGAATAGTTATTAAGACTCTTGAAAAAAGCAAAAAACGCATTGGAAATGGTTACTGATAACGAAAAAGTACTTCCAATTTTCATGACATGATGAAATTTTTGAATAAAACCAATGGTGTGAACATCTGAGAAATCGACAAAGATAATAAGAAAAGCCTTAGTGAATTAACCATGCGAATAAAAATTGGAAAGAACGCACAGCGATCTATCACAACACATTTCAAAATCACCTGCACTCAAATTAAATTTCAGTCAAATGAATGAGGTAGAATTGAAGGCGTAGACAATACCAACGAAGTATGAGAGGCTTGTAAAAACCAAGAGAACTACGGTAGAATACTGGGAATGCATTCAATTTCAAGCGAAGAACCATTGAGTTCTACGCCGTTGTATTACGTCTTTAGAGAAAGACGTTTACAAAATATCGTATAACAAAAGTTCCTATACAATATCACTGTTATATGTCATTCTTTCACCGTACAGAAAAGCAATAATTCTGAAATCGATCCCGTGAATTGATGACGTGCTAACTCGAGTGGCAGAGGCAGAATGGAACAATCAATCATCTAACTGGTGATGGGACGGCAAAAAAAAACGAGTGGCTTCAAAAACATGTGCCAAAGGAACAGAAAAAAGTGTTGACTTAGGTGCTAAACAAACACAAAATTAAGAGAAACGAACTGTATAGCAGCAGCATAGCGGAGAAATGAGCACTTTATCAACACATCTCAATAGGCGATAGTGGTGGCATCACAACTACACAGTGAACGACGGCATATGAAGCAAAGATGATTATGTCACTCGGTCAACATGAGATTTCTCGAACTAGAGTATAGGTTGAAAACTAGGGAAACTTCTCTATGGAATTGTGGTGTTCTTGGCGAGCGGTTGGTTGTAAATTCGCACAACTAGTGCGGCTTTTTCGCAGAATTCACGTAGTAATCAATTGTTGTAAGTTTCTCGAAAACAATTAACGCTGACAATTGCGACGTTTTCGTATTTAAAATTACGTATACGGGACGCTTGTTATACTGGATTTGAAACAACAAGTAACTTTAATTCATCCGGAGTCGACAAATTGGTTTCTGACTGTATGGAGCACGTAGTTGATGCATTGATATACCACTACACGTCATTTCTATAAGCCAATATACATTCGATTATTTCGACGATGCTAAAAATGGAGTGCAATGCATGACGCATCTCTAATAGATTGAAGAGTGCCGAACGCTTTATCTTTACGTTCTACATCGTACTAGAGTCAATCAGATAATTTTCATAAATATTCATAAGGTCGAATAAATACTTAACAGATTTCCCAATAATTCAGCTTTATTCGAATCTGAATAAACATACTCAATGCACAGTCTGACAGAACGTTTCTAGCCTTCCAAAAAATGTGATATGGCATCTCTAGTGGTGGACGTATCTTTCGGCTTTCCTCGCAAACCTCAGGTGCCACATGCCATACGGCTGCTTGTCCCTATTATTATCAGGAATCGTCGCCGAAGAAGAAGTGCTGAGGCCGGCGTGGAAGCCGAAACGTACGTTTACCGCTAAAGACACTACCAGACCTTTGAAAGACTTGGAACATTTCAGTAAATTATATTATATTTCTAAGCGAGGTCTCAAAAAAGTCGACTGAAGGATATTTCTACATATTTAACGGATTTCTTCCGGCTAACTTCCATGACCTCTAATGTTATAAGTTCTGGAAATAGTGAATGCCTTAGATAAGTTCAGTCTCACTATATTTTATTGAGATAAAAACTATAGCGCGTTGCATTACAGCATTCATCTAATCGTTCAAAGATAGAAGTTCTGGACGAAATTACAAGAGATGGGTTTTAATAAACACAGAGTTAATAGATTAATAAAGTGGCTGTGCCCAGCATCATAGTGGTAGCATCGCCATGACAGTATCGACGAAGCAGTGGTTTTCTATGGATGCAAATATCCTGTGAAGGAAAAACGGCATCTACGAGGTTTTCCACAAACGAAATCATCTCTTCAATTTGATTCAATGCTTTGCCCAAGATAAAGTTAGGAAATAATCTTTTGATATGCATATATGATGACCATTTTAGAAGGTGGAAACCATAACTTCCACTCAAATGCGCCCGTAAAACTCACCATAAATCATTGATGCCTGCGGCGTGCAAGTGCTTATTGCCACCAACTGCATCGTCTCAAATAGTTGACGAAAAGTACACACCACACTATTTCGAATGAATTGCCTCCTACCACTTCACAATCAAAACCCGTTTTTTGTTATGTTTCAACGCCTTTGAAGGTGAGACATCAGTTTCACCAGCATTTAGACAAAGGAATGAATCCAAAATGGAGTGAAAAAGAGAAAGGATCAAGTCTTAAATGTATGAAAATATTGCCACCTATCATTATTCTGTGCAGTTAGTCTGTGCCTTAGATCTTATGTGATCTGTATTCTAATGAAAGCCTGGCAAAATTTCCATTTGAAAACTTAGTAGAAATAAATCGGTGTCACAAATTCTGTGCATTTGTCAGAAGCTTTATGATAAACCGAAAATCACATACCAACTAACAAGCATCATAGAGTGTGCCTGCGTAGAAAAACTCGGAAAGTTTCACTACATAACGCAGTCCTTGAAATTTATGCTCAATAAATGCAATAAATAACGTATTATCTCACAAATTGTCCCTTCTTCCATTACAAAAGTTGCACAAGGTTAGGTGACTTCTCCTTCTTCATAGATTAGAACATACTATACCATAACTAACTAGTCAATCAACACTTTGGCTACGACGGAATACGGCATTAACCTCGTCCCACCGCCGCACAAAGCAGTCCCTGGTGTAAAGTGGTTGGTGAGCCGGTCATCGAGAAGCTTTCTTGTTCGATTTCTTCCCCACGATGCCCCACAGCAGTTTATTTTTGTTTTCAGTTCAGTATGCACCATATCATTAACATACCATATCTCATATCATAACACCAGAGCAAAGCGATTCATTCATTCAAGCTATTTATTCAACATTCAGTTTCGTATTGAAAAGTATAACACTGTTAACATCAGAGCGTTTTTCTTGCTATAATAGTTGATTATATAGAAGAACCTTCAGACATCAAAAAAGCTTGCTGTGAGACGTCGTGATAGGGTATTGAACCAGGATCCTTACTCCGATAGCTAGCATCACTAACCGCTCGGGACTACGGAGTGCTCGTCTTCGCGGACGGCGGCGAGGCGGGGCTAACGCTGTCCCCAAAATGTTAGTAGTTCCTATATCTGAGGAAGATCTAACACAAAAGTCAACCCAAATGCCTACTCATAATGTAAAATCAATCGTCTGATTACTTCTATGAAAATGTCACGGTGTGCTGCCACACACTAAGAATAATAAGTTACACCAAATTTAACTAATCAGCTAATATTCTTTTTATCTGGTTAAATATAATGCAAAAGTCACTAAAATTCTCTACTCATCATACAAAACTAATCCTTTGATTACGTATACGAAAAAAGGTCACCGATGTTTTGTCACATATGAATAATGCATAATAATATAATAATAAATAATGGACCTTAGTTAAAATAGATAAACAATATGAGATGGAGTCCAATACTATTTGGAATTTTCACATATTCTCCCCTTCTATTCACTCCTGAACTCCTGCTATTTATCCAAAAAGCCTAGCCGAAGCGTCAGCTATCAATTTTCAAGTAAATATGCCAACCTCGCGCGAGTTTTTGAAAAGGGCGTTTCGTAAGATAGTTCTCATTATTCACGCCAAATTTTAAAGGAAGTCGGTCTTTTGACTTGTTCTGAAATAACATAATAATTCAATGTAAGTTATGCTATTACACTCGTAACCCAGTAGGACTGACTTTTCAGTATTCAGATATCCAAAAATAAAACAAAATAACGAATATGACAGATAATCCGAATACATGGATTGGCGAATAGAGTAATTCAAGGTTAAAGCGATATTAGAGACTGTCACTTCATGAATATATCCATCACTTTCGGGTGAATCAAGGTCATGACGGATAATAATGAGAATCAGGAATTAGTTTGAATGATATACGGAACGAAACGCAGACGAAGACGTATAGTAACAAGAACATAAACAACAGCAACTACCAACTGATTGCAGAGAATAGCATTAGCGACAACCGGCAAACAATCAGGGTTTGAAAACAATAGGTAGGAAATCAAATGAGTAAGATGATGACGGAAGGATTAAGTGCAACGACGACAGGTGCAAGATGTGGTTGATGCGACGAGCACATATAATTATGGCCGAGGAAGCTTGCGCTTTCCTTTCTGACAAATTTTCATTGATCTTCATCCGTCGATGATTGCTAGAGAGACCACAGTATTTCAATTATTAATTATTGTTCATTCTTTCTCCATGATAGGGTTCAAAATAGCGGATTATCTTGGGTTTAGAGCTCAGCTGTTCTGAGTTTTTCTCGTATCTCAGCAAAATTGTGGCGATATCAAAGAGTTATTCAACCCATTAATTCTACTTTTTTCTTCCCTACACGACTGGTCATGTTATAGCGTTTATTTTATGGAGGACTGATGCAGTCTTCGCATTGCTTTTGAGTTTTTGTATTTCATTCTACATAGAAACAGATATTTAATAATAAGGCCAGAAAATCCTTTCAACCTCTCGATACTACAATAAAGTATGGAAATCAGTACGAAACGAAGAATCTTTGACCAGACCAAGTGATTGATTCAAAATGAACGTCCACAAAGTTCCCATAAATCCAGGAGAAGATTGAGCCAAGTTTAGACTCACAGACTGATTTTTGAAAGTATTCATTTACAAAATAAAGGATGTGAAAACAATACTCAGATGAAAAAGAAACTGATACTGATCTTAAACATATTACGGAAAATCATTTGTTAGAGCAACTACGATCCAGAAACTAATGAGAGCTGATGTATTTTGAAGAATGTTCAGCTTCGTACCAAATTATCCACAAAGACATTCCTACCCTATGGAAGTCTCTGTGC
Source organism: Parelaphostrongylus tenuis (assembly GCA_019055375.1). Lineage (NCBI taxonomy): Eukaryota > Metazoa > Nematoda > Chromadorea > Rhabditida > Metastrongylidae > Parelaphostrongylus > Parelaphostrongylus tenuis. Next base: position 137,853 of record JAHQIW010000010.1, on the reverse strand, counting down.
GGCTTGTCTCCAATGAATAATTGATTGGATGACATAAAAACATCAGAACGACTGTGAAGAAGACAAAACCGCCGACCATCGATACGCCAGCCGTCAAAATTACGACTCAAATGTACTTAAATGTAATCAAATGATTCCACTATTGATAATCTCGTTTCTGCTCATCAAGAAAAACGCTGAATTATTTGATCAATGGTGAGGTTGACAGAGAGTAGAAGAGGGGAAATGTGGACCACATTGATGTTGACTGCCATCGTCACCACAGCTCGGGTCGGTGGAGGTAAACGCACACATTGCATATGCAAATATATTGCTATGAATGCGAAAGTTACCAAAATTCTCCTGCCATGATAAACATTGACGAGTCAATACGAATGCATAGAATGTATGCACTGGCACACTTGGGGACAGTGATGAACACTGCGAAAACTAACTGGTTATAGAACTAGAAAAACTGGTTCTAAGTGCGAGCCTAATTGCTGACAGTAAACATTTTTAGGTAAAGATTAGCGACTGTATTGAGAATTTTTTTTTTCGCAGCATAACTCTTCATTAAAGACGTTACGTTCATAATCAAAAAACTGTGAATTATTTGAACAATGAAGTAAATAAATGGCAAGAAGAGAAATGTGGAACGAGAAGTTCAAAACGAAACAAAAAAAGAAACATTCAAAAAAGTGGGGTGTGGGGTAACAAATCGCAAGTGTTTCCTATTTGTGAAGTGTAGTAAGACAGCGAATGATGGCTGGCTGGAAGAATTCGGAAACTAGTAATTTCACGAATACGAACAATAATGGCGTTCGAGAGATTTCTGTACTTTCAAAAACTTCTAGTACAAATGTAAAAGGGACCAAAGATGTTTCACTGCACCAAGAGACAACGATCATTGCCCTTATTATATAATTTCATAGACCACGGTAATGACTACGTCCGTAGTATTTCGAAGGATGATAAATGTTACTAATCCATTGTAGTATAAATAAAATTTTTCAAAACGCAAAAAAGAGCTTAGGAGGATGTTCCCAGTTCAGTAGTTATGGGATAAACCCTGAAGAAAACTACGAATATGGAGAAGATTATTCACAATACAAATTCATCAGTAATGCGATCCGGAAGCTAAACATTTCCGACGCGATGATGAAGGCAGCAGCAAATACGCTTTTAAATCGTTCAACCAACACATTACTCGAGTGGAAAGAGATGTACCAATCAACAGGCTGGAATCACAAGAGAATTTGTATGTAATGTCGTGAGGATATGAAAAAACTTCTGCTAGTGTTTCGAGTGAGAAAGCCACTGGCAACTTTTCATTTTCCTTTGAGCTTTTTACCAGAAATGAATTTTTTGTTGCGATAAAATAGATTATCTAGAAGTGTGCTTCACATTTTTCCTTTGACACTTTACTAATACATGGAATTAAATGCTAGCGTAGTGGAAAAGATGTTTTTCAATATTAGAGATGACAGAGCTATCTCAGCGTTTCAAGGAAATTCCATTTGACCATGATCGAAGGCATTCACACAGAAGAGCAAAGCCTTTAACACGTTGACAACGATCTGAGCTGTTATTAGCTCATACCGCTTACCGCGCGGCGCAGCGGGAGTCTTTATTATCACACCATGAAATGGAATTATGGGAATTTGTTAGGTAATCCAAGATACTGAGAAGACTATCGTGATTAAATGATGAAATACAGCAGAAAAGACTTCTACAAAAGGTTTTATAGTTGAAAGAATGCCCATGTATCGAAAAATCATCTATGTTACAACGAGAAAAGCACATTGTTGTGAAAGGAAACATATTTCCGGCTGTTATTCAACTTCGTTTCTTTCTTTTTCATCCATGTTTTTGCAGTCATTTGATAACTTGAGAAATGACCATTCTCCCACTAAGTTTTTTTTGACAGAATGACTTTTATTTTATTTTCTGCTAACGAAAAAAGCTAATGTTCAACAAGAACAGTTCTTTTTGGTGAGTATCTGCCTTTTCCCTTGAGATTTCAGGTTCTAGAAGAAAGCATCGCCTTTATTTCTGCAACAGATAGCTTTATCGATCTCTCTTCTATCATATTTCACCAATTACTGGCGACGGAATTCCTTTTAGTGGCGATGAAAATCCTTACTTCATTAGAAAACTACTACAACGTCTTTATAGCCGCTGCGCTCGTCGCACGACGGCGCCGCGTGCCGCACATGAGTTCAACGCCGTTGTCAACGTGTTAAGCAAAAGCCGAACCCGTGGATAGAACTTCTGAGTTCTCCACGGATGATGGATGCGAGGAGAGGAAGCAATGCGTGAAATGCTGGTATTCATATGATATGTGACGTCTTTTTTTAGCACTTTGTTTGAATCGTCATCACAGTTGTTTGATTGTGCGGATCTCAGTACTTCTAGCATCAAATTCGTTTTTCGCCCTGTTCTTGAACGGCTTAGAATACTGGGTGAACAAATCTCTCTGCAATATCGAGGACAGCCTTGCTGTGGCGTCCCATAGGACACTGTTATTGACTGCCGGAGAGAGGTGATGGTGGAGCTCGGCTCCACGCGCGCTGTGACGACCATCACAACTGGGTCACGGCGCCCCCATATGTGACTTCAATTCAACTAAATAGAAAAAAGGACTTACGTCTGTCATCATTTGACTATATATACAGCGTAAACGCCGTGGTTCATAGTTGTCAATCATCTGCTGTTTATAAAGTCAGTACACGTAAAATTATGGATACAGAAGGCACTTCGACATTGCTGAAAATAATCAATAAGATGGAATAGAAAACTTTTCCTAGAAGTTTTTCTTGCTTATTTACAAGGAAAAACAGCTGAGCAGTGAAATGAACTAATCCGGTCCAAATAAGCGTCAATACGGAAGTTTCCTATTGAAAGATATAAAATAGAGTTTTTTATATAGACAGCATGCAGAGGAAATGTTGACGCTGGATTTCCCTTCACATTGTGGGATAAACACTGAATGAAACGGGTGGATTACAAACAAAAGGCTATTTTCGGACTATCAAAAACAGAGAACAATAAATCTAAAAGACAATAAACTGACATCAGATGAACTATACTTCTGCTATCGACTGCTTTTTTACAGACCCGCTCAAAATGATTTAATCTGATAAGGATATGACTTATTTTGAGCCATAGGTCTAGTGCTATATAGGCGCCTATTTCGTCCTATTGGGACTCATCAGTAGCACCCTCCCTCGGTTCCGTCGATCCCTTGAGGTTAAATAATCCTCTAAAGGAATCGGCGCCGAGTAAATTCTAATCACCCAAAGTCGGATGATGGTCTTACCTGACTTTGTGGTGACCGGCAGTCGAGCTTACGGCTTTTAAAATGAGCTATATTTCTGCTATCGACTGCTTTTTTACAGACCCGCTTAAAATGATTTAATCTGATAAGGATATGGCATATTTTGAGCCATAGGTCTAGTGCTATATAGGCGCCTATTTCGTCCTATTGGGACTCATCAGTAGCACCCTCCCTCGGTTCCGAAAAGCAAAAGTTTTATATAATGATTCAACTTATCAATATCAATTATAAATGTCACATGGGAGAACATATCTGTGTGTGGAAGCCTTGAACGTACAACAACGATTCAGTGTCAAAAAAATATTTGTGATAGTGACAAGCTCGGATCGTATATAGAAGTATAGTTCATTTTAAAAGCCGTAAGCTCGACTGCCGGTCACCACAAAGTCAGGTAAGACCATCATCCGACTTTGGGTGATTAGAATTTACTCGGCGCCGATTCCTTTAGAGGATTATTTAACCTCAAGGGATCGACGGAACCGAGGGAGGGTGCTACTGATGAGTCCCAATAGGACGAAATAGGCGCCTATATAGCACTAGACCTATGGCTCAAAATAAGTCATATCCTTATGACATCAGATGTTTACTGTGTCATTAGCTAACTCATTACGTTAAGCCAAAACTGTGTACATAATACTCACAGTTACTCGCTAAAGCTAAAGCTCAGTTGTTATGCAAAGGTCTTCACTGTTCAAGCTGATCAAACCTTGAATAATAGTCATACAATTATATCCTTAAGCTTCTACAAAGCGAATGAATAATAGGTTGTGTTAAAGGTTCATGCAGTTTTGATTTTTCAGGATGATCCTTGTGGTGAAATTGCATGAGTTTAGTATTGCTCAATTGCACATTTTCTTGTGAACATTTTGGTGTATAGCTTGCCCATACTTGTTACTAGATAATTTGTCTTGGAATTCGTTTGCTACCCGTGCAGGAACAGCGAGCGCGTGGGGAAAATGCTAGTGAAGTGGCGCGCAAGATTGATGGAGCCTAGAGCAATGATACAATTGCAAAAAGGATGGCTAGGAAGTGGTTTACAAAGTCCAAAGTTGGAGAGAACACTCTGGAGGATCAGTCACGCTCGAGCTGTTTACAGAAAGTTGATCGTTAAACTGCCCTTGAGATAGGATTATACCATCTTATGCGTTAATGTTATTGAGCTTAAAGTCACCAGTTCACAACAAAAAGTGCAGAAATGCGATAAGATAAATAGGTCTAGTCAATGAAATGGTTAGAGTTCAGTGTTGATAAACCTCTCAGAGATCAGTCACGATTTCGATTCCACTCTTAGTGTCGTTGAGATGACTGAAAGCATATTCTGGTTGTGCACTGAATGTGATGGCTTGCCGATGTGTCAGCTCAGCGCTGCTATCTTTTCTGAATTGTTTTAGAAACTTGTCAACCTCAAGACGGATGAAGGGCTTCGTTCGGCCACCGCGTAAGATGGAAATGACCATAAAATGAAATGACCATAGAAGGTATAAAATGGTTCGTCTGTGTATCAAGTGTGAAAGTTTTCCGAACCACTGCGCTAATACGCACCTCAGTTGAGAAACAAAAGATTAGTCGGTTTCTTTTTTCCGTTAGACGGCATGTGAAGGAAAAACAATCCCTCTCGCTGGACAAGAAGTTCTCATAAAAGTGTTAGTAACCATTGAAAAAATCTCTGGATATTGTAGTACGTGGCCGCTTTTTCAAAACGCTTTTTTATAACGCCATAAAATCAAAATAAAATGAAGCTTTACATCGCTAGCGCAATTCCACTATCACTTTGCTGAAAGCACTAGAAGCATATGATCGTGTAGAGAGGATCTCGTAGCATAAGAGTTGTACGTTAGGCCTAGAGTTTTCTTCGAAGCAGAGAAAGATTCCTAATCGAATGACAAAATTCGCATTTCGCATGTGACGCGCCACTGTATCTCGATCTGTCGGTGACAGGCCGTCAGATCGAGTTCACGGTGACCACACATATCGACCGCAGATTAGCCGCAAAGCAAGCGCGCTGAAGATGTGGAAACGATCTTATTTTCCTTGCTGCACTGCAGTGAAACGGTTTTCCAGAAAATATGCAAAGCGCTTGAAGCGTGGAAACCTACGCTATCGTATGATTACTATTAGTCTGGAAGAAAGGCTCTGTCTTGTGAGAAATATGTGCATGTGAAAACGAATGCTTTCCTTCCGCTGAAGCGTTGTTAGAAGACTATTTTGTAAAAACGGCCATGCAAGGCACCAGACAAGGATTCAAGCTTTTGAATAATGGCTAACAATCTTATGAGAATTACTTGTCCAGCGAGTGGGACCGTTTCTTCACCCTGCGCCGTCTAACGGAAAAAAACCGACTCGTCAATTAATAATAATGATGATTCTTGCGTCGTGTAACAAATACATAGACTGTTAGAGGAGTGTGGATGTCTTAGAAGTGGCAACTAAGGATATGAAATGATTTGTCTTCAAATTATTTCGTCTTGAAACCAGAAAACTCCTAAGGTGGTTCACACAAGGATATTAACTAAGCTGGTGCAAAATTAACGGCGGTTTTAGACCGTAACTCTCTAAATCATTATAATCAGGCTCAAACACCTCTTTAAAAACCATTCCAATCAACACATTCTTATCAACGAGAACTAAACTGGCTTATTTCTGTAACATAAGAATCGGCGTCTTGGGATTCGACGGAGTCTTGAAAAACATTTTCTGGACCTTGTTGGATGTGGAAGCGTTTCCGTGCAAGAATTGTCGAGATGCTTGAAGAAGTGGTAGTTGGTGGGCACGAGGCCCTGCAAGTACGAAGGATGAGGCAAAAGTTCGTAGCACAATTCGTTCAAGCTTTGGAGCGTTCGTTGTGCCCCGTATAGTCGCCGTCTGGTTGTGATTAAACAGTCATTACTTTTGTATAAGTCTTTTTCACTCTTTCGATCTGTATCAAATGGCGAATGACCGTCGAAAGGACGTTGTGTTTTTCTGCAACATCCCGTGTAGTCTTAAGAGGATCAGCTCCGACGATTGCCTTTATATGGTCATTGTCAACTTCCCATGATCGGGCACTATGTTCCCCATCAAGGCTTGCGCCTCGTTTACGAAACTCCTGAGCCAAATGCTTTAATGATGTTGCGAGTTGTCTTGGCTGCTTTGCAACCCACTTTAAACATTGATCTCAATACGCAATTATTCTTGCGCCAGTAAACATCTTTTCCATAGTCTAGAATGAATGTAAAATAAACAGCAAGCAAAACACCATAAGCAACAAAACATAGAGCGAAAATGATTGAAAAGATATATAACATAACCGCATTTGTTTGAGAATTTATTCCATATCAAACGACAAATTTAACAATGCATACGCCGCCATTACTTTTGCAGCGACCTAATACTTTGGTATCATGACAATAAGTTTCGACTTCTCTACACGGGCGTATTTTTAAGCATTCATGAGCTCTGTCATGGCATCACATGTTTCGGCTTATTCTAGCAAACCTCATCAGTAGCACGTGCCTTTCGGTTCAGCCATTCCCCTCTCCCGACATATAAGGGAATCGACGCCGAACTTGTACAAGTGCTTGTAAGGTGATAAGATCATCCGATACTGCAGTGATCAACATTGGATTGCTCATGGCCAGTAAATTGAATAATACCTTTACAATTGACCGTTTTTTACGACTTCGCTCTAAAATGAATACATCCTGACAGTATATACCCTTGACGACCGCCGCTGGTAGGCAGGCGACGCCGCGACGTCGCTTGCGCGGCACTAGCGAAGTGGGGGCACCTGCGTCCCTGTGCGAAAATGTTGTGCTTCCATCACAGTAGCTGATTGAGACCGTGAGAAAATTGAGAGTGAGAACACAGACACAGGAGAGTACGGCCGACTAGGTGGTGCAAAAACAATTAGAAAGGTAAGTTTGTTAGTCAAAAATGATTTTGCATATTGCAGTACAATGGAATTTATCGATCGATCTGATCTGTGAACATTATTCATTGCTACAATCTTTGTCATTTCACCACTATCACTATCATCATTATCATTAACATTATCACTACCACTACCATTATCGCTATCACTATCATCACTCATTATCATTATCATCATTATCATTAACATTATAACTATCACTACCATTGTCATTATCAATACCATCATTATCATTAACATTATCACTATCACTCCCATTATCATTATCACTACCACCACTATCATTAACATTATCACTATCACTACCATTATCATTACCACTATCATTATCATTATCACAATCACTATCGAATCACTATCGAATGAAAGTATGATTCATTTCACCAGCTACAAGCTCAGCAGATGGTCACTGCAATGTCTAACAGTGTAGAAGTGCCCTTGTCAGATCTCACAAACAGCTTACAACAGTGAGAATTATTATAACTATCATGATCATTATCATTGCCTTTAGCATGATCAGTATTATTATTATACTCATAATCATTATCGTTATCATTTAGCGAAGTAGTTTTCACGTTGAATAAGAAATGTAGATGGAATATGAAAGATATAGATGTTCTTTTTACTAGGATTATCTCTGTAGAAGCTTCTTCAATAAAATTTCATCATTACATGATTAGAATCTCTCTTCCGAACCTAGGTTCGTCTCCTTGCATTATCAAGCCGTTTGGTGTCTGTCCTACTCACAAAATGAGCCGCCTTTCTTACGGGGCGCGGCGTCGCCATTACAATAACTGAGGAGATTTGACGTCGCGCGGTGTGGGACGGAACGTCCCACATGGTCTTCAAAAGGATATTCTGAGCCTTTTATGAGGTCTGCAAACATTTCGCTCGTTGTTCCGACCGCTGTATGAGAGCTTCGTTCTCTTCAAGAATGACATATAGTGTTTGTTGGGCAAATAGCCTTACAATTATGGAAGAACCAGAACTGCAGGCGTTCCATAAGGCGTTTCTAGATTAATGGCAGACAAATGTGTTGTGAAACGGGGTCAAATCAGCACCTTACAACCCGATAGCCTGAGTCATTTGGTATTCGTCCCGCCCAAAAATTTATCTGATTGAATGAAATTTACCCAAATAGTAGCACTGTAATAATAATGTAATTAATAATATACTAGTAGCTCTGTTAATGGTGGTGGAGATGATGTTGTTCTACAGTCGCTTTGCAACCTGCTTTGGAGTATTCCGAATTACACTACAACAATGTCATTATGTTCAAAATAAACCACCACCATGGACGACGATAGCGCGAGAGGGAAACGAATAAAAATTGTGCTGAAGCCCTTACTAATAGTGAAGATGGGCTAGCCAAGTGTCTAAGTAAGCTAGCAGGCACTAAAGCAATAAATCTGAGAATTCTGAGTGATATGCAGACACGAAACCTTAGGCGGGAGTCGAACCGGTTTCACTTTTACCGGTGCCGCCTGGCACCACTACACTATCGAAGGCCTAGCTTTGCCATCATTCTCTCTGTTCTTAATTGAGTTCAGTGTCATTTATGTGCATACCGGGCCTAACTCGATAACGGTTGGTTGCTGACAGCTTCGATGCGTCACATCACAGAAAGCTTGATGGCAGAACAACAGCCTCGGGTGTGTAATTATAACGCGCGCCCCTTGTAAGCGTGAAACGCAGATTCAACTCCCGCCTGGGGTCAAATGTCTTGCACACCCCTCAATGCTGCGTGCCTGCGACTGCCGCGCAAGCGACGGCGCGACGCCGCCTGCCCATCAACGGTGGTCCTCTGAGGGTTAATCCACCAGTCAGTAATAAACTCCTAGTTATACATGAGAAGTATACAGATAAATAGATAGACTTTGACTGTAATTGGAAAAAACCGAATTACCACAATGAGACTGCGAATAGTGAGGATAGAAACAGTTATGACGTGAATCAAAGTAAAAAGGTAGTTGTTAGATAATTACCTATACAATCAATCGATTAGTCTTTGCCGGGTGAGCTACAAAATCGGTCGGATGGTCACTGATAAGTGATGATCTACAGGATTGATAGGGTGATATTTGATCTACAAAATCGATTGTACGACCATTGTTAAGCGATGATCTACACGATCGATCTGGTAGTCTGTATTAGATGACGTCTACACAACCAACCGATCAGTCCCTGTTATGTGATCTACAAAATCGATCGGACAGCCTTTGTCAGATGTGTAGATATTCGAGATCAACCGTATCGATCGGAAAGGTTTTGCTAGCAATGACCTACAGATTTAGTCGGAGATCCTGTCAGATGTGATCTACGTAATTCACCGACAGTCTCTCTCAGATGATGATTTACAGAATCGACAGAATGGTCTTTGTTAGTAGATGATCTACTTAATCGATGGAATAGTCTTTGTTAGAATACGATCTACAGAATCGATCGGAAAGCCTTTGTTAGATGACGTGTAGATCAACGGTCTTTATCAAGTAATGGTGATCTATTTAATCGCTCAGATAGGTTTTGCTACCAGTGATCTACAGAGTCTTCGAACAGCTCCTGTTAACTGGTGATCTACAGAATCGATCGGATGACGGTCTTTGTTGGATGGCGATCTACAGCGGTATCGATCGATCGACAGTCAGCTCTAGTGGGGGACTGTCACGGCGCTGCCGAATAGAAGCGCTGAGGTCGGGAGCGCACCGTCGAACAAACATCACGCTGTTTGCGGAAACCCAGACAGTTTGTCGATGTTGTACTTTGTTGGCGGCGGTTATCGCGCTCCAAAGTCACTTCATTGCTCCCTTCTAACTAATTCTACTACTGCTGACGTTTTATAAGATTCCAGAGTTAGTGCATCGTGCTTATTTTTGTAATTGTGATTTTATATCTACTCATTTTTTTAATCTTATTCAGTCTTACTTTGTTTTATTTTACTTACGTCGGTGGTGCAACGGTTAGCATGCGCTCCCGCAGAAAGTGAGATCTGGGTTCGAATCCCGGCTGACGCAAATGTTTTTGTACAGCACTCCACATTATTGGGTATATTGTAATATCATACCACCGCAAGTGACGTTCAAATAAAAATTACACTATTTTACTTTTATTTCGTCGAATTTTTGTGCTATTCTTATGCTATTTGTGAATGAAACTCGCTCGGTTTAGTTTGTGCAGTTTTCATTATTTGAAAAAAGATAGGACGTCTCCTTTTAGTTTCATTCACTTCCTTCAGGCTTCGATGATTGTTCTGTTCGCTTCGGATTTTTTCTCCTTAATTAATCGTTGGCGCATGTGGCGCAGTGGTTAGAGGTGCTCTGCGTCGCATGCGAGGTCAATAGTTCGATCTCGCGCTCATGGCTCACCAAGCCGTCCATTCCTCTGGGGTCGGTAAATTGGTACCAGACTGGCCTTGGAATTGCCCTGGGAGGAAATGCACCACTAACTCGGTACAGCGGGAGGCCACCGCGAGTCATTGTAAAGGCCAGATATGCATTAAATCACTTCAAACGATAATCAACGCCGAGAGCTTTACTCTTTATTAACCACCTCTAAAGGCGCTCAAACAAAAAGATTTCTGATTGAGTATCCAGACCCAATAATGTTGACTGATGTGCAAAACTTTGACGTCAGGCGGAACCCGAACCCATATTTAACCCTTCCCGGGCCGTGGGCTGAACCGTTGCACTACCGACACCCGTTTTGCTAGCGCTTTTTCTGCGCTACAACGCATTGATCGAAAAGAGACCTGTTTGATCTTAGATGTATGCTATATCTGTCAGCGTCTGGGGGGCTAAATGTCGATGTGGACTCTCTGACCAAACCGTTGACCGTTGATGTTGAAGGAGTTCTTAGAAAGCAGTCGAGTATGAATGTATTGTAATGAAAAATACCAGCCTTGAGCAATCGACTGTTAGTCACTGCAATGTCCAGTGATCATGTCACTGGACATCTAGTGATATTCTATCCGTGAGTGAAGTGAATTCTCGCGTTACAAACGGTGTACCGTGTTCGTCGAGGAGACCCTCTGTAAGGGGTTCCCCCTGAAAGAGATCGAACTAGACGAAGGTTACCGTGAGACTGAACGGGCTGCAAGGTCGAAATACATCTATTTCACTGTGTTAGTGCCATAACAGACCTCGGGAAAGGCTTAAAATATACTGTCAGGATGCGTTGAAGGTTGGTTGCTGATAGATTGATTGCATTGTAGCGTAGAAAGAGCGTGGCAAAACAAGCACTCGCCACCCGAAAAGGGTGAAGTGCGGGTTCGAGTCCCGTCTGACGTCGATGTTTTGCATATCGCTGAACATCATTGGATAGATCTTTTGTCATTATGAAGTTTTCTCTATTGATTCCTACGTAAATGCTATTTTTGGAGTTGAATTAAGTTATAGTAAATGGTTGTTACGGTACATTTACTTCTGGCAAGCAAAAATTTGTCGAATAATGACCCGAGTTCGATAGACACTCAAATCAGAAGTTGTTTTTTTTATGATTCTTCCACCTTTTTGTTTTATTCTTTCCTTGTCCATGTTGACACATACTGAAAGCCAGTGTAGAGCCCAGGTTAGATTTTTCCATAATCCGTTTTGTTCGTGTAGTTAGCGATTTGTGACGATCGCGGTCGTATAGTCCCTTGACGCGAAAAAAACGTCCGTGATTGCTGCGCAATTTCCACAAAAATATCTCTAAAGAAGGTAGCGAGGCCGCGCAGCGGTTAGTGATGAGTGTAGTGTATCAGGAAGCCATAGGATATGCAAGACGCTGGTTCGATCCCCCAACCATACACTCTTATAATAAGTCAACTGGACACTTAGGAAAACCGTAGCCCTGCCATTATCAGGATCGCATGGAGAATCGTCTCGACCAGCACCCTTGACATCCATAAAGAAGACGAATCCTCAGGCAGCAGGCGAAGCAGCATGTGAGTGTGCGATTTTTCCGAAGTATGATTGCGAAGACGTCTAGCGCTCTAGGGAAAGACCACTGATTCGTTGGTCCGATTTCTTCAGGAAAGGCATAGAAGAAGGATAGGATGATCAGCGAATCTCTAGAGCAAGGAGAACTCACTGGGCTACTCTTGCACGCGATAGGGAAAAGTGGAAGAGTTGCTGGTTCCCACTCGAGTCACTCAACGATCAACGGGACGACATGTGATGAATACGAAGAAATGAGATGATTATAGGAAGTACGTGGACCCGTTGAGTAAAGTGTAGGTAGTAACAGGTTGTGTGGTAGAGCACTGGCATCTGTGGTGTAGTGGTAGCACGGCCCCTCCCCCCTCCGTATGAGTGAAATGCGGGTTCAAATTCTTTCCACCTGATGTCGAATGTTCGCGTGCTACTCAATACTTGCAGATTTACATTTGTAACATCATACCATTGGTGAAAAACATCAAATTAAGAGTTAATTTAGACTGAATGAGAATTTTTGAAGAAATTTTGCGATGGATTGTTTTCGACCAAGCGCAGTGATGCTTGTCGAAGTTGATTTATTAGACTGAGGAAAAAGTTCTGGGAAACTTTTGAAAGTTCCGTTTTTTAAACTTCCTTGAGTCGTATTTTGTGGAGAATCTTTTATGTATTTATTTAGTTCATTAATTTCAACTCTAAAATGCCTGTTGAACAGTATGATTTGCGTGTGTCGACCCGCTATCATTGGAGAAAAACAATTCAAAAGTTCGACTTTCTATAAACCTCGGCATAATCAATTGATATATGAAAATGGAGAAAACTTATCTTGATTAGCTGACGTGAGGTTGATAAAACAGTTGTAGAAATTCGGCTGACGTTTCGGCGACCCGCCTTCTTCAGAGCCTGGACGTATATAGTATTAGTCTAAGACTAAGAGACTAATGACTAAGACTAAGGACTTAGACTAATACTATATACGTCCAGGCTCTGAAGAAGGCGGGTCGCCGAAACGTCAGCCGAATTTCTACAACTGTTTTATCAACCTCGCGTCAGCTAATCAAGATAAGTTTTCTCCATTTTCATATATCAATTGGAGAAGAAGTTTGGCGTTTTCTAAATAAGCCGCCTGTGAAATCAATGAGAGTAATGGTGCTGGTACGGCAACAAAATCTATTGTGAGCAGATGGTTTGAGCGATTCAAAGAAGGCAGTTGTGATCTCGAAAAGATGCTCCGTTCTGGCCGGCCATCGAATGTTGAGCTTTTTCGAGCACTCGTGAATTGGCTGAAGGGCAGACTGGTATTTCGCAGCAAACCGTTGTGAACAAGTTGCACCAATTTGACTTTAATCCATAAAATCGATAAAAAATTCCAAAAAAGGGGAATGTTTTAAGCCTAAACGAGGTTAGTACGCCAGAGCCATACACCGGTGTTTCGGAGGTTTCGACCTCCTCGTCAGTGACCCCCGCCCCACATTAAGCACTGCATTGTAGCAAGGAGGGAGGCGCATGTGGTGATGGCATAGTGTACAATGGCACTGGTCTATCACCTTCACTCGATGGATTTGGCTGGTAGACCAAAAGTAATCCATAAAATCGACTGTTTCTGATACCTCGTGATAAACATTCAAAATAATTCCAAAAAGGAAGAATGTTTTAGTGTATGGCCCTGGCGTACCAACCTCGTTTAGGCTTCAAACATTCTTCTTTTTTGGAATTATTTTGAATGTTTATCACGAGGTATCAGAAACAGTCGATTTTATGGATTAATTTTGGTCTACCAGCCAAATCCATCGAGTGAAGGTGATGGACCAGTGTCATTGTACACTATGCCATCACCACATGCGCCTCCCTCCTTGCTACAATGCAGGGCTTAATGTGGAGCGGGGGTCACTGACGAGGAGGCCGAAACACCGATGTATGGCGCTGGCGTGCCAACCTCGTTTAGGCATGAAACATTCTTCTTTTTTGGAATCAATTTGACTTTGTTCACAAGAAGAAGAAGAAGAAAACGAATTGCAGCAGTCGTGGACAGTGAATGTCTATACTTTGAGGAAAAGCTAATGGTTGTTGTTGCTGTTAAAGTCAATAAGTTGCTCATAAAAACGAAAGTTTCAAGGATTTCCGAGAAGTTTTTGCTCAACCCTAGGTAAAACATAACTTTTGATATCGATCTCTAGTCAGGAAGAAAAAAGTTAGGAACTACTAATTCTCATAAATGCATTGCTACGTCGGTGTAGGAGTATAAATCAATCTTCGGAATGACTTTCAACGTTAAAAATCGTTTGAAACAATTGTACAAAAAGTCGAGATGGAGGTTATAATGTCAATTTTTTCGATGCATCTCGCCTTAGCTGAATAAAATCCTGTCTCGTCTTCGCAAAGAAAAGCAAAATTAGATCTCTATCAGATTTGGGAAGTGTGGATTCTTTAGTAGAGTTTACAGAAAAGGATTTCAATTTTGTTGCCGGAGGTCTGTAGGTTCCAATTGCTTTTAATAAGATTGATACAGATTACTTTCATGTTAGGAAGCTCAGCAATACTCTAAAAGCCGGCTTTCTACTAACCTCGACATGAACAATCAGTAACAGTTTCTTATGTGATTTAGCACATACAACGAGGTTGATCGATGAAACCTGTTCGGCTTACGTTCTCACGTCTTCGTGTGCTTTAGAGCAGCCAATGATTCGAGGCTTGTCGGCAGTTGTTCCTTCAAGTTATGGATCTTTGTATTCGCTGCCATTCAGGTTGAATCTTCTTCAGTGGGAGTATCGCTCGAATGAAGAACTTCACTTGGCGATGTTCTTATATGCGGGATGGTTCATGCGCGATTCGTCAGTTGATATTTTTCATTTCAGCGTTGTCCATCGAAGAAGATTCAGCTCAAACGAGAGCGAGAATGAAAACTGTAGGATAAGGAAGAAGAAATGTGGACCGTTGACTCGAATCATCGGCTCTGGAGAAGACGAAAACGTCAAGACCTTAGCCGAATAATTTTTATTTACCTCGTGATATATGCTAATTCATGTAAAGGGCCAAGCTCTCGGTGTTGTTCAACCACTGAGAGATGCGCCGTGCAATCTAGTCCATTCGTAGCGTCCTTGGAGGTGATTTGACACGGTGACAACCTGAGCTGTTGCTAGCGGCGGCGCGGCGCAGCGGGAGTCTTTGTTATGACGCCTTGCGATGGAAATATGAGAATTTGTTTGGAAATCTGAGGTACTGAGGGGATATCGCGATTAAATGATGAAAGATAGCAAAAGAGACTTTTATAAAAAGCTCCATAATCAAGAGAATACCCATGTATCGAAAAATCATACATGTTTCAACAGGAAAAGCGCATTGTTATGAAAGGGAACATATTGCAAGGTGTTATATAACTTCGTTTCTTTCTTTCTCATCCATGTTTTTGTACTCATTTAATAGCTTGAGAAATGCCTATTCTCCCACTAAATTTGCTTTGTGAAATGACTTTTCATTATAGTATGCCCAATAATGTGGTGCTGTGCAAAAATGTTTGTGTCGGCCGGGATTTGAACCCATATCTCACTCTTTCCGGGAGCGTATGCTAACCGTTGCACCACCGACGCTCGTTTTGCACATCACTCTTATTTACGCTATAACGCGTTGTCTGCCAACAGCCAACCATCGACGGTTTGGCGGGGCAGCCGCTATCGGCATTGAACCCACTCGTGTTGTTAGACATTGGATATCGATAATCAGTCAGAATTCTTTTTATTTGACTGCCACTTGCAGTGGTATGATGTTATAGTATACCCAATAATGTGGAGTGCTGTGCAAAACGAGCGGCGTTGGTGCAACGGTTAGCACACGCTTTCGGTAAGAGTGAGATTTGGGTTCAAATACTGGCTTACGCAAACGTTTTTGCACAGCATTCCACATTATTTGGTATACTATAAAATCGTACCACTGCAAATGGCAGTCAAATAAAAAGAATTCTGACTTTTCATTATGTTCTGTCACCTGTCACCTGTCGTGTCGTTGTTGATCGTCGAGTGACTCGAGCGGGCACCGACAACACTTCCATTTTTCCCCATCGCGTGCAAGAGTAGCCCAGTGAGTCCTCCTCGCTCTGGGATTCGTTGAGCATCATATCTTTCGTCTAGTGTTCTCAATATGTTTTGCTAATGAAAAATGAAAACGTTTTGCAAACAGAGGCCACATTCTCGTATCTATATGGCTTTATCCTTGAAATCTAGGGTTTGAGGAGGAAGAATCGCTATTGTTTCTGCTGAGGATAGCTTTATCGATGTCTCTTCTATCATATTTTACCATTTACTGGCGACAAAATTTCCTCTAGTGGCGATAAAATCCACATTTCATTGCAAATCTACCTCGACGACATTGCCGCCGGGCTCGCCGAGCGATGCGTAGGATTTCAACGTCGTTGTCAACGTGTTAATGAGTCTCTGGTCTTTACAGCCTCTCAGAGGGTCACGGTGGTCTGCATACCTATGCATCAGGTCAGGGCATGGGGTCGAACCGTTGACCTTGTGCGCGACACAGAGCACCGCTCCTACTAAGTCACGAATGTAATCTAGTGTCATGCGTTGTAGGCGCTACGAATTTGTTGATTTTTTTTTGTGTAATATAACATATTGTTATACATCCACTTACGTATGTCGTTGAAAACTACTACTTTCTACGTGATGTACTCAACGTGTTGTGTCGTGACTGTCTCTCTGTTTGTTTTAGGTCGGTGGAGTTTTCCTGACTGCGACCGCACAGCGGTCAATTTCCTGATATCGATCGCCGCCCCCGCACTAGATTCCAATCGATATGATCAATTCAACTTATTTTGAATACCTCTTAATCTTTCTTGTTAGTATTTCCTCATTTGTAATGACTAGTCAAGATGATCTACTGAACAATAAGTGCCGGTATTGCCACTTCCTCGTGGCGACATTTCAAGCGGTTAGTTTCATTTTTTTCTTTAATTTAGCGTCCTACTTGAAAATTTATAGTTTTCTTCCGTCGCAGAAGGAGCGGTGACCTCGGTGATGTAGTGGTAGGCATGCATCCTCAAAATGGCTGAAACGCGGGTTCGACTCCCGCTTAGGGTCGAGGTTCTCTATCTAATGATTATCTGTAGCAGAGCACTCAGCTAATTTCAACAGAGAGGAGGAATAGTGCGTCGGCATAGCCTCAGATACTTAACTTTGGAAAATACGAGAAAAAAAACCGCGATTGACAGATAGACATGACTGACTGTGCAGAACAGGAGTTGAATACGCCTCTGATCTGTTTGTCCTTCTGAAATAACCAAAATGATTTTTTCGGAGCATCTCTTGAGCCTCCTAACTCGTATTTTTTCTCATATTTTATTTATGTTTCCAGTTCCTTTCTATCACTTCGTAGATTATTTCGCTTTTTCAAAATAAAAATCCTTAGTGGAATTGTTCCCTTTTCAAGGGTCTTCGAAGAACTGCAAGAAATCATTTTGCTGGTGGAGATACAGCTTGGGAGGAGAGGAATCTAGGAAAATATGCCACAAGGTGAATTGTAGTAGTACCTTTAGTGATTACACTATTTAAAAACGGTTCTTTAGCGAAACACGGTTCATCGAAACTATGGAAGACATCTGTAAGAAGAGTGCTGTAACAGACGGTCATATGTATAGTGGGCTTGAGAACTTGGAGTCCAAGGTATTGTCGATAACTTAAGAGTGGAAATTATTATCCTTCTTTGAAATACGTCTCATCCGTTAAGCGAAATAGCACCGTCGAATTTATGGTGCATCCTTTAGATTGATCAACGTCAAAAGCTTTATTTATCTTCTAAATGATCAGTAATTAACGTGTCGTATGCAAAGCGGAGACGAGAAGCGATTTTGAAGACCGATTGTTGAGTAACCTCGGCATTAATTTGATATTTTCGTGTTTTCTTGATGAGCAGACTCGTAGTTGATGGCGGAAAGATTGAATATAGTACATGTTAAGAACTAATCTTAATTACAAGCTTCCCTGATGTTAGTATGTCCTCTCAATAATCAGTGGCTTACGTTTCGGGGACTTCCCCTTTTTTAGAGCCTGAATGTATCTGAGAACGTTATTCGTATAATCTGATAGCATATTTTTGAGCCTTTCAGAGATCTGGCATGTCACTTCGACTGCTATACATACGTCTCGACTTTAATGTCAAGCCCCATCACTAGCAATGCCTTTGGTCTGATCTAGTCCCCACATCTTCGGTTTAGAAACCCTTTACATGTAGAGATTCGATTGAACCAAAATGCTTGTGCTACTGATGAAACGTGACATGAAAGCCGAAACGTACGTCTGGCACTCGAATCACCATACCACACATCTGAAAGGCTCAAAACATGCTATCAGATTATATTGAATTTTGAGCGAGGTCTCAAGAAATAGATGAATATGAATGTTATTCGTATATTCATGTAAATCACTTTTACTACAAATGAAAATATATCACATCCATAAACGTCGTTTCATTTGAGAGAAATCACTCACTTTGTTATCACGTGTAAGAGTACCAATGTTCTTTGTATGTAATGATGTGTGAGGGTGCGCATTGGTACTCAGACTAGAAAATCACTCTGCGATAGGGTGTCATATGATTAATTATGTTCAGACACTCTTCTGTTTTTTCATTCCCGGATTCTTGAAATTTCTGCAAAAAGCCTGAAATGTTTTTCGTGCCGACGTTTTTGACTCGTGTTCGAGGATTTTGAGGATTTTAATCACCACCTCAAAGTCGTAACCATTATTCCCTTGTGTCCTATGTGTCCATGAGCGGTTATTGTGCAATTTTTTGATTTTCCGTCTCGGTGTTCTTATATGCAAGCATGAAGTGGTCAACCCGTTTTGCGTCTGAACTCGTCACCACCTGTTTTGCGAAAGATCAGGTATATTCCTGTAGTCATGAAGTCCGCTTCCCTATTGTTCGAACATGTTACTCATTCCTTTGTGTTACACAAGCGGATCCAAACCAATTGACGTGATGTATCAGATAGTCTTTTCACAAATCCTACAGAATTTTCTAAACCACTGTTTTACAGTAATACATTGTAGCACAATGATATTGGATGAGATTGCGGCGGTTTCGCCTTCCTCAGAGCCTGGGATGCTCAAATCGACATGTAATTTGCTCATTCAAGCACTTTCATAGCCAAAGTATTTTTTTACTTCTTGCCCATAGCAATGTTATTTATGTGTAAAGCAATAGGAAGCACGGCTAAACTCAAAGACTTCGTGAAGCTTAATGTCTCATCTAGACTACTTGCTTACAGTATTTATCGAATGGTTGTCCTTCAGTATATTCGGCTCTACTGATCTCATTAAAACCTTTATGTTTGAGCGACATAACTTTTGCCGTGGTCAAAATCTTGGACAGCATTGTATCTCGTTCTTAATCTTAAAATTGGCTTCTGTAGATTTCGAAAAAGAAAGAGAGCCTGCGTTCTCTTGAGTACATAATGAGCAAGCTGTTCAATTCACGTCAGTCATCATTTGTGTGGTTAAGTTCAGTCTTACTACACCTGTACAGTTTTGGAAAATCGTGAATTGAGTTGGAATGTCCAATTCAACAATGTTGTTACGATCCTTTATCACCTAACTCTACTATCTCCAATCAATCGCTAATAATGAGGTACAGTGACATCTTATATCTAGCGACACCTTAATAAGCTTTCTATAAAACTCACCTATTCTCAAGAACCTGTTTTCTCGCGTGGTTGTCATTCATGTAGTACTTACAGTTTTGATGAAGATAACTAGTGTGAGAGAGCTCATAGACAGGCAATAGCAAACTGATTCTGGTTAGTTCTAGTTATGAACAGTAGAGCTTCATTTTACTAACAGAACACGGTTCTGTCGATTTTCACACAAAGTATCTGCATTATAACTGGTACTATGTTAAGAGCATGCCAACTGTATAAATAAGGGTGGTGGATTTATTTTGTTCGGGCTTGATTCTATTGAAGTTGGACAATGTATCCTCTTGAGGAAGCTGGGTGGTGTACCCGTGCACACATAGAGAACAACATTTCGAATCATGAGAAAGACAGTTTGGATTAATATTGTTTTCAAATGGAGCACAATTAGTTGAATGTGGAGTCTTCTGCTTGAAGCAACTACTTCAACCAGAAAATGAGAGACTCCATCTTGCTAATACACTTGGCGATTTCCTGGTAGACAATGCGCATAATCTTCACAACCTTTACTGCTCAAGCTAGCAATGTTTTCTTTTGAGAGCTTTATCGCTTCGTTGTTGACGTGACTGAAAGTCGTCTATTCAGATTATCGCATTAGCTATAGTTTCTCGAGCCTTTCTAATTTTTCATAGAATTGGTAGGAACCAGTTTCTAACTGTTATGGAATTCAATCTAGAATTCTCTGATTTTCATTCTGTCCTAAGGAAAAAAGTGGTATGGTTAATTCTGTCATGGTACTCTAACCTAGAGGCTGTGAAGTCATACAATATTAAGAGTGTTCCTGGAACTCCTAGTTACTCGCCGTAGTCATGAGTATAACTTACTCTTCATCTCTCTTTATTTAGTTCTTATCGGGGCTGGTGTTTCAGACGTTCTTTTTGGATAGGTCATGCCATTGAAGTCGCTTATATCTTCAGAAAGCTCTAATCTACACTGTATGAAATCTGCACATAATATGTGGCCATGTCAACTTTGCAGTCAGTTCATGTTGTGGCGTAGCACGATTTTGTCCAAATTTACGTGGACCCACGTCCGCCAAACGCTGTAAACACCTCGTTACAGTCGACTAGAGATTTGAGAAATATCCTTCTTACACCCGAGAATGTCCACGCTCACATGCAGGGTTATGGTTAGCTCTGTAAGGAATGTTTGTAGCTGTTCGGCGACACATACCTACGTCTTTGAATAAGCAACGTGGTTCCTATGTTCCTTGTTGTGTCCCTTACAGGACATATAGAAAGGGACTATCTTGAAACTAAGCAGCTCAAAGATCTCAAATATTATGAGGATTCCTGGTGCTCAGTACAGCAGCATTAATTAGAGCTCAGTAATGTTGATTGTCATGACGTTTTCGCTTTTCTTTTGCTTTCAACACAGTTTATCAAAGAAATACTAGTGTGAACCAAAAAATTTTTTTCCTCTTTGTTAAAATAGATAACACTCTTAAAAGCGCATTTCCACTTTTTCAAACTTTCTTTTTCAAGTGTGCCCATCTTGTGGAGGAATATGAAGAAGTCCTCGAAGAATATTATTATAAACATCAATCAAATAACATGACTTCATGGCTTTGTGAATCACGATTACAGCGTAAGCATATTTATTGATATTCTATGCATTTTCAAAACATTGTTTTACTTCTTCTGTAGGATATGGCATCATTGTTTATGGTGATGCTAAGCAACTGACTTCAAAATCATCCTTTGTTATTGCAGTATGTTGTCCCGATGGTCACTATGGAAAAGACTGTACAAAGTGTCCTGGACTAGAACTTTCAGGATCGGTTTGCTACGCACACGGATCATGTCATGTTAGCCTTTCCTCCAAGAGTCTGTTTGTTTTGAACAGATTTGACATTCGATTTGGAGTGTAAATCGTTCTATGTCATATGCTATAGCAAAAATTATAAGGGCTATTCTTATAGCAACTTCATTTCAGATGCCATAGTTGCAATCTGTAGTTGCATTTTAAGGGTGACGGTAGTAGATTAGGGACGGGCACATGTAAATGCGACCATGGTTATTCTGGCAATATGTGCAGGAAATGTGCGCCTGATTTCTATGAGAAATCGAAGTCAGAAAATTCAGTTGTATGTGAAAGTAAGTTTCTTTATTACCAATAACTCGATTTCATTTCATAATCTAAAATTTCCGTGTGATAGCGATCATGTTACATCGCATCAATCTGAAATCGATATATTGTTTTTATTTCTTGTCAGCAGTTTTCTTCATTGAGATGGATAGAATTAACTCTTTTTCAAGAATGTTCCGATGCGTGTAGTGGAGGGTGCACAGCTGCTGGTCCAAAAGCTTGTGTGCGGTGTCGGAGCGGTTGGACTAAAACGGACGAGGGTTGTGTAGGTCAGTGTTCAGACTAGTTCTAACGTCATGCTAATAGTAATAAATATCAATGACTGTGAGCTGAAAGAGCATAATATGATTTGCTTGTTATTTGATCTGATAATTAGAAATTAGATATTGATGTTTATATATATTTAGATATTGATGAATGTGAAGTCGAAACAAGCTGTGTGAAAGCAAACGAGAAATGCATCAATGAACCTGGTTCATTCAAGTGTGAATGTATCGATGGCTATAAAAGGGAGAAAGATGAATGCGTACTGGATGTAGAAGGTTGGTTCAGTTGTTATATAGAGTTGAAAATAAGGCAATATGAAGCCAAAAGATTATCTTTCGCAATTTATCGAAGACAGTGAGAGTGAATATTGAATAATATTGTGTTGATTCGAAATAACTTTTCGCCGATCAGATTTCGTTGTCTTTACATTATCTCCCATTAATTGTTCATCGCAACAGATTTTCTCACTTTGAAAGTACGATTTGTCAAAGGAATGAGATGCTTCTGAAGTTTTTTTGTGTAGTCCTCGTTATCCTCCCAGAAGGTTTACCCCCTCCTCGTGGCTGGGAGCTTTTCCTGAGTGTCGGACTGCGAACTAAGGCGAGATATCTAAACTCCGGCAGGGCTGCACAAGCTGAAAAGGAGTCCGACGTTTTATTTCGGGAAGCCCACCTAAGAGCAAGCCGTACTAGCAATCACCGCCGCTTCGTAGCCATTAGTCGCAAGGTGTTGATCTTCCTGTGATTCACAAGGGCCGGCGATTGCTCTAAGGTGGTGACGACCTGAGAGAGCCCCGACTAGACTTACCTTGGAACCACAAGGAACAAAACAGTTGAACTAGCAGTTTCCTGTGCTGGGGCCAGCATTATCAGTGAAGACTTGCCATTTAAGGATCAAATATCAAAATCTCGTAATCAGCTGTTGGGTTTGAAGTGCTGTTATCATCATGGACTGTTTATCTCAGAACGAGGTAAAACAAGTGTAGTCTAGGGCATCTAGTACTGATGAGACGAGCGAGAACTCCTGAACGTACGTATACCACTAGAGACGCCATACCAGACCTATGAAATGCGTAAAATATTCTGTCAAAATTATCATGTTTTTAGGTCAGATGATATTTTTGGGAAAAGGAACTTGATGAACTTCAACGTACTTTCAGATATAGACCCTTGTAAGATATGGTGGAATTATGTTTTTCTCAGAACAATCTCAAGCAGTTAATCATTAAAGCTACATTTAGCTTCCTTTAAACTGCTAACAACGTTCATAGGTGTCTTTGTTTTTTCGCGTTTTACTTGTGATCCTAGCAGGGTGGTAAGACGCCATAAAAACGCGGAAAAAAATTAGTCATTTTCTTGTGTTCTTTGCTTCTGAAACACATTCGGTCCGTAAAGTTGTTTCTGGTCCTCAGATTTTGATGGCTTATGTGTATTGTAACCCAAACTAAAGGCGAAGATAGCAGGAAATGTGAAAATGATTTAGCGACCATCTAGTACATATCAATTCTTACAAAAGAGCAGTTAGCTCGCGACTTAGAGCGGCAGTTTCATAGGTTTCAAACTTTTAGTGCTACATTTCGTCATCTGCAAGACTATTGCTCTCGTCATTTGATTGGCCAAATTGTTCAGAGCTTTTTATTATAATTGTACCAGACATATCGTTAAAATAGATTCATATGTAAGTAGGCAAATTTTCTGAGAATATTGGTCTTGTTATACAGTCTGTAAAAATGAAAGCTGGTAGTTTCGTTTTATGGGATACCAAACACATTTTTTGTGGATTAGTCAAGTATTCTAACTTTTGTCGGCAATAGTTTGGATGGACATCTCGATCTCAGTTGTTCAATTTATTTCAACTTACTATAATAAAAGTTAGCTGATGATAATAATGGTAATAAAAAGCGGTCCTCGTATAATTAGCTCAAACAGTTTCCAGCAAAGCCGTATCGAGTGCTGATACCTCCAGACACGATGCTGAAGACTATCTCTATGATAAGTTTGGCTGCAATCATCGCTTTTGTGATTTGGCGACGCTCGATGCTCTTGCTCTTCTTAACAGCTATAGCTGTGGTGCTGATTATCTTCATAGATATGAACGTAAATCCCGAATCAGTGTCAGATGAAGTCAAGCAGTATTTGAACCTATGAGTTAAAGTCAGCTTGTTGGATGCATACTGAAGACCAGTTTTTGCGTCATTCGAATTTTGAAAATGTTAAATCATCTGAAAACTTTGAAATCAAACGCATTCGCGACCTTGCGCAGAGATTTCAATTCAGCTTTTAATTTGATGAAAGCTTACCTCAAGTTGAGTTCTACCCAACGAATTTGTGATTTCGTGGTTTTTATTTGAATCGAAACTCATAATTGCACAACGAAAGTTGATTAGGGGGAAGTAATTTTGTGTTGCAGACCCTTTGATTATCAGTTATTGAGGCTGCAGCGAAACCGAAATTTTTAAAAATTCAGATTTTGAAAGCCTGAGTTTTGAATAATTAGATATGGAAATAATATCAGAACGCGTAGATGAACGCCAATTTCGCGAACCATAATGAAATGTGCGTGCTCAAGCGCAATTTCTGTCGGACTGGTAGTAGATCATAGTTGGATCGTTGAAGTAGAATAATGTAAGAGAGTCGGGAGAAAGGACTAATGCAAGTCTTCTCCATAATTTTGCAATGTCCTCAGTCTCTGAAATGCTGTGCTTACCAACTGAGCACTTATGGAAAACCGGCACGGTCGTGAATGTGTAAATCTGTCTCAGTTTTATCCTGATTAAGTCGAGGTTTACTGAAATTGACGAGCTTAGAAGTGATTCATAATTTATGTATTATCAAAAATGCCCATTTTCTGTCTCTTAGTGATTCTATTATATCTCATGAATCTCATCTTATTGTCGAATCTGTTGAAATTTTAAGATTTGAAAATTTTGAAAATCAAATTGGTTATGTTGTTTGTTTCCGAGGTAGCGTATGTAGGTTCTTTGGATAGAATGCTTGTAATGGATACATAAGTTTGAGATCATGTTATAGAGTGCTGTTTTGGTACCGTATGGGTATTTCATGTCATGGCTCAATAATTAATGAAGATTGTTATCTTGTTGAGAGTCCAGTAATTAATGCTTAAGTGAATGACTGTAAACTATGGAATTCGATGTGTTTGTTATGTAATTTAAATGAGCCTGTTCATGAATTGTGTGCATTCAAGTATTTGTTTCACCGCAACGTTATCTTATATCGGTCATTCACGAAAGTATTAGAATCTGAATGCGGGTAACGTGTAACTTTTAGTGTTTGGTCTTCAAAAACGCCTCCATGTGCTGCTCGAGTTCATTCTTTTCAAAATAGCGGAATTAGCTCTCCTTGTGCGTTTCCTGATCTTCACCATAAGGCAGTCGCAGGGCGATTAGAAGTAGTTGATCGCAGGAACATCTGGTTCTATTTTGCCAAATCCAGAAAAAACGACCGTCTAAGGACTTGGCTGGGCCAGTGTGATGTCCGACCAACAATTTCTGCGTATTAGAGAGCACCTCCAATCACTACACTACACGCGAAACAGTTCGAGTTCGTTCGTTGATACCTCGAAGCAAGATTATTCTTAATAATGTCTTGATATTTTCAATTCTACAATTAGCATCAATATTTCCTAGTATCAGTCCTATGTTTGATTTCTTGATAAAACTTCCGAGTAAAGTAGTGAGACTTTGGTGATAAGCGAGGAAGTACACATTTCTCTTTGGTATTATGTTCATTAACATATAAGATTCGATGTTAGTGTTTTCTACTCACACAGTGCGAAAATAACAGCCGCCTTTGATCTCAAAGCAACATGTCTTAGCTCAAAGTGAACTTTATTACTTGAAATAGGAACCGAATCTACAGTCTTATCCAGTAACGTACAAAATCTCTTTTTCTGTTCAATCAAAATTCTGATTTCTGGAGCCCAAAAATCGTATTTTAGTCCTCTTCTGCAGCGAGACTCGTATTTCGAAGTTACATGAATTGAACAAGTGCTATTTCGTCCATTATGGTCCATAGTGTTCCTTAATTCACTACCAATATTTTGCCACTCGTTTCAGTTCTTAATTCCAAAAATCAAATAGCAGTATTTAAGATGCCCATCTGCTTTTAGATAAGAAGAGACATCTTGAAATCTACAAGCATTCTAGTTGTCTAGAAATTGTCAAGAGTTAGTGAGAAACTTGTTTTAAATCCTTAGTGCTGAACACATTTCATGTGAGTATCATAAGATGGTATTTGTTTCTAAGCAATTGTCATGTTCTATGGAAGAAAAGAATGAAAAGTAAAGCAAGACTTCGTTGCACTAAACGAAAAATTAACTCTACCTTTTTTTGCTGTAATGATAGTAAAAATGAAGATTTTTTTTTCTGAAAGTATGTTAAAAACACTATTTACTTTTTTATATACAAATATTTTATATGATGGTTTCTATAGGACTTAGGTTTCTATAGAAGATGACGATTTTTCCACCCGATATACGCCATTTCTGGGAACTTTACTTTGCAAATTTATGGAACAAAAGTGATTAAGATTTTGCTTGATTTTGGTATCTTTCAACTGCGCATTCTCTTGCGAATATTTTGATATACAATTTACCTATACTTGCTTAGATGGAGTTGTCATGGGAACAAATTCGCTTACTACTTATGCACGAATGGCGCATAGAGGAGAATGTTAGTGAAGCGGCACACAAGATCAATGGAGCTTGCAGCGAGTTCTGTCTTGAAGCATGTACAAGGAATCTTGTACTAAAATGTTTGCAAGAAAAAGCACAGCTGATTGATACCGCGGTCGTGCAAATTCATTGCAAAAATCATATTAAAAAACCAAAACGGCACAAATTTTGCAATTTTACTGCATCATAACACTGGACTTCATGTTGCAAAACCGATAGAAATCTCATAAAAGGCTGAGGTAGGAGTTTTTAGGAGGTCTGACCCTTACCCGCCCTATTCTCCCGACATCGCGCCGGCAAATCAGTTCCTGAAATTACCAATTTTGAATTGCAAACTAGCATATCTTTAAAAGTGGGATTTTCCAGGTAGAAAAGTTGTGATTTTCAAAGTTCCATGAAAACTATCGTATAAATATTTTCTATATAAAAAACACAATCAAGTAGCGTTTTTAACGAATTAAAGAAAGGAATTTGCACACCTTTATTTTTGCTATCATTACAGTAAAAGGCGGAGTCATTTCCGTACACTTGATAATAAAATAGTGTGATTGGGAGTTCAGGTTTCGTACAATTTTTGTCTTACAGCCGAGAAAGCTGAGAGCGAAGAGACCACTGACGATGACGAAGAAGGCGACGATAGTGCGGAGAAAACAGAATTATAATTTATTTATTTATTAACAGTTTAGTATCATTTTTTGTTGAATCTTTCACGTTTTCACCTTGGTTTATTGTTGACGGTTTTATGAATAAAGTTTTTTGACGATTACTTAGTACTATGTTTAGGTCAAACCATGATATAGTTTATGTGCTTGACAAAGCCATAAGTACACTCAACCCTCATGTACAGCTTTTTTGGAGATACTGATTCTCCCCGTACCATTGCTCGAATGTATAATGTAATATTACGAAGACAAGCTTAGAAGGCTAATCTTTATTTAGAGCTTCACGAGGTTGGTATCTTTTTCCCAATCGATTGTTCTTCTTTCCGGTCGATGGATTTCGCGTTTGTTTGTGGCTGACGTTTCGGCGAATACGCCTTCTTCAGAGCCTGAACGTATCAATCGTTTTAGAGCTATTCATATGACAATATACTGTGAGAGAAAAAATAATAAATAAATAAATTGAAAATCTACGGTGTTGATAAGCGATAACTAATTCGGGGAAACCACTCACCTTACCATCTAATCCAGGGACTACCTATGTTGCTAGCGCCACGGTGGCGTATGAGCCCGCCCCCCGTGTCACTAGGTCAAATTATGGATAGGTGCCATCTGAGACCCACCCTAGAAAATCAATCTGAGGTAAGGTGCCATGTGGTTGGTTATGTTAAGGCACTCGCCCTTTTTGTTCATTTGCGGGTTTCTGGAATTTATCCAGAAAGCTTCAAGGGTCTTTCGCGCCGATGTTTCTGGTTCATGCCCTAGGTAGTCCTTGGAGTAGATGGTAAGGTGAGTGGTTTCCCCGAATTAGTTATCGCTTAGCAACACCGTAGATTTTCAATTTATTTATTTATTTATTTTTCTCTCACAGTATATAGTCATATAAATAGCTTTAAAACGATTGATACGTTCAGGCTCTGAAGAAGGCGTATTCGCCGAAACGTCAGCCAAAAGCAAACGCGAAACCCATCGACCGGAAAGAAGAACAATCGATTGGGAAAAAGATACCAACCTCGTGAAGCTCTAAATAAAGATTAGTTTCTAAGCTTTTCTTATCATTTTCGAAGGTTTATATTATTAACATGCCGAGGTTTCAAGAAAGTCGGTCTTTCGAGTTATTACGAAGACACTTTCAGTAAATTTAACTTTACGTTCATTACTAATGAAACCCAGAAAGGTCAGGTAAGGTTATCTTTCTCAGCATGATATGTGTATTGGTGGTTGCAGTGATATTGAGTTTCGGGTTAGTCTTTAACAAAGAAATAATTATTGACTCGAAGTAGAATGCTCGACTTTGTACTAAATCACCACCGCAGATTTTTTTTGCGCAGGGAAAAGGAAAACCTGACGTTTGGGTTATGACTTTTTATAGCAATAATAACAATGCAATAGCAGTCTGACGATATGTAGTTGAGTGAATAGACATGAGCGAAGTGGGTGAATAATTAAACATTGGAACGCTGGAGCTATGGAACTCACAGAATATTTAGCGTAGGAACTAAGAATTAATGAGCTCAAACTGATAAAGCGCAGAAGGTTACAGGCGTACAACCGACAGGATTAAGAAAGTTCAGAGCACAAAAAGCTACAAGGGCCACGCTTTGATGTGAACGGATTACAATGTATGGGAAGGCGATGCTATCACGTCAAGGAAAAGGTTGTCGGAACAGTTTGCAGTTGAAGTTCATGTGAAAGCGAAGATAACGGATCAAGGAAAAGGTCATGAGATTGCAATGGAGTAGTTTGTAGGAAAGGTCAATCAAAATTAAATTACATATTAAGTTAAAGGTTCAAGTAAATTTGATTAATCTACGAAGCTTATAGATATAGAAATAGGAACTATTCGTGAAATAGTTCTACAGTATGTGCGAGATAGTGAAAGGCCATGTGCCATTCTCATCAACTTCACAAAAGATGAAGAAACACAAGTGAATCTGAAAAAAAGGAACCTCATTAAACCGCGGTAATGAAGAACAGCACATTTCTTGATTACTCTTTTGGTGTGAGTTTGGTACGAGGTTCTTTATTTGCTGACGTTGCGAAGTACTCATCTTCTTCACAGCCGCGTTGTGCGTAGTCATGATACACAGCTGGTCGTCTTCATGATGTGGATCTTGTTTATCGCATTGGGATGGATACACTGAAGTAGATCTTTGTCCGAATGGAAAATCCCTTTCGATGATGATTTTTATACCAGATCGGTGTTGGTCTACTGCCGCATCCATATAAGGCTAATTAAGTTATTCATGCATAACTCGAAAAGCTGGCATATCGTATTATTGCATGAAATGGAATGTCCACAGGGAACCGGCATCTGTCATTCAATCTACGTCTTATCTGACTTCGATAAGCTCTTCACTCATTTCATCGTTATCAGGATTGAATGAACACTAGATGCACGGCGACCAAAAGAGCGAACAGGCAGTGAAAAAATAGATTCACCATATCCACGCTGTCATGTTATTTATTGGACTTAATCTGATTTTGAGAGTGTGACGGGAATTTGCAGTTTAGATATTCGGGATTGTTAACTCAATTAGGTTGGAAAGAAAGTCATGGGGCATCAATAAAAAACTCAAAATTTATGCATAAATTCCAAGCAAAAACAATAATAACTATTCTTCAAAATAAAGGTCATCGTTTCTGCGAAACTGGTGGAGATAAATTAGCACAGCAGTATGAGAAACATCAAGTTTGCTAGTTCATCTTTCAGACCAGCAATCAAATCTTCGTAGTTCGGCTTTGTTGAACGTCTTAAACGAGGCTTGTCTTTGAGGTCAAGATCTGCGGCATTGAAGCTGTAATCAGCGTCCACTAGCAGATTTCCCTGTTGTGCTTCCCCTTCAAATTCGTTGATTTCATCGACTGCAGTTCGTTCGCTGTGAAAGACCCTTTCTCCAATAATCACGCAATAAAACACGAACTTCGATTGAATCGTTAGACATAGCGGAGGCTTGTAACAAAGTGAAAATAAAGACGAATAATAACTAAGCCTTCAGTGGGGAAATTTCACATAGTAAAGTGTAATATTCCCATGATATACATTGGAGTTATCTTATGCTTATCAATGTGCCTCAAAGTGGGAAAGTTATCACTGTGCCACAACTTTTTTTCCAACTTACTAAGACTCAAGAACGCTAGCAGAGTTTTTATAATCCTCTTTCAAGCAGATTCAACTGAGCAGTTCTGCTATATAACGAAAACTAATTGTTTTACTGCCTAAGGAGTTTTCTAATCATAAGTGAAAAATATGCTAAATGAATGTTCCGTTGTGAAGCTGTGAAAATTCTTGATAGTACTGTCACGTGGCTAGATAGAAACAATAGAGTGAAGATGGAGTAGTGCGTCGTACGACTCTATGATTCGAGTTGAAGTCTATGAAGATAACAGTAAAGTTGTTGGATTCTTATTTCGGTTGTCTTCCCATCCCTACTAAGGAAATAAGTTCTACATGTTTGAGATGCACAGTCTTACGATAATTTAAAACAACTCAGTCTGCTCATTTTGAGATAGATACGAAGTGCCACTTTTACGGGTAAATATGTTCGAAACAGGAATAACACTTTTACGGAGTTGCGATCCATTACTGCATAGGAATCTATCATACTGTATAGGCAACAGGCGTGTCAAGGATACATGGGCCTTTGTAGTTCAGTGGCAGAGCGTCTGTCTTGTAAACAGAAGGTCGGTGGTTCAATCCCGCCCAGAGGCACTAGTCCACTTTTTTTTTTTTTCTTTGTTTTCATTTCTTTTGGTTTACACAGTTATCTTGTCCATTTTGGGTACGTTACTTTGATTTCAATCATTTCCCAATTTTTCTTATTTCACACTGATTTTTGTTTACGAAAATATAGGGAGCCTTAGACGGATAAGATTGATGGATAAAGTCTATTTCTACGCTAGAGTCATAGAAAGTTGACTCCACACTACTATGTTTTTGGAAAATATCCAGTGAAATCACTGAAATTTTCGATAACTTTGATATCATTGCAGTTGGAAACTCAATTAGAAAAGACCAGCGGCACCTAGAGCGAATGGACTTCGATGTGTAAAAAAGCGCTTGCACGCAATCTTTTGCCGTTACTCTTCAGGGTTACTAAATTAGTTTCGGGTGCTTGAAGAAAGCGAGTATTATTCTTAGAACCAGTAATTTCTCGTTGTTCAACTGAAGTGCGCTTTCTCTGTTCTGGACCTGTGCCTAGTACTCATAAGCATAATTTAGGGTGTCGAAGACGAAAAAATGGTTTTTTCCTGGTAAGAGGCAACATGAAACCACTTTTCATGCACTTCAAAGTCAGTATTTCAGGCGTTAAGTTGACGTGAAAGCACAGTTACCAGGAACAATGTTATACGCGTTAATGTACATGATTGATAAGCATAAGAAATTTTGAACAATCTAAAGCAACATAGATAAAGAGATTATCCTGCGTACTACAGCGACCATATTTCGGATTCAATTATTTGCTCTCTCCCCCTTACTTTGGCACGTTGTATCCACCGCCGCCATTACCACGTTAGAGAGACTTGATATAAAGATAGTACATTTTTTTTGTAACAAAGTAAGCAATATTTCATTCATTATATGTCAGTACATTTCTTCATGACAAGACTAACTAAAAAGTAGATACGGAATGTTCCAATTCGGAATATATGCAATAATTGCTGATAATATGACAGTCTATAATGTGAACAATTTAGTTACAGAAGTTACAAAGCAGCCGTGATAATAGGAACTGCAACACGTAGTTACAAATGTAATGAATTAGAAAAATGTGTTAGATCATGGTATGATAATTGTTAGCCCTTGTTCAAAATTCAGTACTGTTGAGTTTAGATACACTCAAGAGATAGAGTAACGAACACAAAAAAAGATTCAGTATGAGTAACAGCAACTAATATCTTCTCGTATTTAATTTTCTATTACAACAGAAATGATTAGCGTGTATCAAGTGTTTATTACATTACTTAAACTTATTTTTTATTCAGAAAATATAGAAGTTAATCTAAACAGATATTGAACCCTGTCTGAAATCCGTTTTGCCTATGAGAACATTAAGTAGAACAGCTCGGCCTTCACGATTCTGAAGCAGTGCTTCTTCCAAGATTTTCTCAGTAATAGACACGTTATCTTTCGACAACACAGCTCCCCAACCGTCCAGGGCCTCCGCAATCTTGTGGTAATGAGTGCGCTGAAGAAGAATATTAAACAACTCTCATATAAGTCCCGTACGGCTTTGATTTTTATGTATTTCTTTCTTTTCGAAAAAAAATATACCACCAAATCGACCGCAACACTGCTGCCGAACATAGGAATCTGCTCTCGAGCGATTTGTGTCCAACATGCGTCATTGCCAATAATTCCTATCACTGGGAGTTTGTGACGATGAAACGTATCATATTCCATTATTGAGTATCCTGACGATCCATCACCCCACAAAATAAATACTGGCCGATTAGGATGTACCACCTGTAAGACGGAGAAACTCAAAATTCGAGCTAGGTGGTAGCACGGTAAAAATTGGTCAAAACCTTCGCTCCAAGTGCAAAGCCTCCACCCACACCAAGTGTCCCAAAAGCTCCTGGATCAAGCCACTGCAATGGGCCCCGAGGCCGTACAATGTAGGCAGCCGACCCAACGAAATCTCCTCCGTCTGCAACAAGGATGGCGTTTTCAGGAAGTCTCTGTAAGAATTATAACTTTGAAGTGATAAGAAAAAGTGACTACATTGTTTTTCGGACTAGCACACCTCTAAAGGCACAAACAGTGTATTAATATTAGCTAGTTTTACAAGTTTTGGCACTATAGCAACAAACACCAAATTTATTACTCAGAAGTATTGATATAGTATGATTTTGATATACTTTAATAGCGAATATCAAACGAATATTCTGGTAAACAACGTGCCTAGACTTGCTTCGCTTGCTACTTATGCAGGAATGGCCCGTAGGGAAAAATCTAATAAAGCGGCACGCAAGATCAATGGAGCTTCCTGTAGACGGCCCGAGCGAGACTGATCTTCCAGATTGTTCTCTCCAGCTTTGCACACCTCGAATCACTTTTGAGCCGTCCTTTCTGTAATGGTATCATAACTCCAACTTCATTAACATTGTGCGCCTCTTCACTAGCATGTTCCCCTGGATGAGTAGCAAGCGAATTTGTTCCCAAGACAGCTCCATCTTAGAGCAAATATATGCAAGTTGTATATCAAAATGTTCGCAAAAAAATGCGCAATTGAATGATACCAAAACTAAGCAAGTTCAGTAACTTTTAATTGATAAATTTGAAATTTATTGGTCTAGTGCGAAAACTTATGGAACGACCTAACATGTAAGAAATGATCGACACAGACTGCATTTTTTTTTCATACGATAAGTATAAGATAACCATAAGATAATAAAGACGATAATTTTCCGATAACCAGAGTACTTGAAGAGTTGATAACTCAAAAAACCTACATCACGTCTGCCATATCATTCTAAAGAAAGAGCTGTTTTAAGAAAAAACTTTATTCCTGGAATATTTGAACACGCTGATATTTTGAAGTGAGCGAGGAAACCGCTGATTTTAATATAATCAATGACCTATAATGTTTACCTACACTATGACATAGGCTTTCACATCAACGCATTTTTGTCCTCACCTTGTCGAGACGCGCCAAGAAGTTGAGTGGATTGATTAGTCCGTTTACTAATTCATCGGCCATCTTTGCTGCATTTGCTTCCTCTTTTTCGTTATCTCTTCGTTTCAACTCATACAACCACTCATTTGGTACTTTGTAACCAACCTGAAACGGGAAATCCAGTTTTCTGCGTCTGTTAAGAAATGCTTTCACATGAAATCACTACCAGAAAGTATAAACCTGTTCCACTAGCTTGGCAACTTCAACCAGTGTAGATGCAACATCGGCGTGCACAGAAATGTCTGCATTCCAAAAAGTCTTCTCGTTCTGAAAGGTAGGGCCATATGCTTTCTTGGCATAATTTTTCAATGTTTCATATGAAAACGTAAACACTTAGCAATAGCTGTTCTATAGAATAGTAGCAAAATGAACATGCAACAAACAACACTCCTGTACAAAATGTCAAATCCTAACTAATATCATTTAGAAAAATCCAGATAACGAAAAGATATTTTCATGAAAACACTAAGGGAAGTCATGTGGAGGCTATTAACAACTATCGTAGCCGGAGAGGCAATCAAAAGGTAAAGTATTCAAGATAATAGATAGCGAGAACAAGTATGCTGGTGGTTTACAAACACTGTTAAAGTGCAGGAATGTAGAAACGGAAAGAAAAACAATAATTTCCAAATCATCTCAAATGTTTGCGGAAACCACCAAAATATGAAACGCTTGACTTCGACAGGCACGTTCATCACCTTTGTCAATTGATTCCGATTCCTGTTAATGGACACAATTTTCGACTTCTTCGATAGTATACGTCCGTAAGACAGTCGAAAATCACAAACGGTACCTTAAATGTTAATAGACTTCAGCGAATACAAGAACCATAAATGTTGAACAACTATGGCTAACAGAACATTGATAATTCAAAAGAGAATATTGATAGGAAGAAGCAAACATTATAAAAGTGGAATACGATGCAAGCGTTGCTAATTGAGCAAATTAAAAATCACAAGAAGAGCGGTAAACGACCCTAACTAACCAGCCAGAATGGTTAGATCAGCTTCACGTAGCGCTTCCTTTCTACTTTGTCGCATTTGAAGACTATTTTCCCTTCCTAACAAGCCACGGGCCATTCCACCGAGAAAAACAGGAATTCCCAATGACTGTAATAAAAATGCTATGAGAACACTGATGAGATAGGATAGCACATCAACGGTTTAACTTAGCCGTACTTCAACTGATTTAACTAAATTTTGTGGAGCTACTGGAGGAAGCATTGCCTGACTGCCAATGAGCAGCAATGGTTTTTTCGCCTCACGAATAAGTTGAACCATTTTTGACACCTAAATAGAGTATAAGTTGGATTTGATGGATTGACCAATACAGAGTGTTCACAAAATAATTTAGATATAAAACAAAACATCCCATAGGGAAGGACTGGCAACATCTAAAGATTAGAAAAAGTGTGTGAGACTTTCTGAGCTAGTTATGTTATCGAACATTAATTTTTGCTACCTCATTAGATGTAGCCATTGGAATCTGTGATGGTAGTGGAGTAATGTCTTGATGTTGCCAAGCACCACTAAACTGCCGCGAAACATGATATCGAAGATACCAATTCAAAGCTTTCTATAATACAAATATGTATAAAACATGAAGGCAGTAATTCTAATCCATCTCAAAAATTTTTTAGAATTATATTGCATGGCAACTCAACTTATGCATTAAGGAAAAAATTCTTGTTCTTTGAAAGTCACATTACTGAAAAATGTAAGTGTACTACACTATTTTCGTTGCGTACGCTTTATTGCCAAGAACGTCAATAAAATTTGTTTCCAAGTAAAGTGACGTCACTAAAATCTTTTGTTTCTGGAGTTCTTCACTGAACACACTCTTGATTTTCGGGAAGAACTGGTGATTAGATTCAACCCTTTGGGTTCCACGATGATTTTCGTTCAGCACGCGACGCGGTCGATGGGTTAGTAAGACGCGCTTGCTACAATTTTGTAGTTTTCAAAAAAATTCAGACTTCTTCTATCATCACAAAAAGGGACTTTGATCAGTAAAAGATAGAATATCATTTGAAAGACTTGAACAAGGCAATCGGTTATGATCTGAGATGCAAATGTACTTTGCAATTTTTTTTCGCAAGTACTTGTGTATATTGTTTTAAAAATTGACATAAATTGCATCCTACTAATAAATTTAAGTTCTTCGTGGAATATTACAAAGCTTTTGATAGTGATGATTGTAAGAATAATCAAGTAACAGGAATTATGTTGGATCACGCACCCACTACAGTAAGCCTCAGAAAGCCGGTACGCGGCGCGGCAGATAGTGTGTAGAAAGTCATGCATTGGGCCTTTAATAGGTGAAGTGAGTCCTTTGTGACACTTGTATCGCCTTCGATAAATGACATTGTTCTCTACAGATTCATGCAGGCACATCAAATGGTTGAACCACCTGACCAGCAATTTCAACTCCTAAAAGTCCGTTGAAGTCTCTCCAACGTACTGAGAAAACCGGAATATGATCTATCAAGCCTTTTAATCAGTTAACCAGACAGAACAATAACTTCGCAACGGAAAACCTAATGAGAAGAGATAGCGACTTCTTACAACTGTGGATGCCTTAATAGAGCGTTTTTAGGAATCCCTCCACTCAAGTTGATGAAGAAGACAGCAGATCCTCAAACCACAGCGAAATTCAGACTTAGCGACTACTAAGCCAAACGAAGTTGCTAGTAGGACAACGACATGAAAGAAGTGCGGCAGCTCGCATATGAGAAACGGTAGCTTGGTACGCACAGTACGCATATCGAGTTTCTGGACCGCTTCAATCGAGCCCTTTCACGTCGACTTCGCCGCAATCTCTTCCTGCCTCAAGACAGCGCAACGCTACATGTCGCCAAATCGACAAAGGAGAAGTTGACCGAACTGGGCTGAGAGTTGCTGGATCATCTGCCGTACAGTCCTGACTTGTGGCCGTCTGACTGTCACCTCTTTCAGTCGCTCGAGCACCTCCTTAGCAAGAAGAAGTTCCGAGACATCAATCATTTGCGCCCAGAATCGACAACTAACTTTCTTTGAATCCAAGGATGACGAGTTCTAATGAACACGGTATTGATTTGATGCCGAGAAATGACAGGACTATGCTTAGGCTTATGCCATATGCTTCAAGTAACGGTGTTAAACAGTTTTATTTACTTCTGGTTGATAAATTTGGTGTTCACTGCATTACTGTAGCGCCATAACTT
Organism: Parelaphostrongylus tenuis; assembly: GCA_019055375.1. Taxonomy (NCBI): domain Eukaryota; kingdom Metazoa; phylum Nematoda; class Chromadorea; order Rhabditida; family Metastrongylidae; genus Parelaphostrongylus; species Parelaphostrongylus tenuis. Next base: position 100,439 of record JAHQIW010000010.1, on the reverse strand, counting down.
ATGAAAAGACCTAATAGTAGTGGCAAAAGTTTGAAACATTCTCTAATGGACATAAATGACGCATATACATTGCACCAGCAACAGCATACCTCTACAAAACCACCGGTTTTCGTACTGAAGCCGATCTCTTTAATTACGAGTTGGTAAGGGTATAGTACATCCACTGGAAACTCAACGAACACTGGTCCTGGACACCCTGATGTGGCCGCCTTAAAAAAAATACGTATAACCATGACACGAAGGTTAGCAATGATCTCACATACCTTAATAGCCTGACGAACGGTTGGTACAATATCGCGCAACCGTTCCACACGTGCTACATATTTACACAGTGGGCGAAGTAGGATGAGTTGGTCTATGTCCTGCAAAGGAAAACTGCTCAATTATTTATTAAGGAAAGCATTGTAGTACGCTCAGGGGCATGACTGATGCAGCTTTTCCCAGTAATAAACGAAGTAGATTTCCCTACATAACACTTAAAGCTTGGTGTGCTAAGAAATTCGGAAGTGTACCTGTAAAGCGCCACGACCTTTGAGCAGTGTAGGAGCTGCACCACCAATGAGCAACAGTGGGCTCTCGGCCATCTGGGAATTCTTTACTGCTGTGATGGTATTCGTGACACCGGGCCCGGCAGTAACCGCAGCGACTCCGATAGACTGACGAAGGCGTGCAACCGCATCCGCTGCGAAAACGGCTGTAACCTACAAAGATTTAAACTCCTACAAATCGAGGCTGTTCTAATGCAACATCGTATTTGAACATCCTAACAGTTTCTTAAATCGGCTATCTCTTAGCTTAGTATTCTTCAATGAATTCTGGTTCATTCTTTCTAAAGCAAACAAAGGATTTTCATAATACAAAATCTTCCGACATGTGACGTTCCAGCGGTTTCGCCTACTTTCAGAGCCTGGAAAGATCTCATGCCCACAACTCAGTCAGCCATACACCTTTATTACTTGAACAGAAACAAAATCACCAAACCTAGATATCAATCGCATGAAGCGCAGAAGAACTTTCAACCGTTCTACTAATCTTCTAAGAACCTCGTTGTAGAATTCCAGTATGAATCCACAAACTTTATTGTGCCTTTTCAAGGTTTGATGTTGCATGTTAGTGGTATACGCACGCTTCGAGTATCGTCAGTATCACGATGTTCAAACAAAATAAGAGCTGCAAAATATCGATTGAAAAAGAGCGGTCCAACATATGGTAATTCACTTGATGTGAACTGTGACGTGTTCCCCCTTTGTTAGGATGTGTGCTACTGATATGACAAGTGGAGCCGTCGAAACGCACGTATACCACTAACATAAAATACGAAATCTCGAAAAAGCTTAGAAAAGTCTGTGGATATATAACGGACTTTCGACATGCTCTCTTTTTCTTATGAGTCGTCCACTGAGTTGTTGAAGTGGAGACCAACCATGCAGAGATTACATGGACTGTCAATGCACCTCTCTCTCACCAAAATAACAGTCTTACATAGTATATCATATTGAATGTGATTACGGGGCATTCCTTCATGCGGCTCATGCTTGAACTGATAGATTCATCTCAAACGCTTCCAAAATCATTCGCCCTGACGTCTTATATTCCATGCGTGATGATGGTGACTTCTATCTCAAAATCCTCCCCGTTTGTCTCTGATTCCTTTACATGCCTAGTTGAGTGACTGGTTTGAGTTTAAGCTGCCGTCTAAGTGTAGTTTTATGCGGACGCAGCTTGGTGTTCTCGTTTCGTCCATGACTTGTCGCCGTACGCTTCACAATAGGTTAGGTAAACTATATCCGTAACCATGCAATCAACACCTTTACTGCTAGGACATGTCACCCACTCTTGCTTCATAGTAACATTCTTATCAGATGATATGAGTTCAGCTATAAAATGCTGTTTGAAAGACTAGGCCTGGAGAAATCGTTAATAATGATTGAGATATTACTATGAGGCGACCGCTTACATAAGCGTCTATGTACAACCCAAGAGCGCAGATATGTCCACACAGTAAAGAGATGATTGCATGGGTTCGAGTATAGTGAATCTTTTAATAAGTGTGTGGCGAGTATTACAGAACACCTGGTCGGTAAGCTTAAACCTAAAACACTACACTCGCATAGGACACAGTCACATAATGGAGAGGATTTTAGCGTAGAAGTCCCTATCCTCGCACTTGTATAGCTAGGAATTCACGAAGCATTCGAGAATTCAAACATGAAATGCAGATAGGAGTGCCTCATTATCATGAGTAACATGACACAGAATACGAGGCCGCTGTTTGATGAGGGAGGTGCATTCACAGTCCATGTGATTTTTGCACGATTGGTCTCTACTAGTTAAACATGGTGGAAGACCCATAAAAATCGGTGGGTATGTGGAAATGTTGTTTTCACCTTGACTAAAATCACAGCTTGCGATTACCAGAATTTTCCGTCTAAGTAATGGAGGTGTTTGACTAAGTGGTTTGTGAAAAGCCTAATTTTTTCAAGCCCTGAAGAATACGAATCGCTTAAACGTCAGTTATCAAGAAAAATTTTATTTCAGAAAGCTTGTGCTTAATTCAACGTTTGATAAAGACGTGATACGAAGCGAAACACGCCGCGCGACGTCGCAGCTCAATCATCTACTGCAATGACGGCACCACATCTCGTGGCAAAGCAGGCAGCATTTGCAGATTCAATCGACCTGCAAATGCTGCCTGTCTGCGACTGCTGGGCGAATGATCAGCGCGACGCCGCCTATTATTAACGGTGGTCCCCAAAGGGTTAAGAACAAAACACAATGAGTAGTGACAGTTTGTTCATCAAACCCATGAAAAAATGAAAAAAATAATATTTTCGAGGAAGTTTATAAAGTGATCTCTGTACCTCGTGGCGAGTATCAATGATTTTTATTCCGAGTTTCTCAGCAGCTACAAGGATAGGCGATATGTGACCACCACACAGAACGAAGATTTCTTGAACGTTATGGGACTAAAAATCGAACAGAAATGCCCCATGTAGTCAACTATTACAATCAAATATGAAAAAAAAAGGAAATTTCGGAACCACCACAGACGGACTTTACCTACTTTGAGTACTGCAGCAACAAGTTCACCACCATGTCGACTTGAATTTTCATCAACCTAAAATACTTTCTCAGATATATCGGCCTGGGTGTAGTACCAAGTAAGCCATATTTGTAAATGGTCTCCATTAAAATGTTACCTGGAATAAATTTGATAGCATATGTTGGCCATTACCAGAGATGATAAGGTCAAAAATATTTCTAAGCTCGTCAAGTGAACGAACGTCGAGCCATTTCAAAAATAAGACGACAAACGCAACCAAAAACAAGAAAAGTGAAAACATCACTGAAATTGAATAGGTTTTACTAACCAGAGAACACAACGAGTATTGTCGATGGTAAAAGAGAATACTGGGTGGAGAACGCAGAACAAACAGATAAGCAGAGAAAGATATGAACAGTGCCAACTGGTGTCACCACAATGCCGTCTGCTCGATACTCCAATTACAAGATTTCATGTAATCAAAGCTGTATTTACGTTCATTTTCACTTTAGAAAATTGTTCGTTATGTGTTGGTTACAGTTGGACCAACAAATGGTCGCTACTGCTGTGTTGTCCCCTGATTATGTTAGTCTAAGGACTAAGGGTATAAAGTAGCCCTAGAGGTTTGAAACTAGAGTGAACGGTGTTAGGTGATGATTCAACAACGATGGTCTTCTTGATCCGCATCGACAAGCCGACTCTCAAACTTGGGTAATTGAAATATTTACAAGCATAGTATTAACAAGAATATCGAACAATGAAGTAGAAATGTACATACAGTAACTCACGAAGCAAGTAGGTTCAGCGAGTAGAAGTGGTATAAGATATTACGCTGAGAATGATGCAAACCATAATGCAAAACGTTTATAAAGGTATGAACTGTAGACAAAAATGGTATCACATCAGTCACCATTCTTTCATGTACAATCATAACAATAACAACACTGCTATTAGAACGGCGAGATAGAAGATTTTTATAGACTACATAAATAGTGTTCATGCAACTATACTGGTATAACCACAACAGCATAGCGGGTTCACTTACATTTCTCCATATCAGTCTCTTCTTTTCACTGTACTGATCCCAATATTTCTAGCACTGAATTCGTCTCCTCGCTCATCGCTTGATTGAGGATTTGTCCTCCTCGTGAGTTTCGTATAATAGTGGTTGAGCAAACTCCATTAAATCTGAACGACAGCCAGGCTGGGGCGTTCGTTATTGATTGCCGGAGAGTGTTGGGCGATGGGGGATTAACAAAGCGTTGAAAAATAAGGAAAATTCCTTAACACCCGCAAAAAATTACATTTTATGCTTGTTTCACATAGTATCGGTTGTTGTGAATCCATGGGAATTCTCAGCGATTTTTTTCGTTAGAAACTCCCATGGGCAACGCTAGTTCACGATCGCAGCAAATGTTGGGTTTCAATAGGTCAAGCTCGCATCAGTTCACGTCAAGATCCGCTTGGCAAAAAAGTCATGATGTACGTTCGGTAGAACTTTAAAGGTGTCCTGCATTCCGAACTTGTTGAGAATGGTTGGGCCATCAGTGCTAAACACTACTGCAAGCAGCTGGACTAAGTCTACGATGCGTTGAAGGAAAAGTACTCCACACTAATCCGTCGGAAGCGCGCGCTGTTTCAGCAAGACAATGCCAAACCTCACACCGCAGACTTACGAAAAGTCTGATAAATTGGAGGGGATCGAGATCTTGTCGCATTCAGCCTACACTCCAGATACTGTGTAATGCGATTATGGTCTTTTCCGCTCAATGGAACATTTCCTGCGTGGACGCCGATTCGAGACATCTGATCAAGTTGAAGAGGAATGTCGGGAGTTTTTGATTCAAAACTCAAGGAATGGCGATTTGAAGCCTGTTTTAAATTGAATGTTGTATGTATAAACTTTGGATTTTTAGCGAGCGTTAGGGAACTTTTTCCTCAACTTAGTATAATCTACCAATGATTACAATGAATCTATAAAAAAAATTTGTACGTCGACATAAGCCACTGGGAAAAAATTACACCTATAGGTGCTGTACTTGCCATACACTCAACTTCATTGTGACATTGACAGCGATCGCCAATCGCGAGAATTTCAAAAAGCACCAATATAAACAACGCTTTCCGTGATATTATGGCTTTTTGCCCATTGTTTTTCGCTCGAATTCATTTCGTTAATGCGGGGTGACATATGCACTTATGTACTTGTCTCAAAAGCTTTATGTGTTTTAATTTTGAAGAGTCGCTTGCACTTTCGATTTCAAGACATCAGCATATTGATGTGCTGTGCGTTCTATGTGCTCGTTCTGGAGCCTCCATTCCTAGCTCCAACTTTAGTGTACGCTAGCTTCACTCGGTCCATCATAAGATGGATATGAGGCCCGAAGCTCTGACTTGGTCTGAATCCTGGTCACTGTTCTCGTGGTGTCCACTATGTACACACGTGTACTCCCGCATTGCTATTACTATTCTGTTATTATCACAGTAAGCAATAGAGTCCAAATCCAGGCAACTCGAAGAGTTTCCCTTGCCAAACTCACACAGATTTGCTTTCTACTACGAGATAGGCTCTCTGAGAACTAACTCAAACCATACTTCTCCTATGATGACTGAAGCTGGATCGGCTGTTGAGCTTTCTCTATCTGTCGTATAGCGTACTTATTCACTTGAGATAGTCTCGTCTCAAAAATGCGGCAACAGATAGACCACCGTTTTTCGTTGGTACCCGTGAGATATTTCTAGAGGACTTTCCGTATATGCATTCACTGTTCATGTTTTCTCCTTTCCAACCAATTCAAACATTAGAACGTGCACATCCAATAATCCTCCTTGTTCCTGCAAGCTAGGTTTGATTCCCGGCCAATGCAACAGAATTGTTGTGCCGATATAGTGTAGAATTTTGCTTTTAGAGTAATTTTTTCGCGCAGATTTTCCGTAGCATCAAAAACTCCTGCTAAAAGACCCATGTGGAATGCTTAACTCTCTATACGACGTTATCCAATGAATCGCCATAATCGATGTAGAGCAGGCACTCTGGCCCTTTGCCAAGAAACTTGAGACACATGACAAAAGTAATAGTACGATAATAAACACAAAATCAGTTCAAGACATAGTGAAATGAAAATGCGAACATTTACAAGAGAATCTGCTCTGTAAGATTAAAAAACTTCGAACCAGTTTTAGACAGACAGATAAAATATTCCAAGATTTCGACCTGTGAAAATAGAGCTCATTGTAAAGCGCACTTCAAGTAGTTTCTTTAGTAAATTGACAAACTATACCAAATACTGAGTAACACAGGACTATGACAAGAAAGACTAGAGGACTAAAAGGCTAAAAAGAGGGTCTGTTCCGGGTAGTAAGTGTATGAAACGTAATAATTTCGGGCATTACACGAAAGGTTTAGGTAACAAAGCAGTTGAGTTCCTGCTAGAAAACCATAGCGTATTTTAGTGGGTAACAAGTTTTATAAGCATTTGAGCAGATGGAATCGTGTTGAGCGACATGTACGATTGACATTTACTTGTACTAAACTTGTATTACATTGTAATATAGAAGGGTTGCCCATTGTGTCCCCGAGCTCACCTATTCCACACCACTATTACAACGACATCGATTTGATCTTCTTTTCGATTAAAAGATGTTGTAAATCGTAAACTTCCAGATCTGTCACAAAAAATGAGAACAGAATTAAACCGAAATTTCGACTAAGTTTTTTCAAAAATTTTATTCCTTTATCCGATAATGTTGAGTGATATGCAAAACTTGTAACCTTGAACGGAAATCAAACCCGTATTTCATCCCTTCGCGGAAAGATTGCTTACCAAATGCACTATTGAGGCCTGTTCTGCTATCACTTTTGCTGCAATATAAGGAGTTAATTATGTTTGTCCAATATGTGTAAACGTAACTGCGTTCAATACCAATATGTGCCTAGATCAAACCGTTGACGGTTGGTTGTTGACAAATTGATGCAATTGTAAAGCAAAAAGTGATAGCAAGACAGGAGTCTCGCTAGCGCAATTGGCTCTCACGAGCCCCTTGAAAAGGTGAAATGCAGGTTCGATTCACGGGTGACATTCAAAGTCTTGTTTATCACTCAATACTTGCGTATATATATATATATATATATATATATATATAAGTATATATATATGTTTGTATACATATATATACACTTATTTACACATATATATACATACATATACATATATACGTATATACATATACATACATACATATATATATATATATATATGTTTGTAACATCATACCACAGCTAAGAAGCGGTTAAATCAAAGAAAAATTTATAATTACTTATTACTTCAACTATACATCTAACAGTTACTCGATATCTTAACCCGTTCAAAACCATGGACCCAACCCTTTGCGTCTTAAACCCCAGCGTATTGCGTCTAAGGGCACGCTGGGGTTGGACGCCACGGTTAGGCGCAACACGCTCCATTGTTAGACGCAAGACGCTGGGATTTGGGGCCATGGTACCGAATGGGTTAACGAACAGCCCTTACGAATCCTGCCACATGTTTGTTTTTGATTAATTCCTGCTCTTCCGCTTGTCAGGTAAATCCACTAACAGAACAATCGCGGATAGAGAATAGAATGTTTCCCAATCTACAGAGAGCACATTGCTACTGATGACCTATTTCTGGGACCACCTCATTACTTTTTCAGATTGGAACTTTTTACAAGTTAAGATCAACCAAACTATAAACGGCATTACTAGTGGAATAGGGGCGTACGGTGTAACAATGACACCAATTAAGAAGTTATGGAGGGTAATATGTAGTAGTGATGTGAATGTACAAATGGCACTCGTGAGCTCTTTACGGAAGAAGGAATTACTAACTTATACCTAACTATTCGACTGTTTTTTTGAGACCTTGCTTGAAATGATATATATATATTCTGATTACATATTTTGAACTTTTCATGAGGCCTGATATGGCACTTATATAGTGTTAGACGTATGTTTCGGCCTTTCGGCCTCATCAGCAGTACGATGGTTTTCGGTTCAATCAGTTCCTTGTAGCTGAGTATACCTTTACCATATTGAAGGAATCGACGCCGAACATGTTATAGTGCACGCTCAAGGTGGAAAGATCACTTCACACTGCTGAGTAATAATCCACTACATAGTCGGCGTCGATTCCTCTAATATGCAGAGGGTATAATCTGCTTCAAAAATTGGCTGAACCGAAAGGCACCGTGCTATTGATGAGGTCGAAGGGCCGAAACGAAAGTCTAAGAATATATAAATGCCATAACAGATCCTGACAACATTTTACGCTTTTCATAAGATCTTCAATGAGCACTTAGTTATACCGTGTAATACAAGTGTTTCGGCCTTGCAGCCTCATCAGATGCACAATGCCTTCGGCCGAGCCAGCCTTCCCTCTCGAGAAGAACCCTCCCATATAGAAGTATCGTCAACGAACACGTTACGTCGTGTGTAAAGTGAAAACTCACTTCAGCCACGGATAACATATCAGTGCCTGGACTGGTTAAAAAAATGCTTTCAAGATATCTTAATTTTAAGCGAGGTCTTAGAAAACAGTCGAATATAGAGGTATTACAATGAAATAACAGCCCTGACCAATCGACTATTAATCACTGCAATGTCCAGTGATCATGTCACCGGATATGCAGTGATATATTATCCGTGGGTGAAGTGACTTTTCACTTTACACGTCATATAACGTGTTCGTCGACGATACCTCTATGTAGGGGGTACTCCCCGAGAGGGATTGGCTCAGACGAGAGGTACTGTACAACCGACGAGGCTGCAAGGGTCAAAGGATTAAAATGTATTATTAGCTTATATGTTGATGTATAAACTCAGTAATTAGCAAAAGAACAGCAAGCAAGCTAATTATGAGATTAAAATTTTTTTTTCAATTCGTAGATCGAGCCACCTGTGGCGAGAACTTATGAGTGTCTAAAAGAACTTCCAATTATGATGCTCATTGAAAAAAAATTTCGTAAACTTCACTAAAATATTAACTATATCGGGATGACGGTGTACCCAAAAAGACACGATTTTCTCGAGGCCTTTTTCACTAGAAAAAAACTCTTCCTTCCACTTTCAGTAACTATTCGATAGCGTAAATTTCGGCGGTTTCAAGAACGTGCTTGATTCCTGGAAAAGCTATTTTAATGCGTCGTAGTAGCGAATTCAAATGATGTTTCACACTCGATTTGCTTTGTTTGTTTGGCTGCAGTCTCTGTCTCTGTACGGCTCGTCGCTAAATTTTTGGTGGTCAAAATCGTTCACCCTCTGGCCCCTTCATGAAGAGATCTATTAAAGCGAAGATCAAGATGAGAATTAAAATAGTAAAGAATGTAAAAGCTATAAGCTACAAAGCTCTCGGCGTTGGTCAATCCCTGAGGAATGTGCCATGCATTGGTCTACAGTTTTTGCTTCGTCTGAGGTGATTTAACGCATATCTAGCCTTCACAATGACTCGCGGTGGTCTCCCGCTGAACCGACTCGGTGCTGCTTATGCTCCCAAACAAGTCAGACTAGTCTGGTAGCAATTTACCGACCCCGGAGGGATGGATGGCTTGGTGAGCGATGAGCACGATTCGAACCATTGACCTCGTGTGCGATGCAGAGCACCTCACCACTGCGCCACAAGCACTCTTAGTAAAGAATGTATGGGTGGAAAATATACAGTTCAAAAAATAACAGCATAGAATTATAAGAAAACTTTGCATCTAACGCAGTGCAGGCTTTCTAGTTCTGGTAAAAAAAAACCTCTTGCAAAAAAATGACGAAAGCAAGGAAAGCCTGAATATTCATGAGAACAACAGCAACAACAACGACGACGACAATTCGAACACTGGTCTGTTTGTCCGATTTGCCGTGTTAAAAATAGATTGCTGATGCTGTGTCGGTCGTAAATACACACAACACACGTTAAAACTCGTCTGGTATAAAGATAAACACCCGTTCAAATATTCCTGTCACGTGGTTTGGTCGTGGTTCTTAGACTATTCACTTTATAAAGTGAAGAATGACTTTACTAAGTGGAAATTCGCTTAGACAGGCTCCGCCCCCAACTATTTATGTGTACTTTCAATGAGAATTTTTTTGTACTATCAATTTCATCACCAACCGGATTTTTTGTTTATTGAGCCAATATCATGAACTTTTTTACAACACTTTTTACACCGAAGAGAATTGAGCGATTAGAGGTTAGTGGTGGGTGACAGCTGTCATGGAGATACTGGAGAATAAGCGGTGCCGCGGATTTACCTCGGTGGTGTCGTGGTAGTGGCACGCCTCCCCGGTATGGATGAAACGCGGGTTCAATTCCCGTCTGCGGTCGTATTTTTGCTCACCACTCAATTCTCTTAGGTGTTTAGGAAACTTTTTAAAACTGTGAAGAAGCAGTAGAACACTAAAGATTTCGAGTATAACTGTTCACGCCGTCCTAACATCGCATACCGTACTCATTCATTTGATTACTTATTTATTTACTTGTAGCACTTTCATTTATAGGATGAAGTTAGTGAAAACAGATTAAGTTGGCTAGGGTCGCGACGCGCATTTGTTCGTCCTATTAAGAGCGCGTGTGCCGCAATGGTTAGAGGTGCTCTGCGTCGCATACGAGGTCAGTGGTTCGATCTCGCGCTCGTGGCTCACCAAGCTATCCATCCCTCCGGGGTCGGTAAATTGGTACCAGCTAGGTCTCAGACTTGTCTGGGAGGATAAGCAGCACTGACTCGGCTCAGCGGGAGGCCACCGCGAGTCATTGTAAAGGCCAGATATGCATTCAATCACCTCAAACGAAGGTAAAAATTGAACGCGAATGCATGGCGCATCCTTCAGGGATTGATCGACGCTCAGAGCTTTATCTTCTATCCTTTATACAGTCGACTTGATTCATCGGCTCCGAAGAAGACGAGGACGCCGAATCGTTAACCGAGTGAAGCTTTATATCAAAAACTTCGTGCTATTTGTTTAATCAGCAGGAAAATATGGACGGTGATGGGGAGATGTGGTTACACCAGATCTCAAGCCTAAGCCTAAGCGTGCTCTCGTAATTCCGTATCCAAAGAATTACTTCAAAAGTTGATGGGACCACAACTCTCCACAAGGATCAGAAATTCAACGGAAACTATCCTGCATTTATCTAGGAAGTAATAATCGAATAATCTCATATGGTTTGGTACAGTACGTCATTTTGGCTCTGAGGAAGGCGATATCGCCGAAACATAGGCCACTGAAGTCAAAAGGAGAAGCACCAACCTCGTGCGAGATCCATGTAGCAAAAAAAGAAAGATAATTCGTTAGATTCAAAATTCATGCCGAAGTTCAGTGAAAGCCGGACTTTTGGATTGTTACAGGGAATAGAGAGGAGTTCGATAGGTTGACCCCGTGCTCACTCATAGCTCACCAAGCCTTCCACCCGTCCGGGTTTGGAAAATTGGTTCTAGACTTGCCTGGGAGGATAGACAGCACTGAGTCGATACATCGATGGGCTCCGGTGAGTCGTTATCATGGGCTTTACGTGGACCTCGAACGATACTTTGAATGGAATCGAGTGCATGGCTCTTCTCTCAAGGACTTGTTAATGCCGAGAGTTGTGTCCTTTTATCCTCTTACCTAGAATATGCGTTTGCATGATGATTCAAAGTTAAGGAAGGATCGTTTTTCAGATCACTTTGAACTATTTTTTTTTGTAATTTTTTATTTATTGCATATCATTTCACCACTAGTGGAATTAGTTCTATTTTTGCTACTTTTTTGTTACATATCATTTTATTGTTGATTATTCGCGTTGTACAGTGTTATTCGATAGTGTTATCAAGGGTTTCTATAAAAATCATGCCAAACTCGTTTCCAAATCGAACTCAACACAAGATGAACACGGTTGTTCACATTACTGAGTGATTATTGTTCCGAATTGTTTGCCAACACTTTGCAATCGACCATCTTGAGACCATGGTATCGACTGTTTTTCAAAAAACCTCGCAATAAACATTCAAAATAATTCCAAAAAGAATGTTCAAAGCCCAAGCGAGGTTGGTGAGCCAGGGCAGTGCGCGCATGTTTCAGAAGTCTCGCTCTCCTCGTCAGTGACCCACGCCCCACATTAGCCCTGCACTGTGGCAAGATGGGAGGCGTTTAAACAGCCGATGCCATGGATCAATTTTGTTCTACCGGCCGAGATCCATCGACTGAGAAGTGGTGATGGACCAGTGTCACTGTACAGTGTGCCGTCACGCATGCGCCTTTCTCATTGCTACAATGCAGGGCTTAATGTGGTGCGTGGGTCACTGACGAGGAGGGGCGAGACCTCCGAAACGTGCGTGTATGGCCCTGGCTCACCAACCTCGCTTAGGCTTTGAACATTCTTTTTGAAATTATCTTGAGACCTCGCTTTGAAAATTGATATAGCCTAGTACAAAGATGTAAGCCTTTCAAGAGATCTGGTATGACATCTTTAGTGGTATACGTACGTTTCGGCGTTCTCACTCCTACATTTCAAGTGCGATCTCAATTTGGTCGATTGAAAGGTATTGATATATTGGGTCTCCTACTAAGTTTCCGAACTTGACCAGAAAATAATTTTCCCACAAAAACAAATTTTCCTTTCTTCCGTTTTGTGCAAAATTTTCTTGCGCATCGTTTGGTACATTTTTCCACATACTTGTCCAACAATGGAGTCCGTCATGGGAAGTCATTCGCAACTTACTGCCTTACAAATTTCAGTTGGGCACAATTTTCAAACTGCAATTGACAACATCAATCGTTCAAAATGACGCCAAGTCGTGGGTAGAACTACGGCGTAGGAATGGTTCACAAAGTTTCACAATGGAGATACTGATTTTGCCGATCAACCATGAGCCGGGAGACCGCGTGAAATTGATCGACAAGCAATCATTGAAGATATTGGGGAAGATCCGACTTTGTCAATCGGTGATTTGGCGGATGATTTCACGTTGCCAAGGAAGCAAGGAAGAAGTTAACCGATTTTGGTTGGGAGCTCTTGGATCATCCACCGTATTTGTCAGATCTGTCCCCGTCCGATTTTATCTCTTCAGATCATTGGAGCACTGGTTGGATAAGAAGAAGTTTCGAGATATCAATCATTTGCGTCGAGAATAGACTGGTTGGTTTACATCGAAGAATAACGAGTTTTATGAGCTCGGAGTTGAACTGCTGCCGGAGCGTTGGCAGAATTGCATCCAGGCAGACGGAGCATACTTCAACCAAAGGTTATTTAATACTTTCGATTACTTGAAAAAAATCTTTGAAGTGTTGCTCGTCGTGGCGCGCGTGGAGCCGGCCTTCACCCCCAACATTCTGCGGCAGTCAACAAGAACGCCCTTTCGAGCGCTATAGCCAGGCCATCCTCGAGCTCGCAAGGAGACATGCTCGAGCAGTATTCTACGTCTTTCAAAAAGACCAAAAAACGAATCGAATGCTGGAAGCACTAGGATCCGCACTGTGAAAAAAGTGATACCTATACTGGCATAATATCCGTAATAAGCCATGCAATCAGGAATCAATCACTTTAAAAATATATTATCAAGTGATTCTTTGACTTGACGTAAAGTTATACTTCTACAGCACCGATTGCTAATAGTAACAGAGGTGAGCCATAGGACATGTGGGTACAGATGAGACGTGCGGAAACACTGGAACGTACTCATACCATTTGAGATGCCATACCAGATCTATTGAAGGGCTTAAGATATTCTATCGGACCAAATCCTTGCTTTAGGCGCAGAATACATGATTGTGTTCAAGTTCCACCAAAGAATAACAAGGTTTTCATGTCGTCTTAGCTCATATATGTCGATTTTGAACTCCTCGTATTTCCCACATACAAGCTGCCCGATATTGAGTTTTTGAGTCCCTTGGAGCTCAGATATACGCAGAGGTGTAGAACGTCATATATTGCTACGGCCATCGCCTTTTCAAACTGTCAAAAATCATAATCCAATGAAATTCCTTATTTTTACTGCTTTCTAGCAGTGTTGTGATGACGCGACCATATGTCCAAGGATGCCGAGTGGTGTGCAAAAAACTCGATCCAGACGGGAGTTGAACTCGCGTTTTATCCATAACAGGAGCGCGTTCTACCCCTATACCACCGATGCCACCGCTCTGCTACCACTGTTGCTTTAGAATTGATTTCTTTCTTATTCGCTATTGATGCCTCTTATCTTAGTTCAGCTTGTTATTACATGATGGACTCACTGCTCGCCCTAGGGGGATGGCAGTTAGATTTTTGCGAGGATTTTCTCTCGTTCTGAGAAAATTTCAAAGGTTCATCTCTCACCTAGAAGCCCTCTTGTTTTCCTGTACAGTAGTAGGTATAATAAGTTTTCCTCCTAATATGCGTGTATGTGAAATCATACACGCCGCCCCCAAAGTGTTGAGTATTTCCACATATCAGTGGCTTGATGAACAAGGTAATGCCCATGGGTCAATCCTTTCGGGACCGTGGATCCACTGCTTCTGAGTCCTAACTGACAACTCTGGGCGGTCTGCTCCACCTCCACTCCATCCCTGATCCCCAGCGTACTGCGTCTATGGCAGGCTGGGGTCCAGAGATGAGAAGGTGGCACACACCGTTCCGAGTTGCCAGTTGGAGATGCAGGGCCGTGAGTCCACGGTCCCGTAAGGGTTAAAAGTTAAGACTTCATTACCGCCTGAAGTGTCATTGACCAGTGATTTAATCGTTTTAGTGGGCAAGTCACAAAGATGTTATCGTCCGTTTAGTTACGTGTACTGCATCTTTTGTGACGTAAATAATCATGGATTTTTAGCTGTATGGAAGAAGGTGAAAGTAGTTTGCGGCATCGAGTAATGATACGAGATGATGATGAGACCACTCCACTACATGATAGTGACTGTATAGCCGCTGCCGAGTGCTATACGACAGAAGGAGAGGCCGACGAGGAGAAAATGTATGTTTTTTTCTGTAATATTTGGTCTTTTCACCCACTTTGGTCCTATACAACTCATTGTCGTTGTTATCGCTGAAGCAGCAGTGTTGATTATTCTAATTCCTTTCATTAGTATTTGAGCCAACTTGTCATGTGGTCTGGTAAGGGCTCTTGTACAGCCCGATTCACGTGTTTCGTCCTTACAGACTCGTCAGTCGGGCAGAACCCATCGTCTTTCGTTCTTTTCATAGTCAGTCCTCTCGGGAGCTCGACTCCCTTAGTAGAAATGAGAGTGCGCAACACACTGTGTTAGGTGAAAATTTCACTTGACATAGAGTGTAAAACGTACGCCTTCTATGACTCTCTATAAGGAGTGTAAGGCTCCCGAGAGAACTGACTATGAAAAGATCGGCAGACGACGGGTTCTGCCCGACTGACGAGTATGTAAGGACGAAACATGTGTATCGGGCTGTACAAGAGCCCTTACCAGACCACATGACAAGTTGACTCAAATAGTAATGAGAGGATCTATTGAAATTTGAGCGTATACTCAATAAAGCACTCGAAATAAAGGTGTAATATTCTAATTACTCTTCTTCATAGAAGAATCTGCACGAGACTGGTATTTTTTTCTCAAAATCAATGACTAATGTCTGGACGATTTTTACTTCCTTAGAAACACCTAAGATACTCATGCGATAGAGATCAAGGGTGTGTTGCGAGACACTATGAAAAAGTGTAGCAACACATCGGCGGATTCTCTCCTATAAGTAGCTCAGCCGCTCTCGGAGGAAGACGAAGACGCCGTAACGTTAGCCATCAAATTTGAAGGTAGAATTAGCAACCTCATGCACTTTTGTTTGAAGAAAAGGGCAGTTGTGAGGATTTTCAAGACTGCACTCAAACGAGACATCAAGTATTACAACAATATTTAATCAAATAGCTGACGTTTCGGTAGTCTCGCCTTCTTCAGAGCGGGGAAAGATTAGGTTGTCCACAATCCAATCAATCAGCACCTCCATTACGCCTCTAGAAAAAATCGCCAGCCCAGATTTTAATCGCATCAAGCATGAAAAATCAGCTCTCAACATACGCACTGCTTTTTATATGTCTTCCACTGGATTGTTCAAGTGGAGACTGCCGGGCAGAGATCACATGGGCTCATGATGCACCTCACTCATCGAAGCAATTGTCTTATATACTGAATCTTATCAAGACTGATAGCGAGGCATTCCCCCTACGATCCATGGTTGGATTACTTGAATACTTGGACGGTCCGTCTTCATGGAAATCGCAGACCTCAGCACATTTTCCATTCGTTCTTTTGGGGATAGTCATCCATGGTGGTGGTTTGATTCGAGCATAGTGTATAGCTGACTTGATGGTAACAATCTAGAACGCTTCTGAAATCCTTACCGCTGATGTTCTAAGATACTGCGCAAGGATAGTGATTTCTTTGTCGAAATTTTTGATGAGCCAGTGAGATACGTTGCGAGTCCATGTGATCTCCTTTTGATAATATCCACTTGTATTGCTCAGTGAAGGACTAACAGAAAAGGCTGAGTATGTTCAAAGTCGATTTTGTTCTTGAACCTATTGAAATTGGGGCTAGCGATTTTTCCTAATAGGTTGGGAAAAAGTTCTGAGAAAATGGTTGTAACTTTTTTGGGTGTTGGCCATTTTTGTGTTTTCGGGCTCATTTGAAAGTCCTTCTTCTCCCGCGTTGAATGGCATATATTTATCTACTTAGTTCGAGATGGAGTCAACAAGCGAGCAAATTAAGTTGTTGGTGATCCACGAATGGCTATTGGGTTCAACTGCAACGGTGGCAAATGAACGCATCAATCTGGCTTGGGACAAAGACATAGTTGGCAAAAGTACGGTAACAGGTGGTTCGAAAAGTATGGCGAAGGTGAAGAAAGTTTCATTCAATGGAGCTCTGGTTGCGCGACATAAAACTTTGGTTCCGATTTCAAATTGCACAACTCGGTCATTCATTTCTTCAACAGGAAGAAATTGGAATTTTATGCTCGCGGAATCGATCTTTTACCGGAGAAGTGGCAGGATGTGCTTGAAGATGAAGAGGAGTACTTTGACTATTACTTTTGCCTTTGTTCGGGTGTAATAGGTGCATAAGTAAATGTTATACAAGCATTTTCTTAGAACTTTTTCCCCAACCAATTGAATGAGTAATGAAAATGTGTTTGACTGACGGGATTGTTGGCAACGTGATATGTCCAGGAGCTCTGAAGAAGGGCGAAATTGACGAAACGTCAGCTGTGTGAGTAAGCGTTGTAATAAAATCTCGAGCTCGCCCAGAAAGAAGATAAGGAATTATAGTTGTGGGACATTCTAAATTACTCTTGCTGAGATTTAGTGAGAATCGTTCTTTTGAATTCCGTCCATCACTTTTCCCGTTGATGAATTATGGAATGAGTTGCTCGCTTCAATAGATCAGAACGAACCGTTCGACGTCGGTCACGAAAAGAGCTGGAACGGATACATTTTCAAATGGTTAACGATCGTGTTGTCGAGGACATCACCCTTGACGTGTTGTATAAGCCTCACACTCTAACTATTCTGGCTTGCTTCTGCGCCTTTGTCTTGTACAAAGCTTTCTCCGGGTTGGTTCACCCTGCTCTCCTTTTTTTTTCAGCGAGAAATTATCTATTTGTAGTTTTTTTTTTGTTACTTTTTGTACTTCTTAAATGTTCAATATGCCGAGATAAGTACGTCTATTTGCTGGAATAAGCTCACAACTGTGTTGTTTCAAGTTTTCTACTGCAGATGTGGATCGAAGCACTGATCAAAACATATACGACGGCTGTATTTATACGCTTGTTCTCTTTCTTGTAGTCAGCGCTCTTGCTTTCCCTAATGGTTAGCTCGTTTTTCTACTTTGAATTGCATTTTATTAGTTAGATACCTATCATATAATCATAGCTCATTGCGTGCAGATTTCGAGTGTCGTGTAGTAAAGCTTTTCCCATGTAGGGCCGTTCATTCGACCACATCCTGTGCTGTGGCGAATTATATTTGGAATGTCGGTGGTGTACATGATGATTCTACAATTTACTCTGTTCCAAACGTTCACTGATATAAAGAGAGTGCTCTCTTGGTTGGATCCCGAAGGTCTCAGCAAGGAGAAACTCGAGGAAAAGGTTGAATTTTCTACATTTGTACAAACTTTGTAGTTATTAAAACGATATCTGTTCATAGGCTTATGGTGTCAATTGCTCGGATATCACCTTAGAACGGATTTGGAGTCACATGGATGTGTTCGCAGTCGGTCATTTTTTCGGCTGGGCTTTGAAAGCGCTACTAATTCGGCATGGTATAATATGTTGGTACATCAGTATATCATGGGAGATCACTGAGGTATAAGTGATTTCAATCCCATTCTACTGTAGGAGAATCCAGCCACATTGCTTGTTTGTTCATTTCAGGTAGTATTTACGCAGTTGCTGCCGAATTTTAAGGAATGCTGGTGGGACGCAATTATCCTTGACGTACTTATATGCAATGGTCTTGGTATTTGGTTCGGATTGAAAGTGTGCAATTTTTTCCAAATGCGGCAGTTCCACTGGGAGAGCATAAAGTGGGTGTTTTTCTCCATACACTTCCCTTTTTGAAGTAAACTTGTTTGTATGGCGTACTACCAGTAGTACTGTGTAATGAGAAATCATGGCACGACTTTAGCAACCCGGGTCATGAGTTCTCCACCCAAACTATATTAAATACGTTTGGAGCTGTTTCTGCGAGTATATCTATATCACTTTATTCGACCCGTGTCAGACTTTCACTGTGCGGGTCCCAGTACTTTCGCCATTCAGAATCGTTTTCCTCGCGTTCATCGCTTGATTATGGAGTTGTCTACTACATTAACGCCGTAGAATACTGGTTGAAACACATCTCCTTGCCATCATGAGGATAGCCAGACTGGGGCGTTCCGTAGGGAGTTCGTTATTGATTGCCGAGGAGTGGTGGGGTAGACCAACTCGCGTGGAGTATGACTACTCACTTAATCGCAAGCGTCCATATATATATATATATATGTATATATGTATATATATATATATATATATATTGCATATATCTATTCTCTACAATTGCAGTCAGTGGCTTGATCTCGTGATCTCAAAGTAGAGTGTTGATCTTGCCTTTTTTCAGAGATATCAGATCGAATCGTGGGCGCTTCAAAAGGGCCGTGATGCAGTTTACACCAGAAAGTTGGGCAGAGTTTTGACTGGTTCAATTCTAAAGCTTTTAGGCGTACAATGGCTATATATTTCTTTGTAATCATCTGGCAGGTAAATTTACATTGCTTTTTACAATCTTCGTATACATTCTCAGTCTCATATCCATCTGCACCGTCATTTGCACAGTTCTTAACTGCTTATGTCGACTTCAATAACTGCTTAAGTGCAGAAACCGTGAACACGTAGTGTGTATCCGAACAGTCTAATGTTGTTGGTATATATACATGTGTATATGTATATGTATACATATGTGCACACGTACGTGTGTATACACACGTACACAGTGTCTATATGCACGTACATATACAAAGTATTCATCAGAAAGAGCGCGTGTTGCGCGGCTGCTTAGACGTGTTTTGTGGCACACACACACGGTCGATAATTGATGGTTAATGGTTCGATCCCGCACTCAACGCTCACCAACCCTTTCATTCCTGCGGGAATTGGTGAAGTGACGTCAAACTTGTTTGGGAGGACAGCAGCATTTGCTTGATACATCGGTTGGCTACGACGAGTCATTTCAAAGGCCAAATATGCATTCAGTAACCTCATACCAAGCTAAAAATCAAAGACGAGTGCAACGTCGAGTGCCCGATGCTTAGCTTTTTTTATGTCGTTAACAGTGAAAAATTCTTGGAAGCTCACGAGTCCTAACATAATTTAACTGAGGGAAGTAGCTGGTGGTATTAAGTATAGTTGGTTAAAAGAAACAGCGTTTTGTTACTCAACGAATAGCTTGCTAGGCTCTGAACGTGAGGACTGAAAACTTATGGTAGCTAACCATTCTCTTTCGAAGGAGCAGGAGGAGATCCTGTGTTACAGCAATTTTGCGAAACGCTACAGAGAAGCGATGAAGAAGATTTCAAAGAGTGAAGCGCAGCAGTCATAGCCGAAGCTGCAGAAGCTGTTAAGAGCATTCACAAAGCCCATAAAGCTTCTTCAGCTACATCACCAAGGTGAGATTGTACACCGAAGCGCTTACGCGACAGGCACAGCTTCCAGAAGGCAATAGAGAAAGTCATCCATCATTACTAGTATTTTTTCGATAGCCATGTACTCATGCCGTTATATGAATTAGAAGAGGATGATTTCGTCGTTCCACTGGTTCTCCCTTTTATATCCGACATGCTATTTCGTCGGTGAAGAATGCAACAGCACCTGGTCCAGACGGAATAAGACAAGAACATTTGAGGAATCTTCCGCCAGATCTCATCAACACCCTGGCTCGGCTCCTCACTCGCTACCTGTCAGAATGCAAAGTTCCAATCAATGGAAAACCAGCAAGACCGTGTTGCCATTCAAAACTGAGACCTTCACGATATAGGCAGTTACCGCCCTATCTGCTTGCTGTCCGTCGTCTATAAACTCTTCACTCGAGTTACTTTAAAGTGGATTAGCAGAACACTGGGCGAAGGACAGCCTTGCGAACAAGCAGGGCCCGAAACGGTATAGTTCTATAGGCCACATCTACACGATGAGAAGACTCATTGAAATACGAAAGTACTAGGCACCGCTATGTCTCTCTTTCATCCTTTGATTCAGTGGAAACAGAGGCAGTTATAGAGACTCTGGCCAACCAAGGCGTTCTACTCGGTACATAACGATCCTTCGTGAGTTTTCCAAAATTTCACAACCAGTTATCGCCATTATATAACGATATATTATTGACCTAAGAAGAGGGGTTCGACAGGGCGACACAATCTTTCCAAAATTATTGCCACCCTCAAAACATAGTGCGAACATTAGAATGGCACGATATAGGGGTGAAAATCGACGGTCGACAATTAATTCATCTTTGCTTCCTTGATGAATCAGTCTTATAACACCAACCTTCAACCAGGTGGATCAAATATTGACCGAATTCGATGACTCATATGGAAAGATCGGTCTCCGACTTAACTAACGTAAACGATGTATATGGGGAACGTAGGGCTTTGATTACCCTATTCGCGCTTAACGAAATAATTATTTCCGAATGCTCCATCTACGTCTGTCTAGGTCATGAAGTCAATAGATGAACGGCTTCAATCCAGAATTAAACAGGAAGAAACGAGCTGCTTAGAGACCATTTAAGAGCATCGAGGACATATTGAGGTGATGAAGGGCATCCGACTCCGTGCCCACCTTTTCGACTCGACAGTTATCACTGCCCTAACGTATGCAGGAGAAAGCTTATCGCTACGTAAGCAGAATGAAAGATCACGCGGCGTAATTGAATGCGCATTCGAAATGTCGATGCTAGAAGTATTGCGAGTCTCGTAAGTGAAAGAAAGGATCCGTAGTTTTGACCTGTGTCAGCTATTGAGATCAGAGATGCTGTTTTACACGTCAGGCTACTGAAGATAAAGTGGGCCGGACACGTAATGCTCTTTAGCCACAACTGATGGAAGATAGCCGTTAGCGACTGTATTTTTCGAGATGTTCAGCGCTTCACAGGTGGACAGTTGACCAGATGGCCCCATTTCTTCACGGAAAACCTCGAAGATAGATATGATGCCTAACGAAGTTTCAGGTCGAGGAGAACCCCCTGGATTACCTTTGCACGTTACAGGGAAAGATGGAAACACTGCTGGTGGCCGCTTTAGTCACTTGGCGATCAGCGGACGAGGGGTGATAGAGATGATCACAAAATAGATTTTTTTTTGTAGTGTTCCCTTTAAAGAGCTTTTATCACGAATGGTTCCAAACTTTTGTGTGTTTCACTGTTTCAGTGTCATTCTGACACTAATATTTTAGCTGACTGAACTGAATACATTCTTCCTAAAGCATGTGTTTGCTGTGGATACGAAGCATCCGGTGGTCTTCGGTCGTATTATTCTCATGGCTCTGATCTCTGCACCGTCAATCAGGTAAATGGTGCTCTTTATAGAAATTTGTTCTTGCTGTAAACAAAGCTGAATTTGGTGTGATAAAGTGGAATTGACAGACTTTTTTGTACTATGAAATCTGCACAAAAGTTGGAGTAATATGCAGTGTCTGTAAAGGTTTTCCATGTAGAATCTCCTGTTTCATGCGAACTCTTTGGGTGCTTTTTGCCTGTGCAGTTTTTAACTATGATATTCTTTGTTTTTACTATAAAACTTAGAGAATTTGATTGAAAACGTGGGTTCGATTCCCGCATAAGGCCGCGTTTTTGCTCACCACTCAATTCTCTAAGTTATATAGAAAACATCATAACAATGCGAAATGCATTGAAAAAATACTATTAATGTCGAGTATTTGTTTTTACTGTATTTTAGCAGTACTGTCATGTTGTGATTACTCATTCAGAAATATCACTGTTATTCAAAACGTTCTATGGCAGGCAAGAGTTGAACCCGGATCCCAGGGAACCAGGCAGCGAGGGAACGTGCTTATCACGACACCGTAGAGGCCACCGCTTAAGTATCATTTTTTTCGAATTAGACACGGGTTCAACTTTCGCTGGGGTTCGCTCAAACCTATAGATGTTTAATTGTATTTTTTGAAGTTATATATGTAGTATTTATGTGGTGAGATCACACAATCGGCTATACATTCTTTTTTGTATTACTATCTTTGTACTTATTAATGTTCAAACACAGCAGTTTGATTGAAATGGAAATCTAACGGACTGACGCATTCCCTTCTGGACGATTCTGAACTTGAAGGGTTTTCCTTTGAAGTTGACGTACAATCAGTCTGAAAACTTCATTCGAGGAGTAAATCGTTAGCAACTGTTTTCCAGCGTTATTCAGAAGGATGATGGTGCAGGCGTAGCTCTAGACGCTAACAAGATGTGAGGTGAAATGAGATAGAAACACGAATTAACATAAAGGGAGACGAAATGTAAATATTATCGGTCGCCAGACAAAGATCATAATCAAAAAAATCTCCGACAGAACCTGCGCTATCGAATTTAACGTTTAACGATTTGAAAATTGGAAGTAAATTATGTCAAAAATATGGGAATGAAAATTTCAATTGAATGATTTGAACAAGAAAGGATTGAGTGTATCCTAGACCCGTCGTGTCCCATATATACTAATCGTCATTTTGGCTCATTATGTAGACCATTTGCCCTTGAGAATTTATCATCGTTCTAAACATTCTAGTAGTTCCTTTAGGTGAGATTCCTTTTGTCTCATTGGGTGTGAGAAAGGTTTTCAGCAATTTTGTCCTGTTTAGGTTTGAAACTTTAGGTAAATTGAATGTATATGTTTGTTTTGTGAAACTTGAAAATTGTTCTGAATTTAACGATTATTGCTATGATTTGCAAAGAGAAATTCAAAGTTCTCGAGTAGCTTATTATCTGAGACCATCTTTTCAGTAAACTGATAAAATCATTTCTTTATGTGACTAGTCTTAACTGACATTTCAAGATAGTTGCATAGTCTCGTTACTCCGCATTGCTGCCACCAATGAAGTATATTCGTTGTCGAATAAAAAGTAATACTGGAGTGATATATGGAAACACTTGTTGATTGTGAGGGGATATAATCATAGAAGTGTCTGTTCCATATGTTTAAAAATCGTAGCTCCGTTATTCTTGTTTATCGCGTTGGCTCTCTGAGATCAGAGCAATTTTCCGTTTTAGGCAATATTATTTGTATGCGACTGATCCACTCGTAAAGCGAATTGGTATGCAAGGTTGGGTTTATTGTGCAATCTGTGCATTGGAAGCTGCGATATGCGCGAAGTTTGGACGGGATATGTTCCCAAATTTACCGATTTATCCGATTATAACGTGGATTGCTTTTCTGGTTAGAATTTTCATTATTAATTTTTTTTGAATCATTGTTCACTTACTCGAAATATATTTTTGATATCACGCATAGTTCAGCAAGCTTTATGAAATACAGCTACGAGGATCCTGAGACATTAGCAGGACTCGGAACCTGAGGTGGGCTTTGTATCAGATCTTACCCCCGAGAAAGGTAATCGCAATGATGAAGCCCATTTGAGGTAGCGAGTTTTGCTGATATCTGGACATCTTTGAGGTTTAGTTCTATCTCAATCTTACCTTACCATCAAAAAGGATAGGTAGTACGTAAAAGCTATCTAGTGAATGAACCACTCAAAGTTGTCCTATCTATCCGTTGCTTCTTTCAGGTAGTCGGAACGTTCTTTTGCGTTTGGCTTTCAGTATGGTGGGCACACTACGTTTCGGTGTGTAGGTCTTATAGAAATACTATTTTGAGCACTTGCAATTACTTTTATGATGCAAAGAGTAAACTTCTTTGGCAGAAGATAGCCCATTACGATAGAAAAACATATGGTCACTTATTAATTCTTCGTTTCACGTCAATCTCCAACTATGTTTGGCTAGTAACGACCAGATAATATGCTTACTATAAAGTCTTGCCGTCCTTGCTATAAAGTGGGGTTCAGTGTGGGGAGTGTGGCTTTGTTGAAGCAGGCGATACCGCTGAAACGTATGTAAGTCAGTGACGTACCAACATCGAAAAGGATTTGAACGTTCTCATAGCCCATTGAAGGACTGAAAGTTGGTTCATGTCTGTTTATTGAGACCGTATTTGTCATAGAAATGTCTCCCAGTGTATTCTATCTAGCAATCTTTTGTCGATATCTATCTGCGCATGTCTAAGAGACTGGTAATCGTCGTGAGGACTTCACTTGTTTGTCACATCAATTTCTCTATTCTAGGGGGTGCTGTTCAAATCAGACACTGGAAGTTTATTTATTCAACCAAATCGAGCGCTATTTAGAGGTTACGATAGGAATTTCTTTAAATAAGTGTATTCCTCACTATAGTATAATCTCTCAATAGTTAAATATCTCAATTCCTGAGATGCATATACAGAATTGCAGAACACTGAAGAAGTCGACATTGGTGGGAAGAAACGTGTTTGTTACATTGACTCATCACATGAGAACCTTGGGGCCATACACGACGACGTATGTCGACGGAGGCGCGATCTTGGATTTTCTGAATCTGATTTGCACTAAATTCAGGTATACTTTTCGATTTTCTCTAAATCATTTGTCATTTTGACCTACGAAAATAACATGTGTGGTTTGGAATTCTATGTCGCATTTGTTCCAGTTTTGAATCGTTAGGGTTATCCTATTAGTGACTGGCGACATAAAATCATGTAAGCTTGGGCGGCCTACGCCACGAGACTACAGACCGCAGCACGATTCCCATTCGCTGATTACACCCACGAACACGTATACCATCGTGCAAATCCAGGGAACGTCCCACATCCTTATGGAGGCCACTCTGGAGTTATTTTCGTCCAGCTGTCGTGTACTGTTGTATGAGACTCACCAGTGTTTTGCTATCAGTGTGTATTTCTCTCGAATCTTGAAGATGGGATAGTTTTCGAAAATCTAGACCCTGTAGTCTGGGCAGACACTGTGACTAACATGTATAATTTAGAGAACATTGTTCAACCCATGAGGTACGACGTGTACCAGGTGAGGTACACGATTGTTTGAGGCCTTTCTCGATGGGCAAAACTTTTCTCTTAGAAACTTGGTAGTCGTTCGAAAGCTTAAATCTCTGCGATTTGAACAATATATTTGATTTTCGAAAAAGCCTTCTTATTACGTTGTAACGGCGAAAATAAAATTATGTTTCACACTCAATTCGCTTTATTTGTTCGGTTTGAGCTTGTATATGGCTCTTCGCCAAACTCTTACTACTCATTCTATAGTTCCAATCTTGAGGATTTGAATGTGTGATTAGTTTTTTGAAAGGTTATCGTAGAACACTGCAAGAGCGAAAGAAAGGTTATATATCGCGCTCAAAGCTTTCATCGTAATGAAAAGTTATTTGTTCACGAAAAATATATGACCATGTAGAGAAAATTTTGGAGTATCAGAACAACACAAAAAAAACTCAAGGCTTTACTCTCCAAATGGAGGAAAAACTCTAACTGAATAACGGAAATTTTTCGCCCTCTTGCAAACTTCGCTGTGCTATTGATCAACTGTCGACCCTAAAGGGTCAGGCGCTCGCTAAGCTTTTTATAGTATGTAGCGAAGTGGTATCGGCTTGTTGAACCCCTTCTAGTGCGGTTACTAGCAGATGGGAGCACTTTTAGTGCAATGATTAGAAGTCGCCAGCAGTGCACAAATGTTCGCTGGTTATCGCGCACCTCGAGCTCTCACAATCTTTCACACTCCTGGTTTCGGCAAATTGCTCCAAGGGCAGTGCTGACTTCCAATAGATCGATATGCCACCGCAAGTCCGTATATGCCAGAAATGCGTTCAATCTTCTCTGACTTTGCTAAATGAAGTCAACTGTGATTTCTTGATTTCTCAAGACAGAGAGCTTCAACTTTTGCCCTTTTTTATGATAGCGCATAGGCTGCAAAAATGAATTTCCGAGGTAGCATTCCGATGACAGTCACTTGGAATTATGTTGTTGCGTTTCCACTGCTTTGTCGATGAGCGCTGATATTGTTAGAAAAACATGTGTAAGTATGAGAAGTAAGTTTGTTTATTGTTCTTCCTTGTACTTTTTGTCACTCTTATGATTTTATCTGACTTGAATCGTCCTCTTCTATCTTTCTCATCATAATTTGTTTCTCTGATGACTGACTTAAAACTACTGATATATGAGGTTAATTTTCCAATAATTACAATATTGAGGACTCGAAAACAATAGATTTCTTGGATTTTTGCTCAGTAGCTATGAAGAGTTCCAAACGGTGGTTCATTTTTTGTTTTGATTTTGATGACTCTGGAAATATAGTAGTCAAACGAAGTTGTATAATATACGCAAATGACTGGTTCAATCACGCCTCACGCCAACTAAGGTTCCCGTTCCGTGGAGGTTGGCCTGTGGTGGTAGGTATCAGGGGTTTCTTGGAATGTCCTCCGAGCGACAATGAAAAGAGATTAATTATCTGTAGAAAAATCCTGTGATTATCCTGCCTCTGCCATTTCATAATTGCAGTAGAATAAACT
Source organism: Parelaphostrongylus tenuis (assembly GCA_019055375.1). Classification (NCBI taxonomy): domain Eukaryota; kingdom Metazoa; phylum Nematoda; class Chromadorea; order Rhabditida; family Metastrongylidae; genus Parelaphostrongylus; species Parelaphostrongylus tenuis. The sequence goes on along the minus strand of JAHQIW010000010.1, from coordinate 73,315 downwards.
CGACCAACATCAGAATAGATTTTCGAAAAAGACAACGTTCTCAACTGACAGTTGTACTTATACGAAAAGTAGAACATCTCCATTATGAATGATGGAAGACATTGGAGCGAGTAAGAAGAATGCTGTGTCAGCACAATTTGCAATATGAGGTTATCTAAATAGAATGAATAGTGTTCTGATTTTGATTTTATTTTAAGTCAAGTTAGGAGACACAATTATCACCTGCTGGATGAAATTCAGGAATCCAAAGCTTCTAGTGGTTTTTATTGATGTTGGTAAAATTCGGTGTTACTTGATATATTGATTTAATGATGAAAACGGCCGTACTGTCCTCACCATACGCATCCAAAACCGGTGCACACGGTCACAAATGCGTTCATGACTCCCAAAACTGTTTAAGTACCACTTTGTATTGTCAAATCAGTTTTGCTTTTAGAATTGAAGAAGTTTATATCTGAATGGAAGGGATACCGCACGGCGCATGTCAACAATGGATCTTAAGGCGATTGACTGCCTTTTATGCTCACAGAGTAACACGTAGCAGTTGGTAACGACGAAAGTAGGTGATGTCATTGAAATGTGATCGCTAAAACTATGTCTCATGTTAGTTTAACAACTCATTCAGTAATTCATTGTATAGAAAGCCTAGTTGAAAGTAGACCAACCTATTGAAAGTTCTCATTTTTCCATGTAAACAACTCGATTTTATAGAAACGGTTTGTATCCTATAGTCAAACTCGAAAGACCTACAAATGTTAGGTGCTGTGCAATCTCGTGTTCGTTGCTCATTTATCATTGTTGTTCTAATTTTGTGATTGTTGTGATGTTGGGGATTTAGTTTTACCGATGTGTCTAACATGATCTTAGTTTTTGATTAAGCGATGAAGTTTTTCTATAAATAGCGAATATGAAGATTTCATTCGTACGTTTTTCGTCTCTTTACGCGATGGAGATGTTTTTTTTTTTTTTGCAATCACGCTGGACATTCAAATAAGGAAAAGCTAGAGCTCTCGGCATTGATCAATCTCCGAAGGATGCTCCATATAATCGAGTTCTTTTGGCATTGCTAGAGGTGATTGAATTTGTATCTGGTCTTTACAATGATCCGCGTTGGCCTACCGATGTTTCAAGTCAGTGCTGCCATCCATTGGACAGGTCTAATACTAACTCGTCGACTCAGGATGTATGAGGCTTGGGTCCTTGGGGGCTTATCGAATCATCGGCCACGTGTGTCTCAGGACGTCTGTAGCGACTGTGTCAAACGCCTTCTTAACACGTTGACAACGACGTTGAAATCCTGCGCGACATGCGTCGCCGTCGTGTGGCGAGCGCGACGGCTGCAATGGCTGTAGGTTTTCAATAAAAATCTGAATTTTTGTCATCACTGAAGGGATTTTAGTCGCCAGTAAATGGTAAAGTATGATAGAAGAGACATCGGTAAAACTTATGATAGAAGAGACATCGGTAAAACTATCTGTAGCAGAAACAATGACGATGCTCTCTCTTATAACCTCGAATCTCGAGTGAAAAGGTAGATACTAAAACGAACTCTGCTTGCAGAACGTTAGCTTTTTCGTTAGCAAAAAGTAAAATAAAAGTTATTTCACAACGCAAACTAGTGGGATAATAGGCATTTCTCAAGCTATCGAATGACTGCAAAAACATGGATGAAAAAGAAAGACGAAGTTATATCACAGCTGGAGATATGTTCCCTTTCACAATAATGCGCTTTTTCCGTTGAAGGAGACGATTTTTTGGACACATAGGCATTCAAGTCGCTTCTGCTATATTTCATCATTAAATCACAATAAATCCCCTCACTACATCAGATTACGAAATAAGTTCCCATATTTCCACTGGAAGGCGTGATAGTAAAGACTACCGCCGAGAGGTCGCACACGCGGCGTGCGGTTCAAGCTAATAACAGCTCGGATCGTTGTCAACGTGTTGATTATCCAGATCTGAGTAACCAGTCAGGCTAACTTGTGATAATAATGACGGAGAGGAAGCATATTCACTATTTGCCATTGGTAATCTGCTGATTCAACAAGTATAGCAGATTCTGCTCTAGCACTCACACCGGTTGTAATATAGACCCTCAGAAAATTCAAATGTGAAAAAAGTTCCGCTGATATACTGGAAATACCATCAAAGTACCATGCCTGATTAGTCCTCACGAAGGAAATGTCGCTGGTTTGGTCGTTCGTCTCGCTGCTTTAGTTCATGAGTCTGAACACAAAAAAATAGGGAGCGAATTATGGACTTCGGAATCGACGTGGTACCTCGACCTATTTAATAATGTCTCTTGTAGGTGAAGATCTTTATAATTCAGCAGTTTTTATTTTATTAGTATGGTTACCTGCGGGACATGCGTGTCCAAAGAGCACAAAAACCCTCATTATCACAAGCATAAGTGGAAAATTCTCAACAAAGTGAAGAGGGGAACCAAGGGCATTGGTTTGAAGTGATGAGGAGAACAAATCACTCCTGAACCGCGTAGCTTATCCCACATAGGTTTTGTATTATAGAGCCAATAAACTTCATTCAAGAACACTGAACGAAAAACAAAGTAGTCTGTTCTGTTTTAGATGACAACTCGTTTCCTAATAAATGCCGCTATGAATTCAGGTCACGCAGCGGTCAGAGGTGCCATGCAATTTGAATATACACGTCGTACGTTCGTTTCTGTTATATGCACTTGTCAAGCTTTTCACCCATATGGGTTTGATAATAGTAACACACTTGTTTGGGAGGATAGCAGCACTCGATACATCAATAGGAGATTGCATGGCATTGTTTAAACCAATATGCGTCGAGTCGCTTTCCACGATGCTTGATGAAGTGGCAGCGCGTGAAGAACCTCTTAGACATCGATCGACGCCAATGTGTTTGTCCGAAATTCATTTATAGCTGCTGACTGTATATCGAAAGCTGCTTGAATAATGCTGCAAGCAGAACTGGACAAAACCAACTTGGAATTGATTCCGTTTGTACGGAAACACAAGTGATGACACTAATTTTGTTACGCTACTATTCTTAACATTCATTACACTACCGGCCAACACATTTTGCTGTGCTGATCTCACCACTTCTACCATTCGATTCGTTTCATCGCATTCATCATTCCAAAGGTGTTCGAGCGTTCCGCATGTTGTTTCGGCTGATGCTTGAGGATTTCATCTTCTTCATGAGTGTCGAAGAATACTCTACGAATCATCACCTGAATCACCTGTCATCCCGCTGATCGTCGAGTGACTCGAGCGGGTACCAGCAACACTTCCATTTTTCCCTATTGAGTGCAAGAGTAGCCTTGTGGGTCCTCCTCGCTCTAGAGATTCGCTGAGCATCATATGTTTCTTTTATAGCCTTCGTGAAAAAGTCGGATTAACGGGTCGGTGATGTTCCTGTTGAGCGCTTGATGCCTTGAGAAATCCAGTCGGTAACGGCTCTCGTCCATCGCTTGTTGTTGAAGCACATCACGTGTCTGGCCCACCTTATTTTCGATATCCTGGCGTGTAGAACGGAGTTTCCGATTTTCAATCGTCGACTTAGGTCGGAACTTTGGATCCTTTTTCTCATTTCGAGATACGGAATATTCCTAGCATTGACGTTTCGCCTGCGCATTCGATAACGTCAAGTGATCTTTCATCCTGCTTACGTAGTGACCAAGTTTGTTCTGCATACGTTAGGACAGGGATAATCGTCGAGTCGATCAGGTGGGCACGGAGTCGGATGTTCTTTGCTCTCTTCACTACATCTTCGATGGTCTTTAACGTTCCCCAAGCTGCTCGTTTCCTCCTGCTCAACTCTAGAGCTAGGTCGTTCATTATGTTCATTTCACGAGCTAGATAGACGTAACTGGAGCATTCGGAGATGTTCATTACGTTGAGCGTGAATGGCGCATTCAAAACCCATCCGTTCCTCATGAACATCGTTTTCGTTAGATTTAGCTGAAGAACAGTCTTTCTTCAGGCGTTATCGAGATAGGTCAACCTTCGTTCCGCTTGCTGGTTTTTGGTGTTATGAGGACGATATCATCAACAAAGCGAGGATGGTTAAACTGTCGACCGTCAATTTTCACTTCCATGTCGTCCCATTCTAATATTCGCATGACGTTTTGGAGGTGGCAGTGAATAGTTTCGAAATTCTATCGCCTTGTCAAACCACTCTTCTTACGTCAATGGTGATATTGTTGTAGAATAGAGATATTTTGTCGTGAAATCTCTATAAAGCTCACGAAGGATCATTATGTACCGAGTAGGGACGCCTTGGTTATCCAGAGCCTCTATAACCGCTTCTGTTTCCACTGAACCAAAGGCTTTCTTCAGATCGTTGAAAGTGAGACAGATCGGTTGTTCGTACTCTCGTGAAACTTTAATGAGTCTTGTAATCGTGTGGATGTGGTATATGGTACTTATACCTTCTAGGAGCCCTGCTTGTTCATATGGCTGTCCTTCGTCCAGTGTTTTGTCAATCCTGTTTAGGATGACTCGAGTGAAGAATTTACAGACTGGACAGCAAGGAGATTGGGCGATAACTGCCTATGTCGTGAAGATCCCCTTTTTGAACAACAATCAATAACAAATCTCGCTGGTTTTCCATTGAATGGGGACTTAGCATTCTGACAGGTCGCGAGTGAAGAGCCGAGCCAGGGTGTTGATGAGAACTGGCGGCAGATTCTTCAGATGTTCTGGTCTAATCCTTTCTGGACCGGGTGTTTTTCTGTTCTTCACCGACGCTATAGCATGTCGGATTTCGGAAGGGAGGACCGGTGGGACGATATATTCGTCCTCTTTTAATTTATATGACGGTAAGAGGACATGGCTAGCGAAGAGATCCAAGTAGTATTGATGGATGATTTCCTCCATAGCCCTTCTGGAAGCTGTAAGTGTCCCGTCAAGGCATCGGAGTGCAATTATCCTGGTCTTATAATTGGCGAAGCCTCGCTGTGCTTTGCGAATGCTCTTCCCAACTTCTGCGGCTTCTGCCATAACTGCTGCTCGTCTCTCTTTGAGTGTTTCTTCTATCGCTTTTCTGCAGCGTTTCGGAAGTTCGGACGTATGGTTTTGGTTGCCTGTAGCTCATGCACTTCGTCGTTGACGTATCAGCTGAGTGTCTGCGCAGACAAGAGTCTCATCGTGAACTTAGGACTCTCGGCTTTCATAGCGCTAACGTGAAGATATTCAACGAGCCGATCGTATTCTTCGTCGATGTTGTCGATAACGGTATCCTCCCAAGAGCCGACTATTGATTTGAATACATTCCAAATTATGATAGTTCTGGGACTTCGTTGTTTGAATTTAGCGGCTTTCTCTCTTCTCCTCGAAAATCGGAACGTTGCGCGGAGGAGGCGATGGTCTGATCCCGTGTAGACTGAGGAATCTCAGCGACATCGGTCAGGCAAAACTTTCGATTTACTAAGATGTGGTTATTTCGTTATGGTACTCTCCATTGGAAGACTCCCACGTCCATCGCTGAGAGTGAGGCTTTTGGAACTGTGAGTTGCCATTGATGGTTTGGGTCGTCATGATAAACTCAGATAGCCTCTCACCCTGTTCATTCAAATCCAGTTCGTGGGTCCCAATGTGACGTTCTTCAGACGTTCTTCTAGGTCAAACTTTTGCGTTAAAATCTCCGACAATGACCTTGAAGAATTTGTGATCTTTGCTGAAGAATTTTTCGGGATCCATATGGAACGCTTCGACTTCTTTCCGTCATAGCTTGATGTTGGTGAGTAAGCAACGAAGATGGTCAAAGCCGGCATAGAACCCACATCGTTTCAACCATAATTGTCAGATACGGGTTGTTAATTGTTCGAACGAATGGATGTTTATGGTCAAATTCGATTTCAAGTGGACGTCAACGCTGTTCACACCTCTGCTATCGCATGTTCTAAGAGACAGCTCTATTCCGGTGTCATAAACAGCGTGAAAAGGATGGCGTCTTCTCGTCTCAGCCACGCCAATGTACCTTATTCCTCTTGCTTGAATCAGTAGATCTTCTGCAGCGAATTCATGAGCAAGGGTTCTCGCATTATAGGTACAGATAGTCATTTTAGTCCGTTTTGACCTTGCCAGCTTAGTTTTGCCCTAATTTTAACAGCCTCTTCGTACTCGTACTGGCGCTGCCGTATCAGGGGCTCTTTCGGGGTCAGGGAATGAGGCCCATATTTGTTACTGTATTAGCATTTTCTACCCAACGTATAGCTTTCTAGGCTCTGAACTTGGAGGCTGGGTACTCACGAGTGGCTTACCAGTCTCTCTCGGAGGAGCGGGACGAGCTTATTTGTTGGAGGCGACTCCTAACCGTCTCCCCTGTACTTCTCAGCCGCTTGACTGCAGGCTTTTGGCCGATTTGACTCCTAGAAACAGAGTTTAGTCAAGTCGGCGATTCAGAAACAGGGAGCTCATCCTTTGAATCCACCTGCGTCTCTGGGAAGCACCCGGTCGCTTTTGGTTCGCGTTTATCTCCCTATCCACCACCTGAGGACGCGCCACGTGCCCTCGCGCTTAACCGGTCGGAATCCCTCGAAGAGGGAAATCCGTGGATCGAGAGGATAATAGAAACAGCACCAGACTCTTCAAATCATATCTCCTTGCAATCTTGAGGATGGCCACGCTGGGGCAATTTGAAGTGAACGAAGTGGATTTGGATGAGCACCTTGTTTCCTGATAGCGTGGTTCACTAACCACTAGACCACTGCTCCCCCAATCTCTATACTAAATTCTGTGCTAGGCATTCGTCATTTCGTGACTTCAAGTAACATTCAGAACCTCCAGTTGAGATTTAAAAAAGTGACAATCAAACATTTCTGTAGTCTCAAATAGTAAGATAAGACGAGAAAAGATAAGATAGAAAAGATAAGTGCCAATCGCCTGGACGTTTGATGGGTTAAGCATAACAGTCTTATCGTGGATCAAATATTAGCCAATTGAAAATAGTCCTAGTCATTTACGCGATCATCTCTTACCTTTTTTATCCGTGAAGATAATGAAAATCGAAGCTCTCGGCGTCGATCCTCTAACCACTGCGCTCCACGCTCTCCCTTAATTATTTATTATAAGTAACCCTTTCTGTATCGCTGCTGATACGAAACGGCGTCGCGCTGATCGCCCGCGCAGAGTCACCGTGATTGACGTGCAGATGATGCTTACTTGCCTTGCCCCGAAACGCGACCCCACTATCACTGTAGTTGATCGAAACGCGACTTCACGCATGCTGATACGGATTGTATCAAGCGGTACCAAAAGGGCTAGTATCGCAGACCGATGTGGTTTTACTGTGTTCCCTCTCTTTAACGAAAATGATGTTTTGAGAACGTAGTGAAAAAACCTCACTATGTTTGCGCAGGCAATATTGTGTCATGTTTATTCCGACATCTAGCGCATTAGTATTTTCTTCAGCATGAGATTTGATATGGGTGATGCTTTGTGAATGAGTGGTTAATTGAATTGGGAGTTCATTTCTATGCGTATTAGCGAATGGTGGAGTACTGGTGAGTATTGTTTCTGGGAAATTATTAACTAATTAGACATTCATACAAGCTCTGTCCTCATATTTGCTGCGTTGAGTTCCAGCACTGCTATTGATTTCACTGTTTTGCAAACGTTTCGTCATTGGTCAAGAGTGAAATCATCAACAAATTCACTTATATTATAATTAGAGCAATATAGGCTGCCAATAATCTTGAAAACAGAAGATTTGCTGTCCATTACAACATAAAATTTGTTAGCGTCATACAGGAAATTGTGCATGTCACTAGTTTTAACATTTCAACGTTAATAGCGATTACTATTGAGTATAAGGAAAGGAGTATTCTATTTACTAAGTATAATGTCTTGTAATTACACTGATGTGTAAAGTACTGATTATCAGATAACGCTGCAGATATCTGTCGTATCTTTCCCTCAACACGTAGTATATCTATCACAAGTCGAACCCTCGTTTCGTCCATACCGGGACGTTCTCGGTTCCCCGGATGAAGCGTGCGTTCGACTCCGGTCTGAGCTCGTATTTTTGCTCATTACTCAATTCTCGTAGGTATATATGAAAAACTGTAACACTGCGAAAAGTGCAGCAAAAACTTTAGAGATTCCGATCATTACTTATCACATTGACTGTAAGCTCCTATGTTTATAAATCGAAATCGCATATCCGGACAAGCCTGTTAAAGGCTGGTGGCTGACAGCTATTATAGAGATATTGAAGAAGGAGGTGTGGCGCGAATTTACCTTCCTGGTGTAGTGGTAGCACGCGTACCCGGTATGGATGAAATGCAGGTTTGACCCTCGTCTGAGGTCATATTTTTGCTCACCACTCAGTTCTCTTAGGAGTATATGAAACATCATAACACTGCGGAAAAAAACAGCAGAAATACTAGAATTCTCGAGTATTACTTCTAACAATGGCTGTCACCTCAACTGGGTTTATAATGCGAAATCGCATACCCGACAAACCTGTCAAAGGTTAGTGCTGATAGCTAACATAGAGATGCTGAAAAATGTGCCTCGGTGGTATAGTGGTAACACGCGTTCCCGATATGGATGAAATGCAGGTTCGACTCTCGTCTAACATCGTATTTCTGCTCACCACTCAATTCTCTTAGGTATATATGAAACCACGGACCTCCCTCTTTGAGGGATCCCGCCCGGTTAGTCGCGAGGGCACGTGGCGCGTCCCCAGGTGGTGGATAGGGGAATAAAACGCGAACCAAAAGCGACCGTGTGCTTTCCAGAGACGCAGGTGGATTCAGGGGACGAGCTCCCTGCTTCTGCAGCGCCGACTTGACAAAAACTCTATTTCTACGAGTCAAGTCGGCCAAAAGCCTGCAATCAAGCGGCTGGGAAGTACATGGGAGGCGGTTAGGAGTCGCCTCCAACAAATAAGCTTCTCCCGCTCCTCCGAGAGAGACTGGCAAGCTACTCGTGAGTACCCAGCCCCCCTCCCCCCCCGTTTAGAGCCTGGCAAGCTACACGTTGGGTATCAAAACGTCAAAAACAGTAACAAATATGGGCCTCATTCCCCTGACCCCGAAAGAGCCCCTGGTACGGCAGCGCCAGGTAGGACGAGTACGGAGAGGCTGCTAAAATCTCAGGGCCGAACTAGGCTGCCAAGATCGAAACGGACTAAAATGACGATTTGTACCTATAACGCAAGAACCCTTGCTCAACAATCCGCTGTCGAAGATCTATTGATTCAAGCAAGAAGAATAAGGTACGACGTCATTGGCCTGGTTGAGACAAGAAGGCGCCATCCTTTTCACGCTCTCTATGACACCGGAGAAGAACTGTTCCTTGGAACATGCGATCGCAGAGGTGTCGGTGGCGTTGGCGTCCTCGTCAAATCGAATTTGACCGTGAGCAGTGATTCGTTCGAACAACTAACAACCTGTATCGGACGATTACGGTTAAAACGATGTGGTTCTATGCCGGCTTTGACCATCTTCGTTGCTTACTCACCAACATCAAGCTATGACGAAGACGAAGTCGAAGCGTTCTATATGGACCTCGAAAAATTCTTCAGAGAAGATCATACATTCTTCAAGGTCATTGTCGGAGATTTTAACGCAAAAATTGGACCTAGAAGAACGTCTGAAGAACGTCACATAGGGACCCACGGACTAGAATGGAATGAACAGGGTGAGAGGCTATCCGAGTTTATCATGACGACCCAAACCATCCATGGTAACTCGCAATTCCAAAAGCCTCTTTCTCAGCGATGGACGTGGGAGTCTCCCAATGGAGAGTACCATAACGAAATAGATCACATCATAGTAAATCGAAGGTTTTGCCTGACCGACGTCGCTGTTGTTCCCAAGTTCTACATGGGATCAGACCATCGCCTCCTTCGCGCAACGTTCCGATTTTCGAGGAGAGGAGAGAAAGCCGCTAAATTCAAACAACGAAGTCCCAGAACTACCATAAACTGGGATGTATTCAAATCATTAGTCGGCTCTTGGAAAGATACCGTTGTCGACAACATCGACGAACAATACGATCGACTCGTTGAATATCTTCACGTTAGCGCTAAAAAAGCCGAGAGTCCTAAGGTCACGAAGAGACGCTTGTCTCCACAGACACTCGAGCTGATACGTCAACGTGGAATCGCACGAGCTGCAGGCAACCGAAACCTTACGTCCGAACTTGCGAAACGATGCAGAGAAGCGATAAAAGAAGACCTTAAAGAGAGAAGAGCAGCAGTTATGGCAGAAGCTGCAGAAGCTGGGAAGAGCATTCGCAAAGCCCAGCGAGGCTTCGCCAACTATAAGACCAAGATGATTGCACTCCGATACCCTGACGGGACACTTACAGCTTCCAGAAGGGCTATGGAGAAAATCATCCACCAATACTACTCGGATCTCTTCGCTAGCCATGTTCTCTTACCGTCATATAAATTGAAAGAGGACGAATATGTCGTTCCACCGGTCCTTCCTTCCGAAATCCGACATGCTATATCGTCGGTGAAAAACAGAACAACACCCGGTCCAGACAGGATTAGACTAGAACACCTGAAGAACCTGCCACCAGTTCTCATCAACACCCTGGCTCGGCTCTTCACTCGCTACCTGTCAGAATGCAAGGTCCCTATTCAATGGAAAACCAGCAAGACCGTATTGTTGTTCAAAAAGGGAGACCTTCACGACATAGGCAATTATCGCCCAATCTGCTTGCTGTCCGCTGTCTATAAACTCTTTACTCGAGTCATCCTGAACAGGATTGACAGAACACTGGACGAAGGACAGCCATGCGAACAAGCAGGGTTCCGAAAAGGATTTAGTACCATAGACCACATCCACACGATCACAGGACTCATTGAAGTTTCGCAAGAGTACAAACAACCACTCTGTCTCACTTTTATCGATCTGAAGAAAGCCTTTGATTCAGTGGAAACAGAAGCGGTTAAAGAGGCTCTGGATAACCAGGGCGTCCCTACTCGGTACATAATGATCCTTCGTGAGCTTTATAAAAATTTCACGACCAGAATATCTCCATTCTACAACAATATCACCATTGACGTAAGAAGAGGGGTTCGACAAGGCGATACAATATCGCCAAAACTATTCACTGCCACCCTACAAAACGTCATGCGAACAATAGAATGGGGCGAAATGGGAGTGAAAATTGACGGTCGACAGTTAAACCATCTTCGCTTTGCTGACGATATCGTTCTCATAACACCAAACATCAGCCAAGCGTAACGAATGTTGACTGATTTCGATAATGCCTTTGGAAAGATCGGTCTTCAACTGAATCTAACGAAAACAATGTTCATGAGGAACGGATGGGTTTCTAATGCCCCATTCACGCTCAACGGAACGACAATTTCCGAATGCTCCAGTTACATCTATCTAGGTCGTGAAATCAACATGATGAACGACCTAGCCCCAGAGTTGAGCAGGAGGAAAGGAGCGGCTTGGGGAACGTTTAAGAGCATCGAAGATGTAGTGAAGAGAGCAAAGAACATCCGACTCCGTGCCCACCTTTTCGACTCGACAATTATCCCTGCCCTAACGTATGCAGCAGAAACCTGGTCGCTACGTAAGCAGGATGAAAGATCACTTGGAGTTATCGAACGTGCAGTCGAAAGGTCGATGCTAGGAGTATCCCGTATTCCGCAAATGAGACAAAGGATCCGAAGTTCCGACCTACGTCAACGATCGAAAATCAGAGACGCCGTTCTACACGCCAGGCTATCGAAAATAAGGTGGGCCGGACACGTGATGCGCTTCAACGACAACCGATGGACGAGAGCCGTTACAGACTGGATTCCTCGGGACATCAAGCGCTCTAAAGGAAGACCACTGACCCGTTGATCCGATTTCTTCACGAAGGCGATGGAAGAAAGATATGATGCTCAGCGAATCCCTAGAGCGAGGAGGACCCACTGGGCTACTCTTGCACGCGATAGGGAAAAATGGAAGAGTTGCTGGTACCCGCTCGAGTCACTCGACGATCAGCGGGATGACAGGTGATATATGAAACCGTAACATTACAAAAACTCCGGTGAAAACACTAGAGATTTCGAGCACTACTTATATTTATAGTGTCAATTCAAACGAGCGAAATGCTAAGCCTAGTGAAAGTTATGAACTCGGTTGTAATTGATACTAATCTGCCTATTTCAGGGCGTCACATAATCAGTCAAAAAACAAATCGAAAATTGTTCGGTAGGTAGATGAAGATTCATTATTGATAGTACGGTGCAATATATAGTTGCCGATTCCTGTAGATTATTGAAATCTCTTAAGTAAATAGCTCTTAACATTCCAATAGCTCGTATTTTATATATCGAGATATACCGCGCAGGTAGAATACTATCATTCATTTGCTTGTAAAATTTCGTTCATTGACGATTTTACACGGATTTTGGATGACAAATCAGTTACATCACTATTAAATTAGTTTTTCGTATCTGATACACCAGATGAACTTTTTATTTTCACTTCTTTTAACAGGGGTATGACATTACAAATTTAGGTCTAAGAGTACCGCCTGGGGTCAAATGTTTTGCATTGCGCTCAATGAATTCCCCAACTTGACCATGCTAATCGTTCCTGTTCAAAAAATGTAAGAAAGTTCTGCTGAAACCAATGGTGATGTCAACTTTAGAAGCTCTTGTTTACTATCACCTTATACATTATCTGTCGCTTTAGTGACAGTGACAGCAATCGGCATTGGTTCTTTTACAAGTAGATAGTTGTTTTTTTTAGAAAAAGAAAGCAGATGAAAAACGTAAGTAATGATTATACAATATTCCTTTTTCAGTATCAAAATACAGATAAAAGAAAGGCGTTAAAGCGCTTGCAAGATGTAATATGATGAGCTCTTTGATAGTCCCACCTCCTCGCCAATGAGATGAGTGACCCTAACTGATGAACTGCCATGTACAGCATATAATTTATCTCTTCCACATATCACCCACATTGTGGCATTGATTTTCGTCCACAGGCTCATTTATGAGTAGGTTAGTGCTACATATTATCACCACCCTGATGGAAACTCGCTTGCAACATGACAAGTTTTCCTACGACCGCCAAATGTAAGTTTTTATTTGGTTGGAAAGAGAGTTTTGGGGCACTTCAATAAGCATGAGATAACTCCCATGCATCACCTGTATCACCTGTCGTCCCGTTGATCGTCGAGTGACTCAAGCGGGTACCAGCATCTCTTCCATTTTTCCCTATCGCGTGCAAGAGTAGCCCAGTGGGTCCTCCTTGCTTTAGGAATTCGCTGAGCATCATATCTTTCTTCCATCGCTTTCGTGAAGAAATCGGACCAACGGGTCAGTGGTCTTCCTTTGCACTCCCATGCATATCATGGAAAAATTATTTTTCCTTATGTGGGGTATTCCCACTGAAGGCCTTGAAATCATTCGTCTTTATTTTCACTTCGCTACAAGCCTCCACCATGTCCAACGATGCAGTCGAAGTTCGTGTTATACTGCGTCATTATTGGACAAAAAGTCTTTCGCAGCAAGCTGCAGTCGATGAAATCAACGAAGTCAAGGGGATGGCACATTGAGCAGATGTACTGCTGGACGCTGGTTTTGCTGCTTTGGAAGATGGAGTGTCGTCAAGTGCTCGTGAACCGAGTTCGACCAGACCCGAAACTTGGCGGACCGATGCCAGAAAGTCGTAGTAAACGATTCATCTATTCAGAAGAAAAGCTGTTATTGTTTTTGTTTGGATTTTGTGCATGAATTTTAAATTTCTTATGAGTGCCCAAAACTTTCTTTCCAACCTAATAACAGCATTTTCCATGTGGCAATGCAAGCTCCTTTCAAATTGTGAACAAATCTTGCCCGATCATTAGCACATGTGTCAAATGAACTTTGACTGGGACCTGTACATTTTCCGTGAATATCATATATATATATATATGTATATATATATACATATATATATACATATATATATATATATATATATATATATATATATATATATATAGTATACGGGCGTGGTCCGGAGTGTGTGGACTGGCTCAACATGGGTATATAGGGTAAGCTTTTATAATATACGTGTATATAGTGCTTACGACGTACATATATATATAGTTTCTACTAATTGCATAACTCTGCTAATTGTTATGGTTAGTCATAGATTCCATAGAATATGCGAACGCCGTACCAACTGCTAAATCAGTCCCTGTGAGGTAATCGATAAATACCTAACTTAGTAATAATGTTTCGAGACTTAATCTACTTTATCTATATTCATTTTTTTCGGTAGATTATAAAGCAATTCATGAACTTGGAATGAGCTATTTATTACGCAAGATAATTCAGACTGAAAAATACCAGCAATATTAATGGAAATCATTATTATGCTATATGGAGTGGGAAGTAAACGTTTTAATATACATCCATAAGGCTAAGCCTCAACTATTTTTCTTCTACTTGTTGGCCATAAAGCCCTGATAAGTGATTGCCGCTTGTGGATTGTTCATCAAATAGGAGAATCGAATATCCGAATCTGAAACAATTCTTTGTTCATAACTTTTACGTTTATTTTCTACCTAATTCACTTTTAATGCTGGGTACGATCTAAAATAGAACTAAAACTATCGAGCAAAATTTGCAAATCGAGGTGGCTTTGAACCCATGACTACTATTTTTAGAGGCATACTAAGTTTTCCTTTGTACCATTCAGGCAGTCGATCTGCTTTGTCTTGGCTAAATTGTTTCAAGCTATCCTCATTTTCAGGTTTTGATGATATCTCAGCACTATTGTGAGCGTGTCTCATACGTACCTTGTCGTTAGATATGAATTAGGAGTAAAATACAGTTGAGAAGTCAAATTTCAATCATGGCTTCAGCATAATTGGGGTCTAATCCGAAATTATATTTTCATGAGTGGTAAATGCTGACATTCACCCAGTAGATTGAAAAAATGGCTGAGGGAAAGGCAGAGTGAGGGCGATGGCGCAGTCGAAAACAATGAGCCCACGAAAAGTAATCACGGGTTCAAAGCCACTTGAAACTCCATGTTTTGGTCGTATTTCAACACTCTTGTGGTTATAATTTCTTCCTCACTTATACACTTTTGGAACTGTGCTCAGAGTCAATTCAACATATAACATTCGGACTATAGTTTCCCTGCATTTACTTGATATCGAAACTCGTAATTCTGTCATGCATTAGAATTTTACCGGTTGCCCATCATGTGGTCTCATGAAAATCATTTGCGAGTCATTCTGAATGAGCTTGAATGTTATCTATAGGTCCATTGCAGCATTAAAATTTTAGGCTTTAGTTTCACCACAGAGAAAGTGGTTATGGCCGAGTGGTTAGTGATGCCACGTTATAAGAAGCAAATGCCAATTTGACCCCCTCTTCTAAACACCTACAATTACTTGGGAACGCTCTGGCTTAGCTATCCTCAAAATTGCAACACGACCAGCATTTCAAGGCATAAGTGAGGAAGAAGGTATCCTGAAACAGCAGGCGAAAGAGCACGTGAAATGTTCGAAGAACCCCGGCACGATGAATACAAGGAACGAATAAGTGCTAGAAGCACTCAAATCCGCAGAACAAAAATGTGATATGGGTCTTATACAACTAAATAACAAATAAGGTTCCACTATTTTACTACTCTGAAGAAATCTGATGTGCCGAGGTAAATTGCGCTGACATTGTGTAACATTCTCAGGCTGTGAGGTTCTATTTTTGCACTTTATGAAAGTTACGGCTATCATATATGACGTCATTGTAATGACTGAGATGAGGAGACACTGCTCATTTACCAACATATTTAATAATTGAGAAAAAATGTATCTCAGGAAACATGTGACTGGAAAAGTAGGAAGAGCACTTTGAAAGGCAAGAAGCGGAATTGAATCGTTTGCGCTTCTCCTTGGGATGTTTCGTGACGTCACAATCTTCTATTGCGATTTTATTCAAAAAAAATATGTCGTTTAGTGATGAATCCCTCGAACGGCTATTGTGGCATTTTCTAGGTGAAACGCGTAGGCCACTTAATTTAAAATTTTTAGATCTTTTCATATGTTGTGGCATTAGAGAAGTAAAACCAAATTTAAAGTTCCATGAATTGCTGGTAAAAAGCTCGTTTGAGGTGATTGAATGCATGTCTGGCCTTTACAATGACTCGCGGTGGCCTCCCGCTGAACCGAGTCAGTGCTGCTTATCCTCCCAGACAAGTTTGAGACCTGTCTGGTACCAATTTACCGACCCCGGAGGGATGGATGGCTTGGTGAGCCATGAGCGCGAGATCGAACCATTGACCTCGTGTGCGACGCAGAGCACCTCTAACCACTGCGCCACATGCGCTCGAATTGCCGGTGGTCTTTCGATATCCCAAATCTCGGTAAATTTGATGCTAAAACTTGTTTTTGAAACGGTCTATATAGGGCGCTATTGGAGCAAAAAGAAAATCATGTCTCATACTCGAAGTAGTTAGCGCGTCGTTTGAACCTTATAGCGGGTCTATTTGGCAATGTGAAACAAAAAAAAAATTCATTCCTTTAGAAGATAGAACCAAGTCTCCTTTACAATTCCTGTACAAAGAAATTAGAGATTTTTCCGGGAAGGAGAAAATAGTTTTAGATAAGTAAAGTAAATTGCGCGGGTCTCAAATGACGCGCTTTTTCAAGACGTTAACTGAAATCGCTACGCACAGCGTCGCTTATTTAGAAATTTTTCCCCCTTCCGGAAAATTTCTAATTTTTCGTATGAGTACTGAATTAGACTCTCTCCTATCTTTCTGAAGGTACAATTTTTTTTTGTGCCACATTGCTAAATAAGCCCACTATAAAATTCATGCGACAAACTAACTACTTTGAGTGCAAAACATGATTTTCTTCTTGCTTTGACAGCGCTCTATATAGACGGTCTCAAAACCAGCCTTAGCCTCAAAGGTGTTAAGATTCCGGTTAATATGACGATCAGTAATCCATAATTTATATCAAATTTGGTATTTATTGCTTAATGCCAAAATTTATGAATAGACCCAATATCAAACTCCTCTGTAGAAAAAAGTAAAGAGATTTCATTTGTAAGGTTGTCATTAGAGGACTGATGAGAGAAGAGCTCAGATCAAAAAGTGGTGGTTTGCTTATATGTACAAATTAAAAGTACAAGTGGTTATTATCACGAAAACAGTAGTGAATGTCATGAAATAGAAGCCATTTCCTTTGATTACTGCAATGAGAAATCACGGTAAACATTACTACTAGTAAAGAAGGAGCCCATTTATATCGTCAATAAATAAGGTGTATACCTGGCAGATAATTAAGTTTCCATGGATATTGATATCGTTGATAAGCACTGAGCTGTCGACCGTATAGTAGAGGATTTAGGTAAGGATAGGCGAGATGATTTAGCAAATTGAGGTTATATGGTATATTAGTGTGGTATGGAGCAAACGGATTTTTTTGATAATACCGCATCTGTAATGTGTTTCATTATCGTCTATGAAATTTCAGCACTTGCACAATTCTGTCTAGCTAACTAGTATTAAAATTAATGATAAAGTTACCCAGTCAAGTGCAAAAGTAATTACTTATCAAATCAAAACCGAAGGGCTACTAGATCTGCTCACCCAGTATGGCAATGGATATCGTGAAACATGTCCATTTACGGCTGATGAAGTAGTATACCAGTCATCGTTGTCACTGACTTTTGCCATATCATATCCTGTAGTTGGCAACTCGTCGATTTGTTCCTCTATTTTCGGTGATGCATTGGAATCAATGACGTTGCTGTGTACAGGCACTGTAGAAGAAATTATTCGACGATTCCCTAGCAAAATTTTTGCTACTCTTTTTATGCTTATGTGATTTTCATCTTGGCTCATTTACGCATTGATCAAGACAGCCTACAGCGAATTTCGACACATCATCAATGTATATAGCACGTAACGCAGTAGTTGTAGGAGCTCTGCGAAGCACGTGCTGGCCTTGGTTCAACCTGTCAGGCAGGTAATCAGGCTTTCATTATTATGTAAAAGGAAAAAAAACCTACGAAGATTGTCTGAGAAGATAAAAAATCTACTCAGTGCATTGGTAGACTCAATTTCAGAAACTAGTACTGTGGTTTTGCCTAGAATTGTATGATAAAAGTGTTCTAGTGGCAATTTGTAGCACAGGTGGTGTGGACTTACGAATAAAATTCTTCCACCTACAACACATACAAGTTTGATTTTGTGCAACGAAATTTCCCTCCTGCGTTTTTTTCGCTCAAAATCCTGTTCATGTGGTTCATTTCCTTGTTATGATCATCTAAACTACTCACTAATAGAAATTAGGTGCAAATTCTTATGAGGGAGCTGCAGATAACCTTAACGAGATCTTAACAAGATATGCTTAATGGTTTTCACATAACAGTTGCCTGAGAGAATATGCGCATGGATCACGAAGTTTAATCAAAGAACGGTAAGCCATACGTCATTTTTAAGAACGGTATCATTGTGAACATATGTCTATGGAAAAACCAACCGTTATAGTGGACGAGAACTGGAAGCAATATGAGCAGAATGGACATCACGGCAGTTACTGACCTGACGCGAGTGCAACGGAGGAAAAGATCGAAAGAGTGATCAACTAGTTCGGAATTCCGTTTAATCCTGCTGTGTCGCAGTAGTCGTTACAAATTTCATGTCAGATCGCCTGCACGACCTACTATGATACAGTGACCATACTTATCACAAATCTGAACAGGTCAGCCACATGATAATCTTTTTGTTACATACAGACTGCATAAAATTTGAAAACATTCTTTGGGTTTTTCTCCAAGGAAATATAGTCTCGTAAAGAAACAATGCGGTGACAATTACTCACCGGAGCTGTCGCATTCTTTACAGTTTGTATTTGCGTGTTCAAGAATTTGAGATTATGCTTTTGAATTTATTTCTGAACGTTCCGCAACATCGGTTTTTGAACAATTCTGAATTACGAATTCAACAACTTTGTACAGTGGCGGTAATAGCTGGGAATGTATATGAAATGTGAAGAAATGGTAAATAGGATACTCTGCAATACTCGTCTTATTTTCCGGCTGATAAGTGAAGGTGGTTTTCTCTAACATGTCATGACATTGAGAAAGTTAAATATTCTCTGCATGGAGTCCGTAGTAAATATTCCCTCGAAGTTCATATTTCTACGCTATCGTATGCATGTTAGTTAGTAGACCATTTTTCCATTAGTCACATGTGCTTTTTATACAAGCAGTTTCGTCAACTGGTTGTACACTATTTTCTTGAGAAGTTCATGCATATTTGCATCACGTGCTACCGATGTTTTGCACCTTTACAACAGGATCATGGTTTAGGCATTCCTCCCATCTGCATACAATATCTGTACCTTCGCAACTGTTCCACAGTTCTTGTTTTTTTATCAAATTCCACTTATTTACGGAAGAAAATATATGTCAGCTTTGGTCATCCTGTGGGACATGGCTCAACCAGTGTTCGTGCAGTCTCCACTTTCGTCTTGGCTGTTGTACTCCCTATTCTCTGCATATCGTCACAATCGTTCTTTTAACGATGAGCAGATGCGAGATTCTTAAGTAGTTGAATTTATTGAATACTACTCAGTATAATAAAGCAACGCCCAATCTTTCGGTGTTATTATCTTTTTCAGAGCGGTCTTGATGTTTCCAAGTCTTTTAATTATTCATTGGGACACCTTATCTCCCACGCTATGCAAGACTCCGTGGGGCCTGTATGCAACGAGTAATCGGAAGATTTAAAAGCGACAAAACGCCTCTGAAGAAAAACATACTACCGAAAGTCAATTTGCTTCAGTCATCATTCTATTGTGTTGAGCTACCTCCAGTCACTATTTTATTGTATTGAGTGGTATCCAATAAATTCTACTGTTAACAACTTCGCAAGTGCTCACAAAGAGAAACACTAATTACTCTTCCTATGCCAAGCTTGATGCATTGTAGTCTTAGAAATTAGTATCGTCACATTGTTATTATTGTATTGCTAATATAACCGAGTGAGGTTTTTGTTTGAGCGATGACCCTTTGAAGAAGGAGAGGCTTGAACAACAACGAAGGCCACAGCGAGGACGAACAAGTGTGAAGCCACGACTTGGATCAATTAGCTCTGAAGGACGAAACACGTCGAAACGCTATTTCGTCATAACTAATCATTACGCTATCTCGTCATCTTCGTGCCTTTCGCTTAATCGAGAAAGAATATATGGTTTAAGTGTGTGAATCTGCTGCGTGACAACAACGAAAATTCCCGCGTGGCAGTCATAAGAGTGCGGGTACTCTACATTGAGTTGAGTGACAACTCGGAACCGTAAGCTGATTCGATATACGGTATTTTATTGAACTGTTATATGGTCATATAATTTTACATAGGGCATCGACTGCTTATTATCATTTGACGACTAAACACCAGTAAGTTCATCTCAGCTAACCTCATCTGTGCTCAAATTACAGTATTTTTTTGAAGTTGATGGACGTTTTTCATTGAATTACGTGTTTTCTAATAATAAATTAAGGTTTCTCATGCTTATCAAAGACCAGGAATGGAACGGTGGTTAGAAATGTACTGTAACACATACGTGGTCTATGGTATATCCCGCGCACCGGGACCGTATTGCAAAGAAATTGAAAAGTGAAATCAGATTTTTTGGAAGAATAAAATCATAGTGATGGTAGATCGCTTGGCCATTTTGAGTCAATTTGATGGCCAGATATGAATTGACTACGTCTAGGATGCAACAAATAGAGCCAACATCATGGCTTCATCAGGAATCGCTATATACTCTAAACCTGATTTTTTCATTATTCTGAGCAATGCTGTTATGACTTCTAGGAAGATCAACACTACATCGAACAGTTATAAAAGTAGTTTCAATCATTCCACTGTCTTCAGGAACAATGAAGTCCAACATTTCGTAACAACGGGATATTGGAATTTCTAAGTAGTCTCAATCAACTACCAAGTGATCCCCTATCCCTGTATCTGTGATATATTTTCACATAGAAGAGGCCTAAGAAATTGATGTAATACGCTGTTGCATAAATGATTCTGTAGGAAAATTTTCATTGTTTCCTATGTTCAGACAGTGGTTCCGTCTTTTGAGACATCGTTCATGAAAAGATTCAGGCGAATCTCTGCGTCTACGACGTAGGAATCGTTATCGTCGCGTAGTGTATCAGTTTCAAGAAATGTCGATGAGCCAACAGAACGATCTACCTGAAACAAGTAAACTGGACAGCTATCACTGACATCAAGTTGATCTTGACAACGAGCATTACGAGAACATTAAGGGAAGAACAAAGATCTTCTTAATTTTCATTGAAAGTAAATTCTATGAGAACATTTCATTTGGCTTTTGGGAAGAAAAGTATTTTTTTGAATGTTTTACTCAATAAAAGGTAAAAATTATGAATGGGAAATTGCTAGAATCGCATATCATTCTGTGAATATCAACGATTCGTAGTATTGAAAATATAGACCTATAACCTTATACTTACTACGAAAGTAGGATGAATAATCAGCAAAAAAACTCATACTCATTCGTTCACACGACCATCATACCAATACTTGAGGCTTGTATATCTGATCGGTCTGTGTTCAGGAATCACCATAACTTCCATTCAACTGTTAATGTGCTTTTTTTGGAAAGATTTCCTATTTTTAGAGTTCTCAAAGCAGTGTTATTACGGATCATCACTAACTGCCAATTATAGGAGTTGACTTAGGCCCTCACACTCTATCTCAAGGATTGGGAAAAGGTGACGCCGAGGGAAGTGCTCATTAGACAGAAATTTAACAGTAACGGTTTTTGATAATCATCGCTTCATTACATCAGAAAGAAAATTGGGGAAAAAAATGAGCCTTATATATCACTCTGAGGGTTAGGCAATTGACACCAGATTTGGATGGATGAATAGCAGTACTATTTTCATACATTGACAGCCCACTAAAAGACACTGCGTAGGTCAGATGCATTTTTGTATTCAGTCTGTGACTTTGAAAAGAAGTGGAATGCATGGCGCAAACCTAATGAGTTGGTCAATTCTAGGTGCTATATTCTGTAGGTGTATGTGGATTAACTCAAAATGTTAGAAAAGGTGTTTTGTCAGAAACTATTAGCTGCAGAGAATAACTTTTCAACGACCTCGTCGAGCCTAACGTCTCGTTTTAAGCGTCTATATATTGGGTATAACATGTGAACATTTTTGGGAGAAATTCGTGATGGGCACGCTCTGAAATAAGCTCATACGGTCATATATGTGTTGATTATTTGAAGTCACATTTACTTCGCAATCCATAATTTAACAATTGTTCTGTTTTTCACCAAATGCGCATGGCTTAGTACCTAATATTATCAATAATACATCCTTACAGCATATTTTAAGCCTTTTATGAGGTCTGTTATGGCACCTATACGATGCAATACACGTGTTTCGGCCTTGCAGCTTCGTCAGCTGCACAGTACCTTTCGTCTGAGCTAGTCCCTCTCGGGAGAACCCTTTACATAGAGAAATCGTCGACGAACACGTTACATTGCATGTAATGTGAAAACTCACTTCACCCACGGTTGAAATGTCACTGCATATCCAGTGACATTATCAGCGGGCTCGCTATGATCAACATTCGATTGCTCAAGCTGGTATTTTTATTATAATAACTTATACTCAACTGTTTTTTGAGAGCTCGCTTAAAATTAATACATTATCAATTCATATTATTAAGTCTTTCATGAGGCTTGTTATGGCACCTGTACACTGCAATACACGTGTTTCGGCCTTGAGGCCTCGTCAGCTGCCACTTCCTCTCGTCTGCCAATCTCGGGAGAGAACTCCTTTACATGGAACGCTCTCGGGTGAACTGAATTTTCAATTCACACGCGGTGTAACATGGTCGTCGACGACTCCTCTATGTAAGGTGATTCTCCCGTGAGGGATATTGTCTCAGAAGCGTGGCACTGTGCAACTGATGAGGCTGCAAGGCCGGCACACACCTGTATTGCACTGCCTGAGTGCCACAACAGACTCTATGAAAGGCTTAAAATATGCTGCCGAGATGTACTAACTGTAAGGGTTTTCAGAAATACTCAAATATGAAACATTCAAATATTAACTGCGAGCAGCTGGACCGCGTCTCCAATGCACTGAAGGAAAAGAACCCGATATTGAGTCGGCGAAACCTCGCGCTGTTTCAGCAAGGCAGTGTCGAAACTCTTAGCGCAGAGAAGAATAAGGGAAAGTTTGATGAGGTAGAGTGAGTCGAGGTCTTACCGTATCCAGTCTACAGATGTTGCGTCGTCCGATTATGGTCCGATTTCCGCTCAGTGGAACATTTCCCGCATGGACGCCGATTCTAGACATTCGAACAAGTTGGAGAGGCATGTCAGGAGTTCTTTGATTCAAAGCCCAAGTAATGGTTCTTCGAGGAAATCCGGAAGCTTGCAGATCATTAGCAGAAGGTCATTGGGATAATGATGATCTTTAACGTGAAGTGTACTAATTGTTGTTTTCAATTGAATTATGTATGAAGTTGAAATTTTTAGCGGGTGTTATGGTAATTTCTCATAAACTTAAATTATCCTAAAAATCGACATTCAGTGTTGGTAAGAATAATCAAGGCTTTTCTTGGTTTTAGTCGATGTGATGCTGATGATGAAATATATTGGGCTAATATTTCGATGTCGTCGTCTTCTTCATAGCAACCATAGTCGCCAATTGAGGGTCTCTGTCTTAGTTGTCGTTCGAGTCCATGCTCTACTGAAAAAGAGTCGGATCGTACGACAACGAAGACAAAGTCTTACAGCAAACACGAACGAATGCGGACAGTCAACTGAAATAATCGACTCTGTTAAAGACAGAGACATCGAAACTTCAGCCGAATAAAGTCTATAGTCGACCTCGTGAAGGGAATTAAAAAAAAATCTATCAAAGGTTTGTTGTTGGGAAAGAAAAGCAATGCGTTACTTCAAGTTTGTTTCAGGTTGAGCTCTTACATCAGACTTATCTTTGTACTCTTATTCCCATGAAATTCATTTCATTTTCCTCCTGCGATGTATTGTAAGCAGAAATGCTCGTCTAATAAACCAGAAATCGAGCTCAAGACATGCAAGCGAAGGCGACGTTTCAATTCACTTCTAGTTAAGCCGAAAGCTGTTTTAATTTCCTCCATTTACATGTTGTGCAAGATAGGTATATATTTAGCAGTACCTCGTCCGGAACTACGGTAAACAGCCTTCGCTGTAACATCTGCTGCCGCAACTGTGACTTTCGCGACGAAGACGGGACCACAGAAGAGGAGTCAAGTGTCATAGAATCCGGTCGCTCAAATACTTCAGACGCACCTGTCGTCGATTGAGGACGGAATGTCAGGTTCGTTATAGAGCTGAATGATGTAGATGCTTTCTTTTAGTAAAATAACACTCAATCTTTCAGATGTAGTTTACGCAGAGGTGCGAAGTATGAGGTCTAACAGAAGCCTTTTTAAAGAAAATCCTCTTCTGATCTATATTGATTGCGTGTGGCTTATAGCAGCACTTCTGTGTACAAAGAATGTTGATCTATATTGAATAAAAAGAAATTACTTTGTTTAGTATGGCGGATAAATGATCTAATTTGCGCGTATAAATGATTATCTGCTCAAAATGGGAACAATCGAAAGATCTTTTCGAGTTTTTTGAATACAAATGGTGCTACTACCCATGTTGCATGAAAGTGTTTGAATGAAAACAAAACATCGACATATACTACACTACAGATGTGTAAAACAGTGTTGTACATGCTCACATCTAACCTATGACAGTAATCTATGGAAGTATTGAAACCCTTTTCTATGGAGTGAAATTTGAAATGTTGTTGTCTCAACCTAACTTACCCTTGCTTTTCATGTTCACCAAAGGTGTTAATAGCAATACCAGATTGTACTAGAGGCAGTTCATCAAATGACTCATTGCCACGCGATGTCATTTGACTGATACCTAAAGATCGCAGACATTTAGAGGATAACTCTTTTTGCGTTGAGCGGAAGACTATCTCGAAAATCGAAAGACCAAAATTTTGCGGAATTAGATGTGTGTTATTGCATAGTGGAAATTATCAGTGATTAGTTGAATACAAAGGAGCTCAGGGTACACCTAATGATCAGTTTCTGAGAAGTAATACATGAGTTTGATCTCACTAATTCACCTAATGAACTGTTCGTATGAGCAGTCTGCTTCTGGAGACTCTCGGCATTGCTCTTATCCACCGCAATGTATCGTAACGATGATGAGGCACCTGGTTTGCGACTGTGCACAGCCGTTTCAAGCTCAGCGTATGTTATTTTCGTTGTTTCTGAGTCAAAAACCTTGTTATTGACATCACAATATCCATGTTTTGGGCTAAGTGCTATGCCGAAATCCCGGATAGAATACTTTGGGCGAGTGTTGACGGAGGGAGCCTGAAGAATACGTTCTATTGTATTTAGTTAATATAGATGCACTAGTGGAAAAAGATATAAATCAATTTTTATGCTAACGCATAGCATCTAAAAATTTATGAAGGGACTTAATCAACACTAGAGCAAGGCGAAGATTTCATAATACAAAATTAAATGAATTTATCAGCTTCTAATAGTAATTAAAATCAATGAATGGCTCCAATGGAGCTTCAAATGTTTTCACAGTCCAACTGATAAAGACGGAGAACTCTTACGATTTCCTTCAATCAACACGCATTTTAGAAAAAAAAGCCAAGAACTCATGCTTGTTGTAGCGCGTACGTATACATGCAAGCATATTCACATCAACATACGAGACTACAATAAAAATTATGAAAGACTGAAAATCACCTTATTTACTTCTACTATACATAATTTATCTGTTATAGCGGTTACGCTCAGCCTCTTCGCCTCAAGAAAACTGCTTGTTTATGTGATACCTGCTTAGTATATCGCGAAGCGTCTTGATTTGTTTGCGCTATGGCACTTGGCAGTTCTGAAGACGATAATGGTCGGCCCACATCGTTTATGATGGTAGTCTTTTTCTGAGTGGTCGGAACTGACTGAGTTGATCCGTGTAACTGTTGCGTTGGAAGTAAAGCTGAAACGTAAACGTCACATTCTTTCAGTTTCGACCTGTTAGTTACACACTAAAATCGCAGTTTTATACCTAAACAAATGCATTTGTAATGTAAAACTATCCATGCACTCAATCAAGACATACGTATTTAGTACGGAAGTGAGAACATATTAGGTTGGAAAGAATGTTCTGGGACACTTTAAAAAAATTGCAAATTTATACACAAATTTCAAATAACAATAATAAGTATTCATCAAAATAAGGGCCATAGTTTTCTATGGCTATGTGCCATCGGTCCGCCAAGTTTGGGATCTGGTCGAAGCACCATTACTTCGACTTCATATCAAAGAACTCTTGACATGCTTGTTTAACTTCATTGAACGATTCAAATCGGTCACCTTTAAATAGTGGTGCATTGATCGGAAAGGGCCAAAGGCAAAAGTCAGACATGGCGGAAGCTTATATCAAGGTGAAAATAAAGAATGATATCTAGGCCTTCAGTGAGAAATTCCACATAAAAAAGTGTTTGCCATAATATGCATGAGAGTTATCTCATGCTTATTAAAGTGCCCGAGAATTTTCTTTCCAACCTAGTAAGTCACTTTTGGTATATCTGTCTATTAAATATTTATCCAAGCGGTGGTGAGATGTGTTGAACCGTCAAATAAAGAAAGTTCTTAAGCTTCACTATAAGGCATTTGCCTTTATCAGTGAATTTGAACTCAAAAACTTTGAAGCCTAGAGTCTCGCATATTCTAGTTACATGCTTTAAAGAGCTATGAACGTCTTACATTGAGAAGAAATTCAGTTATTAATTGAGAGCGGTGTACTGTCTCAAGACGAAATTCGTGAAAGAGCGCTACTATAAAAAAACTTATGAAAGAAATGATTTTGTGAACGAGTTTAGTGCAGGAAAAACATCATTCAAAGTAAATTAAACAGTAATGATAAGCACATTTTTTTATCTGACCGACATTCAGGGTTGTAATAGAGCGACGTCGCAAGCTGTTTGGTTCTAAGTAGTATTCCTGCCCAAGCTGCTCGTATACGGGATCATATGTTCGTTGTGAAGATGGTGATCTGTTGAATAAAAAAAATGCCGGAAAATAAGTTCGATTCGAACCGACAATTTCATAAAATAAGTCAGTTTCTCTTCGATTTTTCACATACCAACGATAAGACGGTGTTCACGAAAACAGAGCTCGAGAGATTTGTGAGAGAGGGTTAACTCAAGTATTGAAATAAACAAGTAAATCGGCATTCAACAATAATTTCTATTTCTCCCTTATCACTCCCTTTCAAAGCAATAAAAATGGCAAGTTGTAAAATACATAAAACGATAAAATTCACCTCTGTCCCAAGAAGCCCGGCACATCTATGGACCCGTTACATGATAGGTACTCGTACGTCACATCGGTGTCTTCAACGTTCACAGTCTTCTTAGATGCTTGTGGAGCTTTTAGTGCTGATTTCAACTTGGGCAGCGCCGGAAGGGCCGAGGATGATGCAGTTCGGGCGGGTGGTATAAGGCCATCAGCAGAGTAACTGGACTTTTTAATCTCCAGCGTATTTGCTGAACCTACAATGAAACCAGTATTTTCCTTGTGAATCATTGAATTTGACTCCATTCGGAATCGCTAATAAAATTCTAGAAAATTAATAAAAAAACCCAATTGAAAAAATCACTCCTACAGAGTTTCGATAATTTATTAGGTTGGTCAAAAATACTTGCTAGTTCAGTCCGTGATCATACTGCAACTACTTTTGTAGTTTGCTCTAAATAGCAAGAATGGTAGACTTGCCAAAGTTGAGTTTTTCTTGTGACATCTCGTGAAATCTTAAGAGGATTAGCTTCGAAAACTGCTTTTCCCATGACTACTAATGAGTTTGGTACAGAAGTATTGGCAGCATATGTATGCTAAAATGCGTCTCTTTCACGGAATTTTTCGAACCACCACTACACTGTATCTTCGTAAGGCGTTCTTGCGCCAGCTTTGTTGATGGTGCGAGTTGCCTCTACTACCCCACAACCACGCACGGTGTGAAAGCGCACTTATTTTTCCATCAACCATTACTTTCCATAGGTCAAAATAATTATAAAAACAGCAAGCAATACATATTTAGTAATAGAACATAAAATGAAAAATGCTCATTGAAGTAATGTATAATATAACCACATTTATCTTAAAATGTTCTCGAATATCAAACGTACATTTCTGTTATGCTTATTCGATAAATTTGACATAGTGTTGTATTATCTATAATATGTATATGCGCGGCGCAAAGGAAATAGCACTTGTTTAGCGGAACAACTGCTATAATTTTCCACAATGCATAAAACGCAATTACTTTCTCACCAACCAAGAGGGTAATAACATTCAAAGGATGAAGCTTTTAGCGTTGATCAATCACTGAGAGATGTGTTAAGCCTTCGGCTTCATTCAAGTGAACGTTATTACTTTTACAGACAGATGCGGTAGCGATTTCCCGTCTTTAGTATGACGAGGTGTTGATGAACTCAGTGTGGTCGAGCCAAAGCCCTATCCGTATAAGATAAAACCATTACGAGTGCGTCATTGCATCCCAATTAGGATGCAGTTAAAACCGGGTCCATATAGTTCATAGTAGAAAAAAGTTAGTTAGATAAAGAATATGGTTACCTGCATGTGTGGTTTCAGCGACGTTGCTCGTTGAAGCAAAGATGTCACGACTTTGCTTTTGATAATTCTTCTTCCGTGATTCACTGAGATTTCCATGCTTCTTGGAAAAGTTCGGTACAGATGCCGTTCGCTTGAAAGGAACCTACAAAATACTTTGATGGAAAGCTACGCTATGCCAGGAACTGGTTTTCACCTCCTTTGACTGTCGTTGTCTTTCGCGAGCACTTTTCATGTATTCCTGTTCCCAACGACGCAGTGACTTCGAATCTACACGATAGATAGCCTGCAATAGACACCTTCAAATTTTGCACTCATGCAACTGATACGGTTTTCTATTCGAATGCTTAAGAAGTTTTTCGATATCTTACGACAATAACATTTACGTTGAATAATAGTAAAATTTAAAGAGAAACCCACGGAGAATGACCTCTTAAAAGGTTGTGATGATATTTGTCCGCCCGAAAGGAGCTCCATGTCATCGTTGCCATCAACGACCAAAAACATTATGTTTTAGCATAAAGACCTTAGCCTTTGTTTTTGTATCGCTCCATCTTTATTCACAACCTACAGCCTCAGTAAGCATCAAACGAATTGTATGCACCAATTACATATTGGATATAGTCAGTATTCTCTATAATCTTTCAATCATTGACTAGAGTAGGCATCAAGATAATCTCCAGTCACACCACGCAATTGTTCATTGGGATGCTATGGCCCAATAGGCAGGAATATGTCGCCAAAATTGTTTAATCCTCTACCTTTTTTGGCAAGATCGTAGACACGAAAGCTTGGTTGGCTTTGCCATTACCGCTTAGCTGATGATATGCTTCGCATAGCAGTTCTACGAATAGGAGGAATACTCCCTTGACATGAAAGGACGTATTCATCTATTGAAGGCGAGAATGATTATATTGATTACAGTTCACAATGTAGTGGAAAACGAGCTGTTCACGTATGGTATGTAAACTTCCTATCCACTACATTTAGCATTTACTATTTTACTAGATCAAAATTTCACCATTGCTAAGAGTGTTACCGTTGAATAAATATCACCAATTCAAGATACAAACCGACGAAATCCATGCTTATTTATATTCCCACCAAAAAGAAATATAAATAAGCCTTTCACAATAGAATTCTGATTTCCTTCGTGCTCGTGCGTCTAGAGCGTAGTGGGAATCTCTGGCGCCTCATAACTGCGAATGGAAAATTTCATAGCGCATGTTTAAGTGAGTCGTTGAATGACGATTAAAGAGATCTTGTATGAGATTCTCAATTAATAGACCGCGAATTCTGAAGAATAAGAGAAAAGTTTCATAGATGAGAAAAAATGGACACACCTCAATTTTTATCAGCTTCGCTCTGGTTTTACTAAATGACACGGACGTTACACAGCATCCGAGCATAGCTGCTAGCCACTGGATCACGGTCGCCACAATTTGGCAGTAGAAAGCCCATCCCAGCATTTGCTAATTAATTATAGATTATTACCAAGAAGATTTGTCACGAATAAGAATTAAAGGTGGTGTAAGGGTAGAGAAGTTCACAATGCACGGACAAACCACTAAATTGAGGGCTATTCAAAACTCATATGTGAAGGTTTTTACGCTAAAGGTACCTATGCATAAAACAGGCTAAAAATGCGCATACTACTGGTTCTCTCGTTATTTACAGTGCTCTATTTTTCAAGTATTTCCAACGCGTGTAATAAGATCTCCAAAGTTGTCAAAAAACGTCATGCTCACCTCATAAATAGTGTCTTCCTCCTCCTTGATTACTTTGTTATCTTGATAATTTGCCCATGCATAGAATACTGCTATTCCAATTGTAGACAGTATAGCTGTGATTGTAGAGGTGATCAAGGAAATTATAGTATCGCAAATTTCGAAAAAGAGAACGAAGTCAGTCAGTCGTACCGGCTATGGTAATGAGTACGGTAGAGGCACATATAAAGGTACGATGGCAAAAAGCATAAACAGCTAGTAATAGCGCTGAAGCTGAAGATACAACCGCCACTCCACAACCGGATAGCGCAGCTATTTTCCATCCTGCAAAATCCACCGAATTTGCTTAGTGGTGCGGTAGTATAATAATCAGACGTGATAGTGTCAAACATGGTTGTTTTTCTATATAAAGTCAAACGTATTCCTATTTGCAAGAATCGGCATGCTCGACCTTTCAACTACGCGTTGAATGAAGCCAAATGATTTTTCATGCTGCTTATGTAGCGAGCTGGTCTGTAGCGCATTTCTTAAGACAGAGACAATTGTTGAGTCGAAAAGGTGGGCGCGGAGTCTGGTGCCTTTTTGTTCCTCACAACATCGTCGCCGCTCTCAAACGGTCCCCGAGCTCCTTGCTTCCTCGTGTTCAGCTCTGGAGCTAAGTCGCCCATTATATTGTCTACCCGATCCAGACGGTCGTAAATGGATAATTTAGAGATATTCATTCCGTTGCGGGTGGGTAAGAGGAGCACGAAAACTCACGCCATCCTCATAAACATCGTTTCTGCGAGATTCAGTCGGAAAATAATCCTCCCACAAGTGTTTTCAGAGTCGGTGAACATTTTCTTCGCTTGGCTGGTACTTCGTCTTACAAAAATGTCATTAGGAAAGCGAAATTGGTGAAAATGTCACATTGGTTTCAACTCCTATATTTATCTGCATTAAGTGCGCATTACGTTCTGTAGGAGTCATTGGCAGAATAGGATCGCTTTCAAACCCCTCTATCAATAGTAATATTGTTCAAAATGGTAAAATCACTAATGCGAGATCTTATGTAGCTCGCGAAAAATCTTCGTGTTCTGAATGAGAAAGCCTTGGCTGTTCAGAGCTTCTGAAACCGCTTCCGTCGCAAGTTTTCTTCATACCACTAGATGATTGCTTCTGTTTTACTGAGTCAAAGGCTTTCTTTAAATTAATGAAAAAGGATAAGCGGTCATATGTACTTTTATGAAACTTCAGTGAGCCTTGCTATCGTGTCGATGTAGTCTATAACACTGAATCCTTTTGAAATTTTCTGATGACGACACTCTCACCTCTAACGCTGAAAAGTGAGTTTTCGGAAATTTGAGTTGCCATAGATGGTTGTGGGAAAGACTGTGGCAAAATGGTTACTGATGTAAGTTATCAGGAAACAAGGTTCGACTCCTCCCTCAACACTCCACGCATTTAATAGTCAAAGAATTACGGTACACCTCAGTTTCGGTACCATGATTGCTTAGAGATCTACCCGACCAGCATTCTACGTCATTCACAAAGAAGACGAAGTCCTCAAGCAGAGCGGAGCGGAAAGAGTGAGATCTGGGTTCGAATCCCGGCTAACGCAAACGTTTTTGCACAGTACTCCACATATCGGGTACAAGTATAACATCGTACCACTGCAAGTGGCAGTCAAAATAGAAAGAATTTAGACTGATCATCAATATACAATGTCTGTCAACACAAGTGGGTTCAATACCGATAGCGGCTGCCCCGCCAGACCGTCGACGGTTGGCTGTTGGCAGACAACGCGTTTTAGCGAAATAAGAGTGCTGTGCAAGAACGAGCGTGGGTAGTGCAATGGTTAGCATACGCTCCCGGAAAGAGTGAGATAACGTTTTCGCACAGTACTCCACATATTGGGTATAAGTATAACATCGTACCACTGCAAGTGGCAGTCAAAATAGAAAGAATTTAGACTGAACACACGAAATGTCGAGGGCCTTTGTGAAGGATGTGAGATGTAAAACCTATTGTAAGTGTTTAGATCCGCACAGTGAATGTGATGCTGGGTCGCGTTAAACAAGAGATGGTTTTCGTCGTCATTATAAACTTAGGAAGCCTCTCATTATTTTATGTAATCCAATAAGTAGTCCCAATTTGACGTTTTTAGATGTTCTTCTAGCGCAAAAACAGCGTTATAATCACCACTTATGACTATGAGAAATGTACGTTTTCTTTTGAAAAACTTTTCAGAATCGGTACAGAACACTCTGACTTCGCCTTCGTCATAGCTTGATGTCGTTGCGTAAACTACGAATACAGTCAGATTGGTATCGATACGCATCGCTTGAATCGTAATCCGATCCAGACTGTTAGTTAATCGAATGAATCAGTTTTCATAATCAAATTTTTTTGACGAAGGCAGTGTCACCGATTCCCATGTTTCGAAAAACGCCTCTTCTCCGGTGTTATGAAGAGCTAGAAATGGGTGGAGTGTTGCTTTCTCACTCAGACCGATGTCGTACTCTATCCTTCTTGATGCATCATCAAACTCCCTAAAAACGATTTTTATACATTAAGTTCGCTGTGATTTAGCGAACTGAAACGACTCTAGTGCTTTACCGGCCTCTCCGCAGTCGTTTCCAACGCAGCTGTATCGGAGACTTCTTCGTAGTCACAACTTTTTTTTTAGTGTGTTTAGCACTTGAATACCCGACATATAGCTTGCTGAGCACTAATGCGGGAGCTGGATGCGTACAATCTCAGGCACTTGGCCAGTCCCTACCGGAGGGACAGGGAAAAGCTTATTTATTGCAACGACTCTTAATCGCTTCTCACATTTTAGCCAATGTGATTTACAGAAGAAAATACATGCCAGGTTGGCGCAGCAGGAACATAGAGTCCATTTCCTGAATCCACATGTGCCTTAGAAAAGCACACGGTCGCTTTTAGTTCGTATTCAATCCTCCCATCCTTTACATGAGGATGCGCCATGTTAACTCGCGATTACTTGAGCAGAGACAACTCAATGAGGGAGATCTGTGAATTCAAAAAATGTGTTAGTCCCAGTGATGACAAGGAATCATACATGAAACAAGCAAGTCTCTAAAAACATGCCTATTACACGTCCATGAGAGAAAATAAGATATTTTTAGCTTTTGGAAGCGTACCTAGAAATAAATGTTGATAGGCGTCATTCTGTATCCGATTTTCGTCGTGGTCATGGTCGTAGAGATCTTCGGGATCAATGTAATAGTCGAATTTGTACACACACTGTAATGGTGGCAGAAAAAATATATCGAATGGAGATCCTTGCAGGTCCCGTCTAAAACGGTTGTCTTGACACTATGATTGAATAAGAAGCGCTGCTAATGCAAGAAAACAACCATTTTACAAAGAATTAACATTAATTGTATACAGAATCTCTGAATACAATTCCGTGTTTTTCCTCTGAAGCCAGACGCAAAGTTTCCATAAGACAATTTTATTCTGATATTTGACGTCCCAGCGATTTCGACATGAATACATTCTAACAACGACGCAAATTCGCTTCTCAACACGTTGACAATGATCTGAGCTGTTATTACCTCAGAGCGCACGCCACGTATGCGGCGGCGCGGCGTAAGTCTTTATTATCATTCCGTGCAATGGAAATATGAAAAATTCGTTTGGTAATCTGAGGCAGTGAGGGGATATTATCGTGACTAAGTATCAAAATATAGCAGAAGATACTTCTAAAAGTTTTATAATCAAAAAAGTGTTGATGTACGAAAAATTACCTATTTTTCAACGGCAAAAGCACATTAATGTGAAAGGGAACATATTGCAAGATTGTACGTAACTTCATTTCTTTACTTTACATTCATGTTTTTGCAGTCATTCGATAGCTCGAGAAATGTCTATTCTCCCGCTAAGTTTATTTTACGAAATGACTACTTTAGGACGTTCTACTTACGAAAAAATATGTTATTTTGTAAAAAGATTTTACGCTATTGTATCTACGTGGCTTTTCCTTGGAATCCGCGGCTTTAGGAGAGAGCATCGCCATTTTTTCTGCTACAGATAGCTTTAACGATATCTCTTATATCATATTTTACCATCTACTGGCGACGAAATTCCCTTAACTGACGATAAAAATCCACATTTCATTAGAAAACTACAACGACGTCATTGTGGCCGCCGTGCTCGCCGCGCGACGGCGCCGCGCGCCGCGCAGGATTTTAACAACGTTGTCAACACAAAATTACTTCCTTAAGGACTAATCGCATCACCACTGGAGGATGTAAATAGGTGGTTGCGTACCGAGGACAACCAACATTTTGCATTTCTGTAGTTTTACGAGAAAGAAAGCCGATGGTTAGGCGAAGTGATAAACACCCTCCGATATGAAATGATCGAGGATTGCAGGTGACGATGAAATCGAAACCCTGCTGATAACTTTTAAAAAACTCAGGAGAATAAATACGACCAATCAGTGGGGTAGCAGTGATGTCGAAATAGTGCTTTTGCTTCCTCCAATGGCTTGTCTGTGATCTGTATGCTCGAATCTTCAAATACGGTGGCATAGATTCAATACCATGATGGGTTCATTTTGTTACCAAAAGCATAGCTACATCACAAAGATTTGAAAGGAAATGTACCTGTAAAGAGTTTCATAGTACTCCCTTGTACGGCCGTAATCAAACGAGTAATCTCTTTTGCAATCTAGCCATAGTCCGTGATGGTGTTCAGTACGCCCATTCTTTAACAGAAAACTGATAATATGTGGAATCAAGAGATAGAATTTCGTGTATTTCTGTGATTTTGTATGATAATCTTAGACGGTTCCATGACTTTTGGCACTAGAGCTAAAAAACCCGAAATTTATCAGCCAAAATGATTAGAATTGCATGATTCTGGTATCGTTCAACTGTGCATCTTCTTGCAAACATTTTGGCCTATTGCCTAAACTTGCTTCAAGATGTAGCTGTCGTTGGAACAAATTCGTTTGCTACTCACGCAGAAATGGCGCGTAAAGGAAGTTACTAGTGAGGCCGCGCGCAAGATCAATGGAGCTTCCTCTGAACGACCTAAGCTTAACTGATCCTTCACACTGTTTTCTCCAGCTTTAAGCTTCGCGAACCACTTCCTAGCCGTCCTTTCTGAGACCGTATCATCGTTCTATGCTCCATTAATCTTGCGCGCCGCTTCACTAGCATTTCTCCTACGCTCCATCAGTTTATGAGCAGCGAGCGACTTTGTTCCCAAGACAGCTCCATCTCAAAGCACGTGTGGGCAAGTTGTGCACCAAAATGTTCGGAAGAAAATGAGCATTTGAACGATACCGAAAAGATCCAATTTTAATCATTTATGGTCAATAAAATTGGTGTTTATTGTCCTCATGCCAGAATTTATGGAACGACCTATTATATAATTAAGCAGGATTCACCCACTGCCTATACGCATGTGTATGAGCATGCTAAAACTAAGTGTATAAAATGTGTTAGCAATCGCTTCTCAACTGGAAGATTTAGAAAAATTGAAATTCTAAACAAACGGTTAAGATCTTATGTCAGTTTTTATTTAGGGGATCAATTTCCTGCTCTCATTAGATCTGAAGAGATACAGAGACAAGTGAATTTCAGTACTGTTTATAAGCTAAACACTATTATCTTCCATAGGGCCGAGAAATAACAATTTTCTGAACGCTTCCACAGAAGTGTAATCATAATGAAATGACAGAACTTGGTGGAAATTAAAAACCGCGGTTTCTTTCAAATTACCATGGATGTTCTAAACTCTTTCTTTCAACCTTTTCTTACCCACTAAATGTGCTACGCTCACTGCTAAGATGAATCTCCCATGTTGCACGTAAAGATTCCCTAATGTACATTATTAATGAGGTTTACAACATTGCTCAATTTTTGGGAAGAAAACCCAATAAGAACGCGATTAACTTCCAGGTAGACGTACTGCCATGACGGGCTGATAAGAGCGATAACGGAAAGTGTGAATGCGACGAAGGTGACAGCGAAAAATGTGGACAATGCCGTCTTTCGACCGCACTTCGACACTTCGCCATATGCCATCTAGCCGTGTGACATCTGAAAATAGATAAGCACCTTTATATCCGACCAAGAAGCTCAGAATTGCGCATTAGCAAAAAAAAAACGATTTTTCAAAGCGATAATTAAACGAAGTGAAGTAACGCGCCACAGGAGTAGGAAAAACTATGAACGGGAGGCGGTGATAATTGGAAAGTCACATTCTCAGCAAGCCTTCACTGTGTCACTTTTACGAAGTGAAAATTGGTACTTTAGCTGAGAAAGCTGAAGTCAATTCTATTTAAAAAAAAAAAACGTCCATTCAATAATTGGTAACAAAGGAGCCATATACGGCTCACGTGAGTTTTCGTAGCGTTGTATATATTCGCATTTACATTACCATGAATTATGCAGTTTCATCAATAAAGCACATAAATTATAATGCTGAATTTATTAGTTCATTTTTCTTTAGCTAATATTCAAAAATCCAGATTGAAAGCAAGGTAAGTGAGATTTGAGAAGTTAGAGCCATCTTCACGGTCTAAATTCTTATAATCTCATTTCCACCCGATGAACCTTGAATGGTGCTATTCTGTAATCTGACCGGATCGGCTTGTCGACGTTTCCCACGATCGCTTGCTCGACTAAACACTAAAGTATCTGCGACTCTAGAAGACGCGAGGCAGAGAACTTCTCTTCTGTTCACAATAGTCAGCTAGTACCTATCGTGAGACGGTAGGAACATGTTTGGTACAAATGTTTTGGAATTATCAAAAGATCAGACTTGAAAAGTAAGCAACTTGCTTAAAAAGGCACGTGATTCCCAAACAATAATCTAGCACTAACTCTCAAATGTGATCTGCAAGGCAGAAGGTTAAATCTACGAATACTAAGGCCCACGAGTGACCGAGGACGACCTATCTATATTGTAGCCTATTCTCAACAATTTTTCTACATGACCAGGTCTGATGTATCATATTGCGCAGATCCTGTCGCTTCTTGCATTCAGTTCGTTTTCTTGTATCCACAATCCACAGAATTTTCGAACTTTTTATGTGAAAGTTTGGTCGTGATTGCCTATTGTCACCAGCTCTATAAAATACCGCTGAATGCTGGTAGAATCGATTTTCCTGGAATATGAGATAGCCGTGCCAGGGCGTTCCTACATGGATTGGAGAGATAGAGATTGTTTCAAACAGGTGTGATGCACATTTCCCGACCACCGATAAATAAGAGATTCGAGGGCACGGGTTAGTTGAACCAGAGCTCAATTATCTGGCTTGCGTATTGAACGCTATCACAATCACTACGCTGACTGCTACTCAATCTAAATAATAACACCATAAAGAAAATGATTTCTGACATTGATTCGTCGTTTAACACTAGAAAACTTACTGTGAACTATGAAAAAGCGTCTTTCTGATGTTTTATCACTAACATTTAGCAAAATAACTATTTTTTGTCTATAACATTATAAATGTATGACGAAGTGATGGATAAACCATACTGACTTGATTTGAGTTTCTAGAACAGAATGAAGCGACAAAGGAAGTTGAAAGCAGATAAGTATTCCTCGAAACATTGGCATGATTTACCGAATAGACAATCTTGATTGGAAGAATAAGCACATGTGTCATCTCAACTGAACGACGAACAAATTATGATGAGCATACAAACATCAGCGATATATCCAAAAACTGAGTCACATGGTTTGATTTGAAGATTAGTTCACATTAACTGCCTTCAAAATGGAATTTCGCTGTGACTTGAAAGAATTCTATGACTGCAATGATGAGCTTATATAGCTTGTCTTTCGGAAAACGACAAATCCGGAGTACGTCGGTGAGCCTGGGAGTTAGCTACTGCTTGGTGATGATGTACTCCACTGATCTTCTCGAAGGAGGAGCTCCTTTCAATAAGGTGTTAGGCCTTAGCTATACGATTCATACCTGGGAGGAATAAAAAGAAGAAGCTCAAGCTAAAAACAAATGAATTTTTGAAGTAGTGGTGGAGCACACTATTCGCGTATCAACTGCGAACATGGGTCATGTCTTTCCTGTACATTTGCCGACGATTGTGTATTAGACGAAGCAGTAGAAGTGAACTACTCGTCAGTCAAGGAATGTGCATCAAATCAGATAAGTATCAAACGGAGTTCTCTGCTGATATTGTTGGCATTCCAATCCAAGCGCTTGTGACTGCTTGTGTAGGGGAATTGCTCGACGGCAAGTTGGCAGCTTGTGCTCAGAGTCTTCGGTTCGTCCAAATGTCATTTGCAGTGGTCGTCGAGGATTCAGCAGACGAAAAACACGTAACTGGTCTTCCGGGATCGGTTGAGTCAAAGCTATGTTTCTGTCTGTAACGTTACGTAGTTTTGGTACTGATCGATTCTATCTGAGCTTGTCGAATTGAGCAACCTTACAGCAACGTACACACTCACACATACACAACACACACACACATACATACATACACACACAAACACACGTACCTACATACACACGCACACACCATACACACATATACACACACGCATACAAAGATACACGGCACACATACACAAGCATACATAGATACACACACACACATACACACTCACGTACACACACATACGCACATACACAAACACACATACACGTATACACATGTATAACACAACATTATATATATATTATATATATATATATATATATATATATATATATATATATATATATATATGAACGTTGGCAAGTTGAGCTTTGAAAGACTCGCTATATTTGTCCAGCAGACAGATCTTTTTTTGTGTAAAGAACTCAAACGTGTGTTTAATTCACCATGTATTTGACAAATGAAAACAGAGGAGTTTATTCGAAACAAATAAATAAAGCATTGTGCTTTGAAATTTAAGCAACAATGAAATTATAACAATGAGAGGAACGGTTCACAATTTCCAGGAACATTTCGAATCGTGAACGAGCAGTTCCGCTGTTTCGGGGGCGTGGCCAGTTGGTTCTCACGGCCATTGATGTCGTCGTCGTCGTCGTCGTCGTTGCGTCGCAAATCAATTGTTGCAGCGCCGCGCGGTGGCGGGCGATTCGTCGCTGCTGTCGTCGACGGCGACGAGAACCAGGATCAGCCCTCGCTCTGTTGCTTTCGATTTCAAATGCATAAATGGGTCAAGATTTTGAGTCACTTAGCAACGCGTCGGTATTTCACCGTCAGCGTAAAACCGACCCATAATATGCAAATGGCGACCGATCAAACAGGTCCGTTTAGCGCAGCGAATAAACTCATTTCTAGGTCATGCAGCATCTTTGTTCACTCAGAAATTAGCAACACTTCTTTGAATGGCCACTGGAAATAGGTAAGACTGAGAGAGAACATTGAAAATTGCTTCGTGATTAGAGGTGCACGAAATGACGCTTATACAATTTATTATGACTGCAAAGAAACTTCGGGGGCACTTATAAAAAGCTGGAAAACAATAATGACTATTCTTCAAAAGAATGCCATTGTTTTCTACGACTCTCTACTATTGCTCCGTCAAATTTCGGATCTGGTCCCGGCTTTCGTCAGCGAAAAGTACGTTTTGGTGCAGTGAGACAATGCCAGACCGCACACTGCCAAAAAGACCAAAGACAAGTTGGATGAGTTGGACGGAATCGAAATTCTGTCGCAAACCACCTACAGTCCAAATTACGCTCCATCCGGCTTCGGCTTTTTCCCCATCAATGCAACACTTTTTGTAGGGTCACCGATTTGAATCGTCCGATGAAGTTCAAGAAGCATGTGAAGAGTTTTTTGAATCGATGTCGAGTGAAAGGTACTTCGATCAGATCCGAAACTTGGCGGACCGATGGCAAAAAGTCGTAGAAAACGGTGGCCTTTTTCTTGAAGGATAATTATTGTTGTTTTTGTTTGGAATTCATGCATTAATCCCCAATTTTTTATAGATGTCACAAAACCTTCTTTCCAAGCTAATATTAAACTCAACCATTTCGCCTAACTTTGGGGAAATGCTAACCTATTCTTATCCTCATTTAATGAGCCCGTAGAGTGCCGCATGTACACTTCAGCGTACGTCAGCACGATAATATTGGCCATTCGAAAGTATTTTTAAGCTCCTTTGGACTTTTGTTTTACTATTTTATGGACCGAAAATAGTTTTGGTGATCCAAAAAAAAAAACCAGTTCGTCGATTCTTTTTTGGACATATACTGCTACAATAAAGAGAGATTTCAATGCCACACTGTGATTGGACGATAAATTGTGGTTTAGCGTATTTTGATAAGAAACGATTCACTCCATTTTACTCTAAAACACTATGGCTTAGTTAACAGGAGTGAAGATATGCGAGGATGCTGCGTGATATGCAAAACTTTCGACCGCAGGCGAGAATTGAACCCACGTTCATCCATATCGGCGGCGATAGATGAAATTAAGCGGTTCGAAAAGATATGTCAAACAAAGGCAGCAAGGTGGTGTTTGATCACTAATTCCTGCATAACTATGTTACAAAAAGTTGAGTCAGAAACTGCCTATAATTAATGCCTGCCAGGCACCAAAAAACGTGAATTCTCAACTCCTATAAAAATAAGTTATTAATTTGAAAACATTACACTGCCCATTGGGTGACTTTATTATCTTGCGGCATGTGTAAATATTTAGGCGTCGGCTCCTCTATGTAGGGAATATCTCCCCGCAAAGACTTGAGTGAAGCGAAAGGCACCGTGCAACTGAAGAGGCAGTAATGCCGAAATAAGTGCCTTGTATTGTATAAGAGCCATAACAGACCTCATGAAAGGCGCAATATATTATCAGATTGCATTGTCTGAGCAAGGTCTCAAAAAGTCGAAAAAAAGATATGTTAATAGCGTTTTTTGAAAAATACTAAGCGATAGAGGCTTTCTAATGGTTCACTGTCTAGTCGTGACCAAAAACTGTCCGTGAGTGTTCAAGGTTGAGAAAGAGTTCGATTTTTTCATCCGAAGCCCAAATAGGAGTGAGACAGTACCATAAATTATCGCCGCGCTAGTACTCAGGAGTCGTCAGGTGTTGGGTTTTCCTCTGGCCCATCAACCGATATGACAATTTGGGAAAAGCTTCATCTAGGTTGACGTCAAGGGTCGATTTTTACCCCGATCGCAAAATGTGCCTCGCTGATGTCATCCTGTTGCAAACTTAACCGCACTATGAACGATGTTTACGCATGAAATCAACATGGAACTAGTGTTGGATCCGCAATACTCTTGAAGACAACCCATGCAAATATTCAACTAAGTTACAAAACGGTAATAGCGCATTTTTGCATTACATCACACGTAAGCTATAATTGAGAAGGTGTGTTATTAGTATTAGCAGTAACAATTTTTATTTTTGAACGACTCGCCATCACATCTCACTGTGCGCCCAGCACTTCTAGCATTCAATTTGTTTCTTTGAATTCATCCTTAACAAAAATCTCCGAAACATCGAGTGTTATTTTGGCTGTTGCTCGTGGATTTCGTCTTCTTATGAATGCCGTAGAATGCTTGTCAAGACGATTTTTCTGGCAGCCTTGGAGGTAGCCTAGCTAAACCACCTTTAGGCTTTCATTTAACTGATTGAAAGAGAGTGTTGAGGAAAGGAATGGAACCAGGGCCTTGCTTATAAGCTTGCTTCTTGATGAACTGCACCATCAACCATTGCGCTACCCCCAATCAGCAATAATAAACATAGTATTGTCTATATGAATTTTTTGTATTTACTGCTTTTTAGTAATGGTAAGATGCTGTGAATCTAGATCTTAGATACTGGAACTAGACGCAGTTGATATTCTTAGATGAATATTCGCAATATCATACCATTGCTAGAAAGCAGTAACAGAAAGGAATTTACTTAGACACTACGTATAGAAGAAGATGAAAGCACAGCTGGGTTCAGTGTCGATATGTCCTTACCGATCAAACCCATTCAGGGTTTGTAGCCGACTGCTTCGATAGTTGATATTGAGGATAGTGTGGAAGCAAATAGGTTGTCTTAGTGGGGTAGTAGTAGCATGGGCCCTGGCAAGGGTGAAACGAGGGCTCAACCCCACCTGAGGAACAGTAAATAACAAAGTAAGCCTTAAAGTTGTTTCAAAGTTATATACAATCTAACGCACTAAATTTTCAAGAGTGAAGATGTACAGAACTTGAGTTCAACGACACAATCAAAAAGTCATTTATTTGCAAGGATTCAATGATACAACTCAGGAAAAGATAACTGCGAGTGTATTGTGTGGAAAAATAAAGAATTGAGAAAAACGTGAAAATGAGAGTTGTAGACAAAGGTCGACAATAGATGATTAGATAGATTCGTTCATATGTTGTAGATAAATTTGCTGAGAATATAAGATTTCAGACATAGCCAAAAAGAGATAAAAGTAAAATGGCGTTTCACTTATCTTGTCTGTCATTTTTTTATGAATTTCCTTTTTAGCATCAAGAACTTTACGACGCGTTAAAAATTTATTAGCAAGTAGCTCTCAGATCTGAATACTTTTTCAATCTTCAAAGTCATATTGATTTTTACCAGTGGTGACAAGATGAACAATATTTGACATATATATATATATATATATATATAATATATATATATATATATATACATAAGTATACATGTATGTATATATATGTATACATGCACATAATGTATAGCACTTGTAATCATTTGTGTAAATTATATATATATATATATATATATATATATATATAATATATATAATTTTCACTACTGTATCTACATAAGCTTGTGTTATTTTTTGTAACCCTTTACGCCTGCATTAACACATGTATATTACTGCTCTGCTAATTTTATGTGCAAATATTACTGTTTTTGAAGAAACACGAAAAATCAAATTGGGAATTGGTGTCTGAAAACGCGCACTATCGTCAACATGCTGGAATTCTATTAAGAGTTATTGCTTTTTTCAATGAGTATGTAATAAATGCACATGTTTACCAAACGCTTAGCTTGGTATTTATTGAATATAACTCTTGTTTAAAGTCCTCTTGTTGAATATAACCAAAAATCTCGAAAAATTTACCTACAGTACTCATAGAATTGACAAAAAAATAACAAGGTTTCTATAGGTTGAATTGATTTGGGTTCAAATATGTAAAGGCTGAGTTTGCAGGAGCAAGGTGGTATTTATTACTAACACAAATGGGCCTAATGACTCAGTCGGTTGGTAGGTCGACATCCGTATGAAAAGAATCGTCACTGAATTTTATCGTTTCGTCCCATACATAATCCTATGAGTCATCCAGTAATTGGAACTTGATTGCGTGTGCATGACTCACTCCGAAGGGATCAACCATGATTAGCAAAGAAAGAAAACGCTAAAGATGAAACGAGCACGAAGACAGTTACTTCATATTGAG
The DNA here is from genome assembly GCA_019055375.1 of Parelaphostrongylus tenuis. NCBI lineage: Eukaryota > Metazoa > Nematoda > Chromadorea > Rhabditida > Metastrongylidae > Parelaphostrongylus > Parelaphostrongylus tenuis. The sequence goes on along the minus strand of JAHQIW010000010.1, from coordinate 29,538 downwards.
GTCAGTCGTGTATTACCGTTTAATAGGGGTGGTAATAGCCAATACAAAGGGCGTGGTGACCTTGACGTATGGACGGTGGTTGCGGCCAGTGTAGCGGTGGAGAGCACAACAACTCGTCCTCCGCAGATTGTATGCTGCGAATTGAAATAGATCGGCGTCATCAGATTGATAGAGGTATTCTATAACGAACATACTTTCATAAATAATCTCAGTAAATCGCCAAGATCTGCGCTGTCCCCCACATCTCGAGGATTTTTGAATGATGGTAGCAAAAGTGTAATTAAAGCGACACTTTGCGTGAGCGCCCATCAGAAAACATTGGCCCAAGAGTACTCTGAAACTTACTCATCAATTTCACTTAAAAAGTGCTGTCAAACCGCTACTTATCAGAAGGTGACTTTATGTAGATTTCAGCTTGTCGTCATGCTCCGTCGGTGCACTGGTACAGAAAAAAGTTTAAAAGAGTTATTTAATATCTCTTAGCAGATTCAAGACGAAACAAGTAATTTCCAAATGTAGAATCATTTTTCGATGATTTGGTTATTCGCCACGAGGAGCTGTGATGCCGCGTGAACCTGTTCAAATTCATGCCGTAATGTCCTTGAATCGTAACGAAGAGATTCAAATCACCACCCGCCAGCTCAATGGGCGATCGCAAATATTTGAAAACTAACCAGACAGTCTGACTTCTCACAATCCTAATTACTATCCATAGTAATATTATCATAATATTGCAGGGATTATGAACTTGATATAATATTACGTCTAATTGCTACTGTAATCGGTCCTACATAAGAACCATACGCAACTGTTATAAAGGCTGTATCACAAAAAAAAAACATCTGTTTGTCACCATACCCATGGAAAAGGTGTTAACTCTCTACAAAACTCTACAAGAGGGTTGTATATTGTAAAAACTACTCATTGCCGTACTGAAGTAGATTGAAGTCACAGAAGTGAGACAAGAAAGACATACGTATCGATGGAAAATTCCTATCGAATCTTCGTTTTGCTGACGAAATCGTTATCTCCTCAGGAAGTACTATTGAAGCAGAGACGATGATTATCAAAGAATTCAATGAAGTGGGATTAAGGATCGGACTACGCCTAGATAGAGTGAAGATTTAGTTCATAGAAAATTCATGGTGCGAGGGTAAGCAGATCATTGAATGGTTCTCACACTATAATGTCCATCTCAAGTGTACCTTAGGTGTTCAATTAATCCTCTTGAGGTAATCTGTGATTCTACTCTCCACTGTCCTTTTGTTTAACCACCACCACCGACTTCCCTATAACAGATACCGGTCGTTTTCCCAAAAGGTTGAACAGATTTTTTATGTTAAAATCGTCACCCTCTCCTAATCCTATCGCATGTGGAGATGTATAATCGGTTGCAATGTTCTTAAGTTATTCCTTGCCATTTTGATGGAACGCATTACCTTGAGAGGACTAATAAACTAGCAGTTGTGCTTTCAGTGTTTCAATTCTTCATTCTTACCCTCTATAATACTAACTATTTTTTCCATCTACTTCGTCCAAGCAGTTGCTACCTGAGTCGACTGCGAGATTTTGAATACACAACATTCCCAACCGTTACTAGTAAGGTTCATTCACTTTATTTCGGCTAACAATTTATGACATTTTTTGACAGTATGTATTATACTTCCCTTTGTCCACCCATACAAAAGGCTTATGGATTACGGAATGATACTTGCATGGGTGACCATAGACGTAGGTAAACAGATCACCACAATGGATGCCGATTTCGTGGAATGAAATGGAAATAAGAAGTGCAATGGCTCTCACGACTCGCAAAAACCATTGTTCCCTTTATTAAAGTACGAATTTTTCAAAATACAGAACAGTAGAAACCAGTCCAGCCTATCGATGATATAAATGACAGCGCGCTTACCACCTACTGAGTAGCGCAAGAGAAATGAACAAAGAGAAAAACTATTCACACATCTGCTTTCCTGAACCATTTCCAAATATGTATTCGTTCAAGGTTGACTATATCAAACGTTTATATTCAGTTCGCATATTTATGAATATAAAAGAATTCAGTCTATCAACATACTACCGATAGAAGCCATTATGGCAAAATATCGTAAAGGGATAAAGCTTGAAGAAACTGACCAGAAATTTAGGCCATTCTCCTTGGACACCTTGCCATGTCTAATCCTAAATCCTACATCACATCTGTCATGGAAGATCTTGTAATCCAACAGTACTGAACTGTAGGGTTAGGGTAGGCAGCAATGCACATTCCGTTGTAGAAAATAGAAAAAAACTACGGGATTTATAAACTTTCTATCAAATAGTCTCTATTTGACCTCACTATATGGTTTCCTAAGTTCAATAAAATAATATTCAATTGCATGTTCATTGAAACTAGCGTTGACTTACATGCGAACCAAACAATCAGACGTGTACCTGGAAATATGCCAGAAGCAAACGAGAGCGACCTAACCAAGCAATCCACCCACACCGAGACAAACACAACATTCGATCCACAAAATTATATCGTTTATTTTCCTGGTTCAGTTTGGTTTCATATTTATAATCAACCATTGCTTCTTATCTTAGAAATTTGCCAATAGAAAGGATCCACTCTCCCATATCCTTTTGGTAATGTTCAGCAGGCTCTAATTACTTTCGTATTCCTCCAAAACTCATAACTTATCTCTTCTATACTCTTCTTATGAAGTAGTATTCAACTACACCTAATCGTTGAAGTCCATAATCCCCTTAGTTGTTGGCAGCCTATTCATATTCTTGTAGATTTCTCAAATACATAATAAAGTTGAACGTTGAATTATGATTTCACCACAACATTACTTTGAGTTATACTATTCGTAGAGGCTGGTAAATTGACCCGACCTTACAGATCTCCACACTAATCATGGTTTTTTGTATAACTATGTCTGTACATACATATAATTATTGACATGAAAGCTTAATTGCATAAGTTCGAGTTGTACTATTCGTACACGCGCTTCGCTTGAAAAGTGTGAGCGCCTCCATCGATGGAAAACGGAGTTAAAGCAACAATTGCTCGAGAGGGGGACAATTGAAGATATGGCTGGTAGACCACGTGAACTATGGCTCTGAGGAAGAAGTTTGAAAAATAACTATATCTTCTAACATTTATTCAACACGTATCTGATCAAGTGGGGTTTGGGAAATGAACAATCAATATCACTCTAATGCTTCCACGATCGCATCTATAAAATGATCGCAACCAATAACATTCTTTTGGAGAAGGAAGTAGAGCAGAGATACTATGCGGAAGCATACCGAAATTGAGGACAAGAGAATGCAAGTTGCCAAGATATTTTTACTAGCGGTCAGAGATACAATTCTATAGCAAACATTTTCATTACTTGAGCAGACCAAAGCCATTATTTAAACTTGACTACGGCATCTTGCTGAGACCTTGCGATAGCTTGTGCATTTTCATTTCCACTTCAAAATACTGACAAGACACTGGATTTGCTCGAGTGGTTTTTAACACACTTAGATTACTGAACATTCAAAATTAAATTAGGTAGGAAATGTTCAGTAACAACAAACTGATCAAACATCGTAAGAAATTGACATGAACCCTGAACTCTGTGTGGCCTTTCGTTAGATATTTCAGACCGTCTTTCCCTTTTCTCCTTTCCTTTGTTTTTTCTCTCTATCTTTCTTCCCTTTATGATACCTTTTTCAACGTTTTCTAAGGAAAATGAACTCTATGGAGGCATGATTGAGCAATGTGCAGAAATACACGTAAACTCGAGGACCAAACATGCTGTTATTCACTGACTTAGTTGTTAGCGCTTTCCTTTTCTGATACTACTTTAGTTGAATCAAACACCGTTCAGTACGATGATTCCCACTGAAAGTTTCTGAAGGGAATTTTCCATGGTAGAAAAAGTAGGCTGAAAAAGATTCTTACGAATGACTGGATACTATACTCACCGCATAGCACTTATTAGATACGTTTGAATGGAAAGTAGTGTTTGTGGCCCACTGAAATATTTGCAAGGTCGTTCTTCGATCCCAAGCTCTGGGTTCACCAAGTTTCTTTGAAATCGTCAAATTCATCGCAGACTCGTCTATGGGGATAAAAAGATTGATGTAATGCGCCATTAGGCTATCGCAAACAATCGTGAACTCCAGTCTCGCATTCGTCATCTCTACGAGTCTTAAGCGAAAAACTATGCTCAGCGCATTCCACGAAGCTGACGAAGGCAAAATGCTCTATCTCTTATCATCTAACAACTAAATCAAAGCAAATATGAAACACATTTTCTGATCACAACTGCACCTTTACGACTTACACAGCCCTTGATGTCGATTTGATTCTGAGTAAAAATGATCTGGCTCGCAATTTATGCATGGCTCGCTCTCACGTAGATACCATGCGGTCAACGACAGATGGGCTGTTCAGCCGAAATACTGTTCTACATGCCCTTCAATAGAAAAGCACGTATATGCCCATAAAACATTGAAATCTGACCTCATTCGAGTATTTAATGACAGCAATTTGGTTTTGATTACAATGTCATGTACCCATAAATGTGACGGATTGGCCGATTTAAACGCAGTATTTGCAAAATTGCTCATTGCATGCAATCCATGTCGCTGCACGAATCTTTTATGCTATTATGATCCTTTTTTTGCAGCAATTGTAGAAACTTATCATTTGGCTTTATTCCTCCAATGTTAAGGAATAAAAATGATAGAGGATAAAGCTCGCGACACTGGTCAGTTTCTAGAAGATGCGACATGTACTCATCTTCAGTTTTTAGCTTCACTGAAGTGACTGAATTCATGTATGGCATTTTACAATGACTCACGGTGGCCCTCTGATGTATCAAGCCATTGCTGCTATCCTCTCAGACAACTCTCATACTGATTCACCGACACAGGAGGGATGGATGGTTTGGTGAGCCTTGAGCGTGTTATCGAACCATCGACCATCGATGATCGACCACTTGTGTATCACAGAGCACTTCTAACCACTGCGCCATAAGCGCTCTTCTGTCTACGTATACTCATATTCATTATTCTTTTATTTTTACTCGGCCAACCACGATGCTCGCGATCTATTTAGCCAATCAAATGCCTATATGTCTCAACGTTCTAGAAGTAAACAATTATTATGTGCATGGCAAACTTGAAGCATACTTGAAGTTCTCTGAGATACATATGTGGTCGTTGGTTTGATTCATTGTCCCAGGCTAACAAAAAAGCCTAGAAATATCAGCTCTAAAAGTAGTTCTTAAGTAAGAGTCGATTTTCTTTAAGGAGGACCGAGAAAAAGAAATTGCGGAATTACTAATAAATATATTTAGTAATATGAGCAATATTAAGCTCTTGTCTGTAAACACGAGAGTCTTCCTGATTACGATGAACGCTTATAGATTAGATATCCATTAATGTAGAGTGATGTGCAAAACTTTGGCGTCGACGGGACTAGAACCCGCACCTCACTTTTTACGCGAATGCGTGCTCTATCCGTTACACTATTGACGGCCATTATGCACGCCACTCTTTCTACGCTGGAGCGCATCTATCTGTCAGCCGCCAGCCGTCAACGGCCTGGCCCGGGTGGTCGGTCTTGGCATTGAACCCGGTCACGCTGGCAAATATTGGGTATCAAAGATCAAATGAGACGCGAAAGTTTTCCACATCACTCTACATCAATGGGTATATTTGATTTGATTTGGAACACCATAACACCGCTAGAAGCAGTAAAATAAAAGAATCTCGTTTGATCTTCAATACCCAATATCTGTCAGCGTGACTGGGTTCTATGTTGAGACCGACTACCCGGGCCAGGCCGTTGACAGCTGGCGGCTGACAGATAGATGCGCTGTAGCGTAGGAAGAGCGATGTGCAAAATGGGCGTCAGTAGTGTAACGGATAGAGCACGCATTCCCGCAAAAAGTGAGGTGCGGGCTCTAATCCCGCCTGACGCTAAAGTTTTGCACATCGCTCTACATCAATGGGTATCTATTTAAAGCATCATAACACTGCTAAAAGTGGTTAAGTAAAAGAATTTTGCTTATAGATTAGTTGCAATATTTACTAAAATTATGGAACGACACTATAAGTACAATGAAATTCCAATACAGAACAGAATTAATATATTAATGTACAGTAGATTACAGTAAGATAATACGTGACATGCACATATCAATGCTCAGACGAGTTGGACATTATTGCAAAACAGAAACTTGATCAATAACAGCACAATAACAACATCGATCAATAAATCAATGCCGCAATCAGAAAGGCAATTAGGCAAGATAAATAAAGGCGTTGTTGAAACCCAAAGAATAGTGAGGATGTAAATATGACAACAGAGACCACATTTTAAAGTGCCCTGAACATGTAACATCAGAAAATGATAGTAGGAGCATTTTATGATGAAAAACAAATAAACCGTAGTCCATTTATCGATCAAACAAGCAGTATTTCCTGTAAAATACTTCTAAAAATGTTGAAGTGATCAGAATTATATTATATTGAGAGAACATGATCTAAAAACCAGAGAATACAAAACAGACGGATCGAAAACGCGATGTTGGTAAGCTTTTATACATAATTTGAAAAGGCGCAAATTTACAAATAGTATTTTTCGTGATTTTGAACAGACTCTAATACACCGGGTTTCTATCGGTTTTCACTACGAGGAGCCCGAAAGTATAAAACGAAACAGTGTGCAAATTCGAAAGCAAAAAGTTGGAGGAAAGTTAAATCGGCAGTGATATAAAAGAATGGTCATTGATGGACTGAAATGGAAAAATGTTTGAAGAAAATAATAAATCGAGATTCAAACGCATGTTTCGCTCTTTCGACGAATTCTTGGCGGAAAGAATTCGGTAGTGGACGGGAATGCACTTCTGAAAATCTCCTCCATGATTAATGTCAGTGTACTGCCGATGGATGAAGGAGAATGTACATAAACATTATGTAATAATGAATATTAGATAAGGTACTCTGAATTTGACATGCCGATGCCTTTTTGAGCTGGCTCAGATTAGATTGAATAAATGGCTACAGGAAACTGAACTTGAATCTAACTTGATCATTGGAAAGTGAGGTGTGCTTAATATTTTCAAGGTATATGATTAAGAAGTCTATTTTCTTAGGTATAATCAACTTTCTCCTCTTTCGGTAATGACAAAAGTCTGTAGATTCGGACTGAGTCAAATTTTCAAACGTAGGACACGGTGATCGGTATCTATACAGAAGCATACTATCAAAAAATGTGTTAATGAGACTGTTTATTTCGAGTGTTTTGTCAGCACCATGCTCAAATTTCAATATATCTCATAATTATTATTTGAGCCAACATGCCATGTGGTCTGTTATGTGGTCTAGTACAGTCCGATAGACGTGTGTCGGTCATGCAGCCTCGTCAATCGGGAAGGCCCTTCGTCTTTAGCCAATCCTCTTGGGGCCCCTACACCTCCTATATAGAGTAGACGACGACGAAACGAACTGTGTAACTGATCTTGATTAGCTGACGCGAGGTTGGTAAAGTCGTCGTAGTAATTTGGCTGACGATTCGGCGACCCGCAATCTTCAGAGCCTGGGAGTATGTAATATTAGTCTATTTGAGTAAAAATTCGGAAGTTTATAGAAAATCGAACTTCTGAACTGTATAACATTTCAAAAATGTTGCCGACTTTGTGATTTTAACTTGACGGTGATTGTGTAAGTCATTCATCGTCGCTTTAGAGGGGGATGTAAGGGCTTCCGAGAGGATTGGTCAAAGACGAAGAGCCTGCCATACTGACGAGGCTGCAAGGCCGAAACACGTGTATCGAGCTGTACAAGAGCCCATAACAGACCACGTGACATGTCGGCTCAAATGATAATTATGAGATATGTTAATGAGACTGTTAACGTCAGCCAACATGTAAGAAAAAAAGTGTTGGAAGAAGCAAAATGCGTGACAAAACGAAATCTGTCGGTGGTTAAGGAGAGCTTTCTAATCAAAGTAATTTCAGTGTGTTCATACATCTGATTTCCTGCGAGCTTAGAAACTATATATTATTCATGCCCTGTGAAAGATGCAAAAAATAGCGTATGAATATCTTCTTCACAGTTATGATCTCTTTGCACTGATTGATGGGCCGCTTGATCCCGAAAGCAATGGAACTGTGTGCGCGGATAAAGTTTCGGTTTTTTTTTTGGTTGCTCAGCCCGTTACGTTTAGTATGGTGATAGTGCATGAAGGCGTCCTACAATATGCACATTACGGTGGCTACACCGTGCACTTAGGATTAGCGGAGTCCTCATCCTGCCGAGATTGACAAATTGACTTGTAATAAAAACACTGCATTTACGAATCGCTAGGCACTCACCAGTTCGAGTTATTGCCAGAAGGCTGTGGTAGGTTGGAGATTGTTCTAGTAGCTTCAGTGATTCACTATGAAGCTATGAAAGCTAAAGGATATAAAGGTAGAAAGGGGCTATAGTCAGTGATATCTCGATGAACACCTCGTGCATTAAACTAACGACCGCGCTACACGCGTGGCCATTTGCGAAAGTCTTCTGCTGTGACCGCACAGGCAAGACTTTCCAAGTCGATCATCATTAGAGAAGAACCCTGAGTCATTTACGAGAATAACACACGCCAAGCCTGTTTTTTGCCTCGCGGCGAAGACCCGTCAGCTCAGTCAAAGCTCAACTTCTGTGCTCGGAACTCTCGAATTTCTAGGATTGGCACGACGTGCCGTTTTGAGAAGTATTCGGCAAAAAAAGGCGGCCAATGTTGAGGTGTACGGGGAATAACTTCGGAAGTCAGTCGCAGCGATGCGAGAGAAGCGCTTTAAAACGACTCAAAGGTCGAATACGCATTCAAGCACCTCAACGAAGCTGTTATTTGAATATGAATGCATGATGCATCCCTTAAGGATTAATCAACGCCCAGAGCTTCACTTTTCTCTACATATTATACAACCTCTACGATACTAGAGAAATAAAGTCAGTCAGTGATGCATCTTCCATAGATTGATGAACGCCATGAGCTTCATGCTTTACTGAAACATTAAACATCTAGTTCTTCTTCCTTGAACACGAAATTACCCTTCAAAGCTGTTTGAAGATCAAAGCCGTAAACAGCCGCTCATCTATGCTGATCAGAAGGTGAATGAGAAATTGTAAGAAAGTTTCTCTATGACAGGTAACAAATTTTATTTCTCAGCTCACTCCCAGATAAAAACTTTGAATGTCCTCTAAGTCTTCACTTAAGAAAGTTTTTTTTTTACCGCAGTGTAAAGACAGACACACAAGAATTGGTGTTAGCTACGGTAGTATTTGCTCACTGTTTGAAATATTAACAAAAGAGAAAGAGGAACAACTAAGACATTCTGGAAGGAGGAAATCTGCGAGTGAGTGAATAGCAGGGGATAAGAAAGGCATTGTTCTTAGAATAACCAGTGAGAAATTCAAAACATAATTACTCGGTATAATTCGAACTGTAAATGATTAGGACGTAATAATTTCCTAAGTATTAGTAACAAAAGAAAATTAAACGTGCTTATCTAACCTGTTAAGCCCCAATTCAGGCATACTCTCAGCGACATTCCGTTCGTACTCTTCTTGTTTAGAGTATGGTGGTCGAATATTAGACTGTGGAGTTTGGGAATGATAGATCAGAGGTGCATCGAATTCCATAGATCTGAAAGGACATTTGCTGCAGATCATGGCCTCACTGATATCTATTATAAGAGAACGAGACAAGTTACACATTAAAGTCTTTTCTAAGGCAAGGAATATGTGTTTGCAAGCGTTTCTTGCGTCAAAACACAAAAAATAAAGGAAAGCGTATAAAAACGATAACGATGCTCCTGCCAGTTACACGAATGGGGCTCACTGCGCAGTTCTTACACACGGCGTGTTCAATCTAGATAGCTAGCATCCAGAGATTTTACGATTGCGTGATTATACAGATGACTGCAAAGATGTCGCGAAAAAATCTTGTTTTTCAGCCTTTAGATTCCATTGAGTGATCTTTAACACAAACCTACTATGCCAACATAGAAACTTAGCACACTCTCTGACCCGAAGAAAGCCGATTTTTTTCAAATAGTGGACTCGCTTTCATATGTCCATAGTTTTCCACCAGATATTGTAACATTAATTCAACCTATAACTTTTCAAAGATCCGTTATCACGTTGTCACCGCGCAAAATTAAGAACTTCTTGCTATAATTTTATTTTATCGTATTCATGCTCCTCAGAGGTTTCTGAATGATTCCCACATTGTTTCAGTTTATGAAGGACGTAGAATGCAGGTCCAGATGATTCACCTTCGGTCTTGGAGGTAGATGAGCTAAGACATTGCCTAGAGCGCTCACTGATTGACTGGAAAAGTTTGTTGGGTGAAGTAATCGAATCAGCACGTTGAACCCTAATACATTGATTTACTACTCACTCCTTACCTCCCCACCAGTTACTTGGGCAAACCTATCCAAAACATCCGTAGTGATAGACAATCGTACATGAACTTCTACGGTGAAGCCGTTGGAAATGAGTGCTGAGATGAATCTTGCCGAACATCACACTAAAACTAGGTTGCAAAAAAATTCACCATGTTCAAAATATTTCCTATACATACTAGATTATGCATGGAAGTAAATGGAGAAGATCACACTCGTTACCAATCATCGTGAATAGCACACATCCAAGCTCATCAAGTACTTGACAAGAAATTGAGGGCGACTCGGAAGCTGATGATAGGGACGGTGCGACGCTTATCTGGAGATTTGAACTTATTACGATGGCTGGTCTTTGCCAAGCTCTTTGACCGTGACAAACGAGGTTAACACATTCCGCTATAGGTCATCAGATGGGAATATTTCAGTGAATGTGCCCAATGTGATATTCTCGAGTCTCTGAGTTGGGCAGATATTAATATGAATATGAAACAGGCATTTCTAAACGCTCATGTAAGAGTGACGCCGCTTGTGGAGTCAGAAGAGAGTGAATTCGATGAAAAGTGACGCTCATCGATGATATGGAATTTTTATTGCGTTTATTGAGTGCTTAGCACAATACAGCTTTTTAACTAGATTTCTCGTATTCTTAGAAGAGAAATGATGCTTTCAATGAGAAAATTCAACGTCAAAAATCTTTGAGAGTAGTCTTTGAGCAACGTGGAGTGAAAACGACGAACCACTATGATGCTTGAGGAATTACTGATAAAAGCGAAGTTAACCCTGACTAAAAAGGGTTTTTCAACAAACTTTCGTTAATGCTAATTTCATAGTCCGATAAAATATCTTCCCGTAAGATAAGCATGAAAGTGAAAGTGAAAAAAACATAGACAAATGATGATGTAGTGCTCTGTGACATCTGTGATTCTCTGTATAATGTATGATTATATGATCCAGAAGCACTTAATGACTATATAGAGACTAAACAAATTTCGAGGAACGGCGAGTTTAGTGCAATGAGAAAAGAGGCTATGGAGGAAAGCTTTGGCAACGTACCTGCCAATATTGGTCATGTTGGTTCGTGAGCTACGCTGAAGGCTGTAATGGTCTGGAACTTCTTTTGAAGCTGAGAATGAGAAATAACTGGAGATCATGGCGACAAGGAATGATAAGAAATGAAAGGCGGCAGCAGCCATTTGAAGGAAGAACGCTAGTCCAACGCGTTGCTGAAAAAACTTCCTTGATAAGGCATAGTTGGTGGTCGTGATCTGTTTTGTTATCAGAAGTTTCACGGAACATACAATTTTCTATATCGCTACAAGTCAATTTACAATAATTTAAGGCAAAAAAGATTTTTGACCTATACTTGAAAAGGAGTAGCTAGAGAAGAAAAATGAGTGAAAGTGAAAAAGGAAGGTCAGACAAAATGGAGGCATGGGGAAAGGGACGGAGAGAAAGCGACTTTAAAGAGGCAAATCATTCAATAAGGGGGTGGTAACAACTGACATTAACAAGCAGCAGGGGGATTACGAGCAAGACAATCAAGCTAGAAGTAAAACAGCTTCTAGTGCAATCAGTAACCCTAGCAGGAACGGATGGTACAGGGATAACGACGAAAAGCAAAAACATCAACGTCTAACCTCATATGTTCCGACAATGCCTTTAATGAAGCGGTTATCGGCACGATGTGAATAGAAGAAAAATATGCCTTCCGCGACGGCAGAGAGGAATGCTGAAAAAATACTCGAGATTTTAGATCAGTGCCTGAAAAAGTAAAGATAACGGATAGAGTGTCCAGCATAAGTTATTCTAATGAGAACACGACATACATTCGACTTAATTCTCAGATTAGTAAAGGGACTGAATGCATTTCTGCAGTGGATGATGGCTTTAGAGGACCCGTCGCTGTATCAAATAGGCGTTTTTATAATAAGTGTATCACTTCTTTTATCAACACTCCAGTGAATGGAGTCTTGGCTCATCAAGTGTTCCGTATCTAACCAAGGCCCACTCGATTATTGCATGACACCTCTAAACACTGGGCTACATGCGCCAACCAACTGATTCAGTATCGCTTACATTGATGGGCTCTTAACTGGTTTTACCTTACGTAGTTTTTCAGTTTCTTTTGTGGGATTGTGCTAGCCTAGAGGGCTATCGCAATAGTTTGGAATTTGATGTTGCATTTGACATCAAAACTCTGAGAGTAACCAACATTATATATCAAAATTCCACCTTGAAGAATAGTCTTCTTTTTTCACCGATGCTTACTGAACATTTCACTGAGAATAAAGTTCGCAAATCAAACATCGAATAGAAAAGCGCTCCACCATACATCTGATCAGAATGAATGAACTCTAATGTTTGACAACAAAATCATTTCAAACGACTTACTAGTTAAGAGAGTGATTGCAGTGAAGACAAGACTTAACGAGCTGTAACAACAAGAGCACATCCCCAGACATATTGAAAGGAACGACGTGAGAAGAGCCAGACCGAGTAGAATCAAAGTTGCCGTATGCCAGCCTGGAAATGACCCATGTTGCACTTGATAAGATCAACTTACAGCTATTATTTTATTCAGTGGTTCTCTGGCTGTCTCCAACAATCTGTCCGATTGTGATAGCTCCCAGTTTCGTATTTTGACCCCGTTATCATTCAAAAATTCTTATCTCATCGTACCAACTCCATCTATTTGCTGTTTTGAACGATTAATTAATGAAGAAGAAACTAAAAGGATGAAAATCCTAACAGGAACACTCGCTGAAACATGCTCATTCTAGTTTGTTCAGCTTATGAGGATTTTATGCAAGTTTTATTCGGTTTATGCTTCAACGCTTTTGTCTGTTTTGGAGCCGAACTCCCTTCGGAGAAGGAGTCCAGGGAAACTGTCCACAGCCGTTCGCCCTCGCGTTGTGGTTCTTCGCAGCTGTACCGAGTAGAATCTTTCTGGGTCGATCACAGCTCAGATGAATTAACCTCACTTGACATTGTGCTTTGATACAGGGCGATTGTTGAGTGCTACTGATTGTCATCTGATAATGATCTCAATCATGAACCGCAAGGGTGATCGAGTGTAAAGCGTCGACACGGATCATTGGCTTTGAAAAAGAAGAAGACGTCGAAGCATTTTCCGATTAAACATATATGGCAACTTCGTATAGGGTGAACGTTCCAGATAAGTTATACTGATTTTGACCTTTCACTGATACTTTCGTTTTACTTCGCATCACTTTTTCGAACTATCACAAGCAAAGCAATGCCGCAAAGATCCAGAAATACTCAATTATTGTCAGTCCCTTCTCACTGGTTTAGCAAGAACTGCTACTTTAACAATTCTATGGACTAGATTTCTTTGATGACTCAGCGTCGATCACAGTTTCAAGCGTTGTGACTCAGCGATTCGTAACCGACGATCACCATCAGCGTCAGCGTCTAGAAACCGGATTATTCGTGATTACGATGTTGACGATGCTGCGTCGATTGAATTGCTTCCCTATATTACTCACCTTTGAATGTCCGCTGTCATAGAACACCTGGGTTTTCAGTAGTGGTCAAAATTTCAAATTCTATATCGTATATTTTTGCTTGATACTTATTATACAAGAACTCTGAAAACAAATCACGAAGAAAACACGAAAATATCGGAACTATCTCCTCCAAGCTATAACTTTCCATTAAAAACGATACCTGAAGACATAAAACACATACTCCTGTCAAAGAGATCTAAGCTAGCACTGTAAATATGTTGATAATTCTATAAAATGTTACTTGACTTCGAATCGGTTTAGATACGAAATCCAGAGCTTTGTCGTAGTGAAGTGACAAGATATTTAGCTTGTATGCAAAGATCTACAGGTTCTAAAGACAGGTTTATCATTTTGATAGACAGAGTTCACTGCCAGTTAATTCCTGCATAAATTAGATTGACGTGATTATTTTTGGCACATGCGCATTAACTCGAGGTGCGTTGCCAAGATTTCGTTACGCCTGATTTTCTCAGATAAATAACTTTTATTAGCTATTCTTTGCAAAAACCACAACATATTTCTCTAATGGAATTTCCGAACGTTGTTGTGGCAGTTCTAACTGTAATGTCATGGCGCTAAATGATTGTATTTCCGGCGACTATAATAAATAGTATCTGAGAGTATACAGGAGAAAGTATTCGGCACCGACCTACTTTTAAAGGATGTGTCATGCATTGGATTACATTCATAGCTTTTTAGAGGTGGTTCAATACATATTCGGCTCACAGAGATACTTTTTCACATTAAGTCAATGCTATTATTCTTTCAGGTAAGTTCGATTTCAATTTGAGGACCCGGAATTATGAGAGAATGAATTAAAACAGTGCACAGAGTCGAACCAACGACCACCATACGCAATGTTGGGCAAACTCAGCTCCAATCACTACAACATTATTGGCACACACGCATATACTAGATGCAGTAGAGAAAATAGTGTAGACATACCGTAGAACTTATGACGGTTCACTTCACCGACTGGGCTGTTGTCATCCTCGAGATCAAATGTGCCCGAGTATTTATCGTAATCAAATTTGTAGACACAGTGTAACGGTTCACTTACGGTCGCGTATCTGAATGAAACTAAAACTCTGAAAAGCAATACATTACCATTTGGGAAAGAAATTTTTGATTACACGAAAATTTGAAGAGCGTATCATCAGCGGTTGCAACTTTTAATCTATAGAACCAGGGCAACTATTTTAACACAAGTCAAATCAACATCAAATATATTAGAACCGTTTCATTGAATGCTGGTAATCAGTGGCACTACAGCGCGATCTCCCAAGACAAGACTGACATCAAATTCATGAATCAGGAAGGATGAAGGGCTTAATTTTTCTGGAGCAGAGCTGAGTTATGGGCGTTTGCTTACTGAACGGCATACTTAAAAAAACTCGCTAATAAAGAGAACAACGGTAAATAGTAATGCCAAGAAGACCACATGCCAGTGGTGCTAATACAGTTTGTTGTTACAAGTTCTTTCCATATTCTATCTTTCATTGATAATTCTTCTATTAGTTCAACCTTCTAATAGTAAATACTGCTCTTATTGGCTAGGTGATTTCCAAAATAGGAAATCTTATGGTTGATCTTAACTAGTAGGCTATGCCACTCTACAATTTGAATTGCTCGGACGATTAGATCAACAAAATAGGAAGAAGAACCTTTATGATAAACTTAACTCACAGTTTCAAAAAAAGTTGAAAATATTAGAGAATAGCATCAAAATGTCGTAAAATCGAACATACCTTTGTAAAATATGATTTCCATCACGACTATGCCTTGTGCAATCTAACCAAAGTCCATGTTCATGAATTGAATTGTATTCACGTAGATTGACCACCTATAAACCTTTTCACTTTATTTTTCTCCACTTCAGGGAGCTATAAAAAACCACTGATATGAGAAGGATTCAACTATCATTTTTCAAAACTAATCTAAACCAATGAATATATAAAAAAAGATTTGAAAAATATTATTATTCATTCATCTGTAACTTATGTTGTAGATAAAATATTCCAGACTTTATTTAGACATGAAAAAGATAAAACGAAAAACGTTCAGTGTCGACCGGTACCCCAGCAATGTGCCATACACTGGAATCAATCGTGAAGTTATTGGGAAATTGAGTGTGTAGTGCGTCTATACAGGAACTCGTATTGATCTAAAAACTTATCAAAACATTCTTGAATTTATCCTCTTAGAGAGCTCTGAAGCATAAAAATGGAAGAGTTGCTCGGCACAGGGCGAGGAGGTGGATATCCAATAATGACCACGCGTTTATCGCGGTGTATCTCCAAGCAAAGTGTTACGTGTGTACCTCTATATAATTGTTTGATATTTACCACTTCGATTCTCTTCAATTCCAGTCGTGTGCACATCCCGAAGGTTGAAGGTTCCGAGATCGACAATCTATGAAACTCGGCAACGATCAGATAATTCACTTTCTTGACGAGATGACACAAAGTTGTCAACAAAACTTGTATTCAGTACAATACTTATTGACGTTTCAACGGTCCTGGGAAGGTCAAACTGACGTGCAATCTATTTCGTCAATCACCACTATAGCCATAGAAGAAAGAACTTCATGAATAACCTTTTGAAACGCAAAGTGAACAATTTCTCTAAACACTCGCGGTTTCGTTCTTGTCAAGTCTCTCAGTTATCAAATGGAAACCAGCCTAGATTAGGACTGCGTCTGGATTGGGGCGAAAAAATCAGTGTAATATGGCGCGAGGTCACATATGATTACAAGACACTCCTTTCGGTTCATTACTGGATTTTTGAGATTTATCCAAAATCCCTCGAAGATTTCAAGCGCTAAAGTATTATGTTCGGCGCGAAGATGGTGAGGTGACTTCTAGATTAAAATCTTCTCCGTTATTTGTCAATGTCTTACGTGGGACCAATGATGTAGGTGTTCAATTATACAGACTCAGAATGTTCTACCAGTTTCACCAATGTATTCGTTGCCTCACGTTTCACAAGAGTTTTGATAAACTGAACCCGAGGTCATGCAGTGACCATCTCTAACATTGACGTATGTTATGCTGGTGCACAGTATTTCTCCACCACTTTGAGATTGAACACTTTGGGCACTCAGTCAGGAGTGCTGTAAGACGCTGAATCGAAAATCCGTTAATATTCATAGCTCCTTCATGTTGCGTATGGAGTTCACCGAAGCTCGCGTGGCGGAGTCATTCGATACAACTGCGTAAAAGATCTTAACTTAGACGAAATCGTATACCAAGTTTCTTTTTTCTGTTGAGATTATGAAGGTGTCTGTCTGAGTGGATTGCACGTCAATGTGACTTTTCTAGGTTCTGACGAAGGTGAAAGCGCCGAAACTTCAGCCAATATTGTGCAGAGTGAAAGTTTTCTTGTGAACCTTTTGCCTGCTGATCAAAATATAGTGATTTTTGTCGTTCATCTATAGTATGATATTACATGCAATTTTTGTCAAGCATGAGCATGTTAGATCTGTATTGATGATACCTAACTTGACGGCAAATGTTAGTGGATGGAAACCTATGCGTACTCATTTATAATTCTATATTTTCAATTTAGTATTATAATATTATGTTTATACCACTTTTATAGCCTTTCCCACAAAGACAAATACTGTATCGATCCGATAATTGTAATCTAATAATTGATAATGATGAATAGATTTGATTTTGCTGTTTTTATTGAATGTTTAGAGGATTATAAAAGATTCCTATGTTGATTGCGATATGAGTTTCATATTAACAAAACTCATATTCGCACGTTAGATGCTGTTCACACAAAGTTTCCATCATTTTCTTCTAGAAGTGGAACAGCCTGATACTATAGAACTGTGGAGCGGCGCTTAATAAGCCAGGCCATCGATATATGGTGGGCCGGGCACATAATGCGTTTCAACGACAACCGATGAACGAGAGCCGTTAGCGACTAGATTTCTCGGGATGTCAAATGCTCTACAGGAAGACCAATCAACTCGATGGTTTGACTAATTCGTGAAAAGCCTTGGAGAAAGGATCCACTGCGCTACTCTTGCATGTAATAAGGAAAATGAAAATTTTACTAGTGCTAGAGCCACTTGACTTTCAAAGAAGCCACAGGTAGTGATACTATCGAAGTTACTGATTTACAAAGCGGTAATGACATTCTGCTCCGTTTTCAACACGTGAATCACAACAGTCATTTACACTGACTGCGCTATGCCATCAATATGATGAAGTGATTATGCAGATATGGTACATTACTAGGCAGACAGAATAACCTTGGACGGCTATTATTGATTTGACGTAAACAAAATCATAGTACTGACGATTGGAAGTAATCAATAAAGGGAAAGAATCCCGTCCGATCAATACATAGGTCTTGAAAGCGTTCCAGCTCAAAATAAGATGATATCGTGGCACAATAGCTTTCGGGAGTGATATTGTCGTTCTAAGCCCCGAATTTAGGACTGATGCAAAAGTAATTGCGTTTTCAGATTACAAACTTGGTTTTTTGATATCACACGATAAAAAATCGCAACTACTCGTGCACGAACCTAGCATTTTAATGCTTAGTAAAACAACTGAAGAACTGCTGATTTTAATTCACAGCGACAATATAATATCAAAACCTTGAAACTACATTGAGTAATTCTTGCACTTTAGTTGAAGAATTTCCATGGAAAATTCAGCAAGCGTCAGATTGAAGCAAGCTCGCCTGAAAGTCTGCAGACTCATAATTACTATTGAAGAAATTTCTTCAGACTGTGTTTGAATTCTTTCACATAAATAATTTCACTCCTAGCTACTAGGATTTTTGAATAGAAATATCCAAGTCATTCCTCATGAAACTCATTATCGAACTCATTGACTAATAAAAACACCCATATTTTACAATGAGCCCATAAACTGTCAAAAAAAGTAAAGAATGTAAAGCGGGTTAAAACCTTAGGAACATATCCTGAGGCGTTGTCCGAAAGTCAATAAGAGCGATAAAGCAATTCATTTGCTTGAATCTCTGCGGGTACGCATGCGTAATCTTCAAAACTATGATTGAGAATTCCAAGTCATATATCATTCAATAGGCACATTGATGGATTTGTGACGATATCCGAAGTTGGGGAGGTAATTCGATTGACGAATAGGCCTCTTTTAGAGGCCTCACAGCGTACCCGAATCGATTTCGTGGTGAACAGGTGGCCGCGGAGCAGGAAGTATGCCGTAAAACATTCACAGCATATTAGGAGATATTCCCTTTGAACGACCGTCGGCAGAAAGGGGAATACTCTCTGAGATCAAAAGCAATACTAAACTATGATTTCAACCAAAAGTCTTACTATTCGTGGTACATACGAAGACCGAACGATTAATTACAGTCTGCATCGCAATGACCAATAATGATGGAGAAAATTATAACTGAATATTGAAGAATGGAATCATAAAGCCTCATAGAAACTGAAAACAATATGCCTTAAAATGAAACAGTCCTCATTTTGCGAGCAATTTAACAGTATCATGAAAGTGATATGCCTCACCTGCCAGCTCGGTGTCAGTATAGCAGCAATGCTAAGCCCCATTCCGATTAGGGCTAGTATGATTGCGAACGTAAGCGAGCCTTTCCGGGCAAAATCATTGCCACCCATCATCATGCGTCTCTAGAAAGCACTGTATAATTGCGATAGCGTTTTCCATTCGTCCGTATATTTATTTGCTTTTTAGTATCGTAGCAAGACGAGCCAGGCAAACCGAATAGGACAGAACAAACATATCGTTGAAGTTGAATATCAGTACAATTTGATAGCAACTAACATTCTGCATTTTGGTCGACACGATGGGCGAGAGTTCAATTGTACGTGGAGGGACACAACACCCACACCCAGGAGTAGCGAGAGTGGTAGTAAAGGCGCGGCGGAGGTCGGATACGGTAGGCCCGCGTGATTCAGAGAGCAAATAACGGCGAAAACATTTAATGAGATGAAGTAGTGAAGCGAGGAAAACGAAGGTAGCTATGCACAAAAAAAAACGTGAGGTGAAGAGAGAAAGCCGTTGAGTTGCGAACAATAAACAGAAAAAAAGAGGCGTTGTAGAAGAAAAACATGTTATTTTTAATCCATTAAGAAGTTTTTCGAAGTAGTTCATAAAAAATGAATAGCTTTTGTTGTCCCGTGCATTATTTCTTAAACACTAGTACAAGATGTAAGAATCTCAAGAGTACTATTCGTTATTTTATAAGCGTTGGTGGCGTAGAAAGTAGCCAAAAGCCCCGCGAACTTAAAGAAAATCTAAGCAGAATTCAGACATTAGGGCACCCGTGTAAAACTCTTTTATAGAATATGACATTATATCAGATTGTATAGTTGTTTATCTATTCAAAATTTCAACATTAGTGGGCAGCGCAGTGGTGGCGAGGGCGTTTAAAATACACATGACCATGATTCCATCCTCTATACCATTCCAGCCTCCCATCCATTCGGTGTTGGAGAGTTGATATCGGATTTATCCGGGAAACTCTCTTCGATCTATGAAACAAAAAACCACCCTAACACGAATTCCAGGATTCTGGAAAAAATTTCACTCGATCATCATCATATTCGTGAGAAAGAACAAAACTCTTGAGCAGAAGCCGAACCTACGACCCGATGAACATTATGATGAAGTATGCGAGAAGTCAAATCGAATGAAAGCGCTGCGCACCATGGGATTAATGAGGACTAGTGCTATAAAATAAATTAAATGACCCGATACACACTTGACGTCTGTATGTTGAAATATTCATAATCAATCCGTTCATGTGAGGGCAGTTATTTTGTCGAATTGCGGAAAAAATAACAGCTGTCCTTTTTGTCAGAGTCCTACGCTCTGTTTACAATTATAGTGCTGTTTTCTCAGTCATAATATACAGTATTTTAATGCTTCTTAGATTCCGATTGAATTTTTTGACTAATACCTTCGTTTTCAAATCAATTCAAACAATTCCATACCTTTATTCCGAGTGTTTTCTTAAGACTACGTCCGGATTTCAATATATCAAACAATTATTATTTGAGCCAACATGTCATGTGGTCTAGTAAAGGGCACTTGTACAGCCTGATACACGGTTTCGACCTTACAGTCTCGTCAGTCGTGCAGAACTTAGTCCTACGAAAACACTTGAAATAAAGATATGATATAATGAAAATAACAACCAAAGAGCAATCGAGTAACACTGTAAGTTCGGCGATAATTTCACTTGATTTAGAGTGTAAATCATTCGTCTTCGATAGCTCTCAATAGGGAGAGTAGGGACTCCAGAGAGGTTTGACTAAAAAGACTGAAAGACGACGGGTTCTGCCCGACTGACGAGACCGTAAGGTCGAAACACGTGTATCGGGCTGTACAATAGCCCATTATCAGACCACATGACATGTTGACTCACATAATAATTATCAAACAATTTCTCCAAACAGATATAAATCCGCGGCAACCATTCCCAATAGCATCGTTAGCCAAGAAACCGCTAATGTTTTGAACGTGTGCGGCAATTTTGCAGGACATGTTGGAAATCAATTTACAGACATGTAAAAAAACACTATGAACTTGTAGAAGAATGTGGCTTCAATATGAGAACAGCTTGTAATAGCTCAAGCTGAATGGGAAATCAAAAAGTGAAAGCGACAAATGACCAATATGTGAATTTTTCAAGGGGTTATCTAGATTTTTGCTCTTCTTTAGCATGAACACCGTTCATTTGTTGGACGAAATATGATATGTGAAAAGAGATGGATTCTCTATGATGACTGACTAATTTCTTAGCATTAACCAGCAAAGGAGGAACGGAAAAACGTGGAATCCCGTAGACTTTTATAGTGATCAGAGGATGAAACGTTTATTGGAAGTTTCTTTCTCGCTGCTAAACCACTTGAACCGAAAAGGGTGGTTGATTTGAACGGTGCCCATCGAAAAAGATTCGACTCGATCGACAGCGAAAACGATGACGAATTACTCTAGGCAGTCGGCTTTTAAAACGGCTCTAAAGAGGACGAAGACACTGGAACGCCATCCAAATTAATTTTTATTACCAACAGCGTGTTACAGGCGCAATCAACAAAACAAATACGACTAGTTGGTTATACCTAGGTCAAATAGAAGTCGGTTAACAATATCCTATTAAAGAGAGCTACTCTTGAATAACTCACAAAATGCACAAAGAAACATCAACATCTACAACGAGCACTGTTCAAACGATAGAGAATATATTTGTTGTACAACAACATCGAACCACATCTATTACTCCCAAAAGAGCGAAAGTTTGATTAATCTAGGTAATAAACTTCTGTATATTTATATTTGCACTTATATCACCTACTATTTTTGCTCATATCACCTACATCATCTATAGCCCCGTAACTCACCAGAAAACCGCAGCCAGCTCGAAATCCCCATTTATACTAAATTGTTCAGAAAACTCCACCACTTGAGAGCCATTTGAGATGCGACACCTTCGAGATAATATTTTCCACTTTCACTTCCTCAAGCAAAAAAGTCATTTTGGATAGTACGCTAATTTTCACCGTAGGTTTACTTTGCGAAATCTTGCTAGACTGCATATTATACTTCTTCCCAGTCTGGATGAATTCGCTGAGTAATGAACTCCTTGTCGCACGGGTACCTCATAGTTCGAAACTCGGGAATTTTGTATGCTCAGGTCAAATAAGGAAACAATCTGATTTTTCGGAGAGAGAAGAGGTCATCAGTGGATTCTCCGTTTGCGCTACTACTGCGAACCACTACAGTAATATACCACATTGCGAGCAACTACAATTTATTCAAAAGTGCTTTGTGGAGGATTATATAGCGGATAATAACAGATATATCACATCTGTTTATCACCATTAAATCCCTTAATCACGGTGTCACACAAACGAACGCCGGTAAAGTGGCCATTCATCTCTTTCACATGCCAAAATTAATCGGTCCTCGCCCGCGTGAAAGACATAAGTAGCCATCACTTCCTTCTGATTATCAGATATCTAGAACCTGTTTGGTTAATTTTGTGAACAGGTGGCTAATTGTGATATGAAGAGTTTGTTGGAGGCCATCCAAATCGCCAAATCGATTTTTTGAAAGTGATCAGAGCTGCTTCATTTACGTTTCCAATTTGTTTTTTCTCGTTTGAAAAGAGGCCTCTGATCGATCGACAAAGAGGGGTACAATCGTTATACAGCACACCCATGATTTGCATGAATGTTCAAGTGTATGTAGAAGGTAGAAGCCATCCTGAAACAACGAAGACAAATCCTATTTCCTTCAGTGCATCTGCGTTCCAGTTTAGATGATCCTTCAGCTTGCTTCACTAACTCCACTTGCTTATTGATGGGTTTCCGTGAATTAACACTCATGTATGGCGACTATATCTAACGAGTTTATGAGAAAGTGGATCTCATAACCACATTAATTTGAATACCTTACAAGCTTGATGTGGTTTTACGACAATCTTCATAATAAACGGAGAAAAAGTGGCAGAAACAGTTGCTGTTAGTACGGCGGAACATGGAAAAAATCAGTACAAAGCTCCCCAGAGAGAGTTTTAAGACATTTGCTTCTGAATGATAATCTTTTTTATCTTTGAAAAGTATTATTGATCCTTGCTTCAAAGTACTCAGAGCAAAGATGGCAGAGATGATGAGCATCGATATTACTTTTTCAACTTCAAAACACATTTGTTGAGGATTCAAGAAAATGAGACTTTTTGAAGGAGTTCAAAACCCTATTGAAACTCCTAGGTGCAAGAATTTTCGAGACATCTACTCGATGCGAGTAGCTAAGATATAATCGGCATAAAAGCACTGTTTTATATCCCAAAATTAATTATGCTCATGGTAGAAATAAAAAGTTAATGAGATATGAGGAAATGAAGCACGTCAAATTAGTGCTTTTCACTCAGCTCTCACAAGCCGCTAATTACATACAATTGACTTTGTACGAACCGCAGTAACTAGTACAACTAAAGAGAAATGAATCGGTGGGAAGTCAACGGTTAAACAGGTATTTTCGGCATTCGTGGAGTTATTCGTCTCAAATCGTCAGATGGGTGGGAGAAATCGGCGATAATCGTTACGATCGCCGACAACACATTGGGAACGCCTCGAAGGTCATTTGGAGGGGCGAGGGTATGGTATACGAGAGGTTGGCAACGATATGGGTGGAATCGTTTGGCCTTTTGCATAAAGTACTCAAGTTAAAAAAGATCATATAAAGCTGAAGATGTAGAGAGTGAAAACGTATGAACGTTGGCAGCAACCTGATTTACATAAGACTTCCAATAGTGAATTAGAAGTGAAAACATAAAACAGGTAGCGATTGGCGTTAATCAATCTCTTGGGTATGCATCATGTTTCAGGCTCTTTAAGATCAAGGACGTGATTGCTTGCGTACTGAATGTGTACAGTGACTCGCGATGTATCACGTGAAGATCCTAATCTTTCTAAACAGCTGATATTATAATAATATTATACCTTTATTCCGAGTGTTTTCTTGAAACCACGCTCAAATTTCGATAAATTCCTTCAATATTATTGAGCCAACATGTCATGTGGCCTGGTGAGGGCTCTTGTACAGCCCCGTACACATGTTTCGTAATTACAGACTCGTCAGTCGGGCAGAACCCGTCGTCTTTCAATTTTTTTCATTAGGCAATCCTCTCGGGAGCCTACTCTCCTTGCCAAATAGCAACTGAGTGTAAAATACTGCAGGTCTAGTATTTTTTCACTTGACATACAGTGTAAATCGCTCGTCTGGGATACCTCTCTGTAGGGAGAGCAGGCTCCCGAGAGGAGTGGCCAATAAAAAGATTGAAAGACGGCGGGTTCTGCCCGACTGACGAGACCGTAAGACGACACGTCTATCGGGCTGCGCATTAGCCCATTACTAGACCATATGGCATGTCGGCTGAAATAATAATAAGGTTTCTAAACAGCTGTCAGAATAAGTTCCCATAACCTCTTATTAACACCAACTTCGGAAGAATAGATCTGTTCAAACGCGTGGAATCGAGAGAGAGACTCCACTCGTATCGAAACATCTCTAATAACTGTGCACACGCACGCCTTCGTTGCTGGCAACGACATTCATTGAACTCGACGACTGACGGACTAGTCATCGGTGAATGTGGAACAATGAAAAACAGAAAGGTTCAGTTGTTGTAGTGTGAAAGATGAAGCTCGCATTTTTCACGAAAACTTGTGCACCAAATCAAAAGAAGAGGAAGCGCTTTGACCAGCAAAAGAAAAACATAATTGATGACAAAAGTAAAAACAATTATAAATTATCGGGAAAAATGAAGAGCGATGATCAAGCTAAAATCGATTCGTTCAGTCATAAAGTTCTATTTCGCAAGAGCCGGACATCTCGTGAATAGCTAAACACATTAAATTGACGTTAATGGCCACGAACTATTTATTCGAATCAGTCAAGACCAGATAAAGACCAGATGAATTATATGAAGCTTGTTTGCATCTCGTACAAACAAGAGTTATTTCGAAAATTTTATACATATAGACGAAAAGATGGTGACTGTAAAGATGTCTCACTAAGGACATTTTGTCAGAACCGGTTCACTTGTAAAAGAATAATGATCGATCGAAACCTACTGGTAGCGTGGTATTTGTAAATTAACTTCTGTTACATATAATTATGAAACTTACTTCTATTTGACGTTCCGAAGTCTCAACATGAGAAGAAGTAAAACATCTTTAGTTATATGGTCTTTATCGATATTTCTATAGCAGAATCTTGAAAAATATGTTGAATGAGAGCAACTGTCTTATCAATAGCTTCATCCGCAGTATCGGCTTTTGCTCCACTGGCATGTTATCTGACTTAATATTGCGGATTTTGTGGAATTACATCAGAAAAATATAAGCATCATCCCTCTGTCTCGTCATCATCCAATACTGTTGAGAATTGAAAGCTCCAAAGAATTCACCATGATTTGTCGTTTATTCTGAGCAAACATTATGATCCAACCAAAGCAGATTCATTTCAGGCACTATCGTGGCATCCTCAAATTTTTTCATTTTAACAAACACTTCTTTCACCCGTTCCGTTCATTCTAATGACACTTTCGAGCTCAGTGGATTAGTGACTATGTTTTGTTACACATTCCACATCACCGATGCTTGGAATTTTAAACTAGTTCTTAAAGCGGAATTCGAAACACTCATCGTTTCTTGAAAAAAAGAACCTCATGCACGAGAATCAAGCCGAACGATCGGTATACATAGGCGTATCAACAAAGGCGAAAGAGTGCCAAGCGAGGTCAATGGACCGGTGACTAGCCATTCAAGGCCGGTCGACCAGTGCGAGATCAAATCCTATCGGGATTTTGTGAACGTGGAGGATTACTGTTTGTACAGTAGTGGATATATGAACTCATTTCTACTCAAAGAATTTCGCAGCAGCGAGTCTGCATTTTGACGAGATAAAAATGAAAAATCTGATAACATACTTGGAGCCTTTCATGAGGTTTGTTATGACATTTACGCAGCGTAAAACAAGTGTGTCGGGCTTTCAGACTCATAATTTGCACGATGCCCTTCGTTTCAGCTAAGGGAATATATAAAGAATCACGACGAACAACTTACACTGACGTAAGGTGAAAAGCCCACTCGTTGTGCAATTTTACAGTACTCGTGGTTGTAAACATATCATTGTAATACCTTGCTTTTTGACTGTTTTTGAGACCTTCGAAAAAAAAATCAAAACTATAGTGTAAGATATTTCATTTTCTCACAAATGAAAATTTTATTTTTCATTGATCGCGTGATTCATTTCAAGCGCATGGAGGCTGAGTGATGAGTAAACTAAACACGTGATTTGCTTCGTAGAGCGACACAAAATGAAGATGATCACGAGTTCTACACTTACGCTATGTTGTAAACATCAAGAAATCAAACTGAGGGAATGATCAGCTCGGCAAAAATTCCTTCCATCAACGGGTATGACTCGAGATATAACCGAGAAACGATAAAAGGTGGTTGAATGAAATGCTCAACACTCTCTTATCTGACTTATCCAGCCATGTCGGCTGATGGAGCTTCTTTCAACGCAGATGGAAAAATTAACTAGGTGAGGCTATACATCGACGAGTACAACGTACCGATTGCACGTAAACAAACAGTAACTTGTTTTTTAGGCCATCGACAGTGTGGGGTCGTATTGATGGAATTTTCGATAGTGGCAAGAATTCGGCAGTGTAACAGGTCTGCAGGAAAAGAATTTTTTCATATGCCTTGTTATTACGTATAGTGCACAGATCGCAGTAATTCTTGCATTCGATTTGCTTTCACGCTCTCGTTCCTCACATTTGTAATTTATATGTCATAAAATGCTTTTGAGACGATTCTTCTTGGGACTGTGGGAATGACGCAGTCAGGGGCCACATGGGCCTTGTTCTGTGGTAGTGTGCATCCTTATCCAGTCTACTATCCAACTGCGTATCAATCAGCATTCTACAACATTCATCAAGAGGACGAAATCGCCAAGCAGCAGCCGAAACAAAACGCGAAATGTTTGAAGAGCATCGTGGAAGATGAATGCGAGGATGAATCGAATGTTAAAAGTACTGGGATACGTACATATATGTGATGACGGGTCATAAAAAAAAATGCTTAATCTGTTCATTTTTCTCAATTTTCTTTGATGTAAAAATCAATACAACCACTAAAGTGTTTTGGCTACCAAGCGATGCATATGTATGCTTGATCAGCGAAAAACAAATACCCATTCATTATTCAGAGAATTCGTTTGGAGCAAAACAAAAACAAAAGTTAACAAAAATAAGGTCAAAGGTGATGGACTATGCATATGCCTTTGAGCTAAAGTGCCGTTTTCTGATATTTTATTGCTTCAAATGATAAATACTTTAGTTGCAAAGAGAAAATTGGTACGACTCGATCATTCTCTGAACGAAGCGTACATTGCTCCCATCAGTCACATTGACTGAAATTATATTCGTTTAATACAATGACAAAGAGTGAGAAAGCCAGTTTGGTGCCAATTCCCTAATCGAAGAGTTAATAAGGTGCACCGACAGCTACTTGCTACTACATTAGGCATCCAACCATTGTGCCATACGCACCTTTAGTCTTGATAAAAACATGAAATTAAGTTGGTAATGCGGTGCTCAATCTATCTACATTGCTCAGCTTTACTCAGAGATAAATATTTGTGTTATACTCGCTGTCACATGCACAAGTTCAAATGGAAATGTAGAAATTCCACTGGATTGTAATAGATTCCTATCTAGAGACTTGGAAATTATGATAGGATTGAGTGAAAGTAGCACATAAACCAGCCCAATGATGTCTCATGAACGCTACTTTCCTTTCAGAAGCAAGTTGAGGGGACTTAGCTTCATAGCTTGTTTCTCAAGAACTTCAAATTCAAGCAAAAACGAGATCAAATCGAGGACTTTTTTCTTATACTAAAAATTTCAAGATTTCGAAAGAGAAGGAATGACCTCAAAGCGTAATGCAAGCGGTGTTTAGCCGTACTAAACTGGTTTCAAGCTGACCATTGTCGCAGTGTGCTAGCACGTTTTCAAACACACAACCCCCGTTTCTTGCGTTATGACAAAGAAATTCTTATGAAACTGGGAAAAAGGATTCTCGGACACTAAAGGATTAAGAGAACATCATATTTTCAAGTGTCCCAATTAATTAAGGTGTATGTTGTTCCTGGTGTCTCAAAACAATTGTTTTGTCAGAACATGTTATAAGTGGAAAATGAGGAAATAACCGGCAGAGAAGAGAAAAAAAAAAAAAAGAAAGAATAGAAAGACAGAAATTATCAATGAGGAAGAGGAAAAAATAGAAGAAAAAAATTACGAGGGAAAAACACGTGTATCGGGCTTTATAAGTCAGCCCATTTAACAGGCCACTTGACATATCTTGCTCAAATAATTATCAGGCACATTGAAATTTGAGCTACGGTCTAAATAAACCGGAAAGAACGAAAAAAAAAGATGAGGAAGAGATGACAAGAAAGTAGTTTAAACTGTGGCATTCTTTGGAGATTAAGACTCTGTACAGTACGGACCTCCGTTTTTTTTTCCGAATCCCTGTTCCCCTCGGTGCACGCCCGGTCCTTGCCCACGTATTTGTTGGATTTGTCATGCCCTGTCTGTTTCGTCTGATTCCCTTTCTTGCGTATACTACCCCCTTTGCATCATGATCTTTGCAATAAGAGTCTGCTTGTGCATGTTCACAAAAACAAATACCTTCTGATCACAGGAACGGGGATAGAGTTCTAAGTGCGGTAGTATTCGTATAGAGAGTGTTTCGCGGGGCTTGCCGTGTAGTTCCGTTTCCCCCGGTCCTTTTTTTTTTTTCCAAAAGAAGCGTGAAGTAGGTTTCGTTTATGCGTTGGTCGTTCTTCTCTCTTCCCCGCACTTTTCTCTATAAACTGCACAGAAAATTGAAGTCTTGAAAATACAATTCTACCCTCTTTATAGAGGAAAGAACATATCAAGTTGTGCTGGCAAACTAACCTATGTTTCCGTATTTTGGCTTTCACTCAAGGGGGGGGTTGGGGTGCTTGTTTTAC
>JAHQIW010000009.1:0-84575 GCA_019055375.1 Parelaphostrongylus tenuis | reverse complement strand
GCGACCATAACAACGAGGTAATCCCTCCTTGTCAGACTTAATGTTTAAATGTGCCATACGGGGTAACATGATAGTTTTTACTGTTGCTAATTGATGCTGCTTTACCAGTACTTTTGCAGCAATAGCTATCTCTTGGCCGGAAATGTGGAAATGCTTATTTGTTCCGGTCAGTAAGAGTAGAGAGAGGTTTATGTGGCAACGTTTGGAAGCGTTCACCTTTTTGACTATGGTGCGAATGTATCGTGAGATCCATGCTATGATTCTTTTAGTATCTGCCAAAGGAAATTTACTCAATGATACGAAAATGTCGTCTATATTATCTTTATTCAAGGGGTTCTGCGTAACGTTAATTGCACATGGTGGTGATCTGTAGGTTGGAATCCTTCGATGTTGCGTCGTCACTATGAAGATGAGGTGCTGGAATCTCTATTGAAGAGGATGAATTGTATTCAAATGTGTTGGAAACACCTTTCCAATTTTCTGGAGGTTGGCTAAGGAAGGAGGGTCCTTTCCACCAAGAATGCTGATTGAGTTCGAATCGATTAAGGCCGCGTGTGGCACAGTCTGCTGCGTTGTCATTTGTTGTCACGTGGCCGAAGAGGATCCGTGGTGTCATTTCTATGTATGTGTTCGACGATTTTTTCTATTTCCATGAGTCGGTTGAGTATCAGACGTCCAACTACTTGTTTGTGGCTTACGTCTTATCCAACTAAGTGCTATTTCCGAATCGGAGAGAATAAAAATCGTGAACTCTCAGTGTTATGAAGCTGTGTAAACACTGCGTTTGTTAGTCTAAGTGCTAGGGTAAGTGCACTTAGTTCCATTTTCGGTATGGTCATGGGAGATTTTAGTGAAGGCAACTTGCTTTTTGCCATAAGAAGATTGACAGACTTTTCTGAACGTATATATATGCATGTTGCCATTGCTTCAGAGCTAGCATCTGCAAAGGTTACTAGGATGCAATCGTCACTCTTCATGCCTATGTAGCGTGGTAAGAAATAGAGAATCCTTCTATTGTCCGCCCAAATATCAGCCCATTGTAGTGTATCGTCGTCTGATAGCACTTGTCCCATTCGTATCCCTGTGACCATAAGAATCGCAAGAAAACTTTTAATTTATGAGAGGAGAGGTACAAGTAATCCGAATGGATCGAATATGGAGGCGAGTGTACTGGTTACTACTCTCTTAGCAATTTTTTGATGAGTTTTCGTATCGCATGATAGCTGTATCTGATCTAAATGGATGTCCCAGGAGATTCCGAGTACTTTGGGCAGTTTCTCGTTTGATTTATCGGGTGCTGCTATTTGGGACATCAAGGTTGCATCATTTGAATTAAATTCGCGAAGATTCATGCTTGACTCATTGAATATTTGCTTCAAACGTAAATAATTGCGAAATGATTCTTCGAGATTGTCAGCAGTTAAGATGACGCTATCAACGGAAAAGTTATTCTTTATTTCTTCTACTAATCGGGAGTCTTGCTTGTACATGCCAAGATGGTAATGAATTGTTGCGGCTATAGACGGTGATGCAATCAATCAAAAGGTTACTCTAGTGAAGCGAAGAATCTTAACGTTACCCTGGATGGGCGGTAATCTATGATTTCGAAGCAATAAGCAACGTGTAGAATCACGGTCATCTTCATGGAGACGGATCTGCAAAAATGCTTTCGCAACATCTGCAGTGAGGGCTATTCTTCCAAATCTGAAACGAAGGAGGAGTCCGAATAGCTCTAGGGAGAATGACGGGTCCACGATGCAATGCGTCGTTTAATGACGGATAACCCTTGTAATGGGCGGATGCATCGTAAACTATTCTGAGCTTGGTGGTTAGCTTGTTAGGTGTTAGAACTGCTTGATGTGGCATGCAATGGACACGGGAATTGGGTGGGGTGTTTTATCATAGACTCTTCCAAAGTGTTTGATCTGATTTGTTCATTAAATATATCATTGTACCTGTCTAGCTGATTTTCGTTGTTTTTTAAGGATTCCCAAACGGTTGCTAGTCTGTTAAATGCAATAATTTTATTATCTGGTAATGAGGTACATGATTCTATCCAAGGGAGTCAAACATAATATCCATCGTTTCTTTTCTGGATAGTTTTATTGAGGTAATTCCAAATTCTTATTCGATCTGTTTCTTTTCTTCATTTTCAGAATTTCCAAATTCCTGTGTCCCGGCATATTCTAAGGTGAAAAATCTTTCCATTTGATTTTTTCTTAGAAAAAAAGAAAAACCAAATAGCGAACTCCACCCTATTTTTCGCGTTTTTCCAAACGAAGTTCTGCAAATACTCAACCACTTTCGGCATAGAAAACTAAGCTCCAATCTGACACACAAACAAAGACAAGGTTTGTCCAAATCAAGGAGCTTGTAGGATCAAAATCTATCCTTCCATCCGTAAGTGATAAAAGAAGGGAATTTGTAGTAATTCCAAATCAGCTGGATGTCGAAATAACGGAGAAACATCTTCCGGATATCTCCCTCTATCGCCCATCCTCTGAGAAGGAATATAAACTCCAATGTAAAATTTGAACAAAGAATGGGTTAACAAGGCAAGGGCAGCGGGTTTGGAAACTTCAGTTATCTCTCGACTCAAGAACAATAACCTTATTTGTCCGGTCCTATACCTTCTCATAAAAACACATAAACTTACATCTATTGATGATCTAGTGTCAACCGATCCATCAACATACAAGGTTAGACCTATCATCAGTTGTATAGGCCGACCAACGGATAGAATAACGTGGTTTCTAAACCTTATTTTTACTCAGGTGCTCAAATTCATACCAACCCATCTACCCAATACCCAAATGTTCCTAGATCACCTACGTTGCGCGAAACCAAAACTCGCACCTCATGCAGTCATTTGATGTAATTCTATACGAACGTATCAAATGACTCTGCAATGCAAGCCATTTTCGAACTTCTCACAAAAAATGAACAAAAAGTAAATATGTATGGCTTCACAATTCAAGAACTAATGACCCTCCTAAAACAATGTCTTAGTTGTCCAATCTTTCGGTGGTCGGGATAATACTTCACACAACTCAGGGGGTTAGCCATGGGTCAATGTTTAGCACTTAGTCTTGCCTTCGCTTTTATGTATAAGGTGGAAGCTCCAGTTCTCGCTCACCGCCCATTGCTCTACTGCCGGTATATAGACGATTGTTTCATTGTCTGTGATCGATTGTGCAACACCAAAAAACTGTATGATCTGCCAAACACGAGGTGATACAATAAACTTCATTTGACATCTGATAAGGGTGGAGAATTTGTTGTGATTCCTCGACAGTTAGATATCGCAATAACGAATAAGCATCTCGAAGATGCTTCGCTTTACCGATCATCTTCTGTAAAGGAATTCAAAAGGCAAAACCGCAAACTAAACAGTGAGTGGGTCCGTACGGCAAAAGCGGCAGGCTTAAGACCATCTATCATTTCTCAATTAAAAATCCAGTCACCAACATGTCCTGTCTTATACTTACTTATGAAAACACATAAGTTAGTATCCACTGATGATCTAATGTCTAACGATCCATCCATATTCAAAGTTAGACCTATCATCAGCTGTGTAGGCGGACCGATGGATAGGATAGCATGATTCTTAACGTTAATAACATCCCAGTTGCTAGGACACATTCCAGCCCATCTGACGAACACTCAGATGTTCCTGGATCGTCTACGTAACGCGAACCCGAACAGCGCGTACGTAATGGAGTCATTCGACGTCACTGCTCTATACACCAACGTATCGAATGACTCCGCATTGCAAGCCACACATGAGCTTCTGATACAACACCAGGGAGCTGTAAACATGTATGGCTTGTCGATTGAGCAGTTCATGGTCCTGTTAAAAGAGTGCCTGAACTGCTCAATCTTCAGATGGTCCGGGAATTATTTCGCACAAATCAGAGGGCTGGCAATGGGACAGCGACTGGCGCCTAGCCTAGCGATTGCCTTTATGTCGAAAGTGGAAGCACCAGTGATGGATCTCCGGCCATTACTCTACTGTCGGTATATAGATGACTGTTTGTTTATTTGCTCCACTCAAGAGGAGCTAGATAGATTGCTTTAGATTGTTGAATGAACAGTCAGAGTATATAAAGTTTACCCTTGAGATACCAAAAGATCATTGGCTTCCTTTCTTGAACGTGCAAATAAGCTTAAGCGAGAGCGGCTACATCACAAAGTGGTACCGGAAGCCAAGTAGTAAAAATATCCTGGTTCGCTATCTCTCTTCTCATCCCTCACATACGAAAAAAGCGCTAGTAAAGAACATGTTTCGAACAGCAGCCAACCTATGTACTGGGGAGGAGCAGAGAGTAGAATCCGTGAAATTGGCTCGGGAAATAGCCACTTCTAATGGATATGAATTTGTAGCCCCTCGGCTTAGGTTTAGAGGAAATAGTACGCCTCCGAACGAAAACTCGAATGAAAGGAAAATCTCATTCATCCTTCCGTTCTTTTCAAATGAGACTAGTACAGCTATAAAACGCTGTTTGAAAAGAGCGGGTTTAGAGCAAACGGTGGCTCTTATTGAGATACCACCGAATACTCTAAAACGCTAACTAGTTCGCGAACCGCTTATATGACCGTCTCTGTATAATGAAAGATTGTAAAATATGTCCTAACGGCAGAGACGGTGATTGCACGAGCGTAGGTACAGTCTACCTAATCTCTTGCAAAGCGTGTAGCGATAAATATATTGGCGAAACGGGTAGGCCGCTCTATGCCCGCATAGAAGAACACCTAGCTGATAAGCGTCTTAAAAGACGGAACACCTCGCTAGGGACGCATAGAGAACAGAAACACGACGGAGCTGATTTTGAGATTGAAGTCACCATCCTTGCGCAGGAACAAAAAACATCAGCGCGAAAACTTCTTGAAGCACTTTGGATTAATACCACCAATCCAACTATGAACAGCAGGGAGGAATGCCTCGTTATCACACGTGATTTTAGTCAGTATATAAGACTGTTATTTTGATGGGTAAGGTGCATTACGAGCCTATGTGATCTCCTTCCGGTGTTCTCCACTTGAATCATTCGGTGGAACACATATAAAAAGCGGTGAGTATGTTGAGAGTTGATTTTGTGCTTGATGCGATTGAAATCTAGGTCTGGTGATTTTTTCTAAGGGAGTATTGGAGGTGTTTGGCTTATTGGATTGCGGACAATTTGACCTTTCCAGGCTCTGAAGAAGGCGAACTGCCGAAACGTCAGCTGTCAAATAAAGTTTATTGTATCACCTCGTGTTTGGCTTAAGGAAGAATATAAGAAATTGTATTGAAGCATGCCTAGGTTAATAGACAGTCGGTTTGGGAATTGTATGATCTGCCCTAACGGAAAGGTGGGGATTGTATGAGATT
This sequence comes from Parelaphostrongylus tenuis, assembly GCA_019055375.1. Taxonomy (NCBI): domain Eukaryota; kingdom Metazoa; phylum Nematoda; class Chromadorea; order Rhabditida; family Metastrongylidae; genus Parelaphostrongylus; species Parelaphostrongylus tenuis. Next base: position 79,204 of record JAHQIW010000009.1, on the reverse strand, counting down.
GGGCACAATATATTTACTAAATGTAGAGCGTGCGGGGAAAAACATATAGGTAAAACGGGTAGACCACTTTTCATCCACATACAAGAACATCTAGATAGTAAATCTAAAATAGATAAACCCAAACCTTTAGGTCTACATAGGGCACAAAAACACAACAACAAGGATTTTGGTGTGACTGTCACAATTCTAGCGAAGAAATCAAAATCATCCACGCGCAAAACTCTTGAGGCATTTTGGATAAACGCCAAAAACCCCGAAATAAACCGGAAGGACGAATGCGTCACCATCGCACGAGATCTCGCGCCCTTTCTTCGTTTTATCTTTCAACCTGACCTAGGCAGCGTATAAATAAGACCATTCGGATCATTCAAATAGACTAACACTACGTACGTCCAGGCTCTGAAGAAGGCGGGTCGCCGAAACGTCAGCCGAACTTCTTACCAACCTCGCGTAGCTAATCAAGATAAGTTTTCTCGATTTACATAAATTAATTGTTCAGAAGTCTCGCCATACTTTTTAGAACATTCATTTATGGCTCTTCAAACTCTAAAAATATACCTTACCTTTGAGTGCTTTATTAAGACCACGCTCAGATTTCAATAGATCCTTTCATTATTATTTTTTTTGACTATAAAAAGATCGACAGACGACGGGTTCTGCCCGGCTGACGAGTCTGTAAGGACGAAACACGTGTCTCGGACTGTACAAGAGCCCTTACCATACCACATGACATGTTGGCTCAGATAATAATGAAAGGATCTAAAAAATATCATAGATAAAATGGAACAAATTTTCCATTTTTTGCCACATAATTTACAAGGACAAAAGAGATTTTGTACTCACCACCTGTATGTGATGACGTCGCTTTGGAAGCTAATTTAAGGGCTCTCAAGCCCATTTAGTTCAACATCTAATTCTTTCAAATAACTTTATAAGATTCTAGTGCTTCCAAGCACAAAATAGTGAAAAGGGATGGATATCTAATTTGTACTGAAAGCGAGGTAAGTGAGAGGATTTAGTTGCGAAGGAATGTCAGCAAATGCCTATTCTATCAGGTTGCATGACTCGGATTGATCTCCACCAATTCGTTTGTTATTAGGTGACGTGAAATCCTGGCATTCTTAAAAACAAAAAGCGCAATCGAGAAAACGTTGACATTACTACTAGTGTACTTTCATGAGAAATCTGTGGAAAAGAGACATTGATAGAGAAAAATGAAGCATAACTTTTGCTCCAAAACTTTGTTGTTAGAAATTTCCAAGAAGCGCATATCACGTTTGTTAAGCTTTGATATTCTCAATGGCCTTTACCATTGGACACGCTTAGAAGATTTTCCTTAATTGACGTCAGCAGTGCAACGGATAGAGAAAAACAGGCTGATAGTCTAAGCATGAAATTGTGCTAAATTGCTGGGAACATTTTGAAGTAATTCTCAAGACCGACTATTGATTAATCTCGGCATAATTGGTGTTAATTGGCAGTCTTTCCTGTTAAGCTATTCCGAGGTGTTAATAACAGTTTTTATTTAACATCCGTAATGCAATACAACAATAATATACTTCAGTACTGCAGCACAACTGGAAACTTACCGTGATATTTGGCCGGTCCGCATTCACTAGTTGTGCGGACCTCGGCACATATTCCATTCGTCTCTTTGTTGAGTGAGAGTCGTCCATGACGTTGTCTAGCACGGCAGCTGGTGCGAGTGTCATACCGTGATATGAAAGATATCGGAAATACAGCACAAACAGTACAATAATCGTGCAGTGGCTAACTTTTCGGATCTCCCGGATAGAGTTCTATTTAACCCCTTGCGTTTCGAGTCCCGTCTGACGCAAAAGTTTTGCACATCACTCTAAAACAGTGGGTATATTGTAATATCAGATCACCTCTAGAAGCGGTAAAGTAAAGGCATGTTATATTTGATCATTGAATACCTAATATTTGTCAACGTGACTGGGTTTAATGTCGATAATCTACTACCGGAGCCAGGCTGTTGACTGTTGATGGGCTGACAGACAGATGCATTGCAGCGTAAGAAAGTGGTGTGTAAAACGGGCGTCAGTACAAAGGGATAGAGAACGCGGTCCAAATAGAATGACATGTGGGTTAAAGTCCCACCTAAAGCGGAAGTTGTACACATCACTCTACTTTAATGGGCATCCTAGTATTGACTACGACGGGTCACTGTGCTGATACCATTTAAGTGGAACCACCTGTCCGCAAAAGTTTAAGCTGCTCTGCTCCGTCGCAAATAGATTACGCTATTGAAATTGGTCCGACATAGAATCTAAAAGTTATGTGCAAATGAGGGATCGAAAGTGTCATCATTGCTGATAAATGTCTGGCTGTTATCAGTTTTTATGAACGCCGACTGAAGAGGCAATTTCACGTCCTAGGAGTTTTGCTGTAAGATATTACATCATATACATCTTGTGAAAATTTGATATTATAGCACTGCCAAGATATTTTAGCTGATTTAGTGGACAAAGAACATTAGAAGTGGTCGGTATTGGGAATTACTTCAAGGTGTTCGCAGCAATTTGGTACCATTTCATGCTCAGGCTATAAGCCGGCTTTTTCTACCCGTTGATATCCGCTTCTTAGGAATTTCTACAACAAATGTCCCGGAGCAAAAGTTATGCTTTGTTCTCTCTATCGATGTCTTTTTTTCACAGATTTCTCATGTATGTACATTAGTAATGTCAACGTTTTCTCGATTGCGATTATTTTGTTTTTGAGAAAGCCAGGATTTTACGTCATCGAATAGCAAACGAATTGGTAGAAATCAAATTCGAGTCATGCAACCTGATGGAATGGAGCATTCGCTGACATTTCTTCGCAGCTAATTCCTCTCACTTACCTCGTTTTTAATACAAATTTGACATTCATCACTTCTCGCTAATTGATTCCCCTGTGCTCGGAAACATTAGAATCTTATAAACTTGTTTAGAGGAATTTGGCTCTGAACTGAACTGGTTTGGGAGTCCTTAAAGCTAGCTTCCAAAGCGACGCCACCCACGTATAGGTGGTGATATGCACAATAATAGTGATATCAATAGCTATGAGAAGAAAATATCAAAATAAAAGGAGAAAAGAAAAGTAAAGAAAGGCTCAAACGAATCAGAATGAAATGATGAGTTCAGATAAGTCTAGAGGTAAATGGGGAAGCTCGTCAACCTACTTTGGTCGCCTCAGATGGCGCTATACTGGCCGATTATTGGGCTTCCAAATTTGTTCCACTCATACTACCACTGCATCTTTTCAAATTCCATTCTGCTTTGATCCTCTGCTCGGATCGCTGGTGGAGAAGCTTTTTGAGGAGTCTAAAGGGTCCCTTTCTTCCTTAGACTGGTTTGAAGTGACGGTTTATGTTGTTTCTTAGGAGGATAGACAGCTTCAGGCTTCACTTTGCAGCCGATCACAAACTTTAAGAACCTAAGTGAGAACTGTTTAGATATGAGCAAAAATAGCAACCATCTGATCAGCTTCGAAAAAGAAAGAGAAGAAAGCATGCGAGGGCGGCTTATTGGGAGAAACTTGTCAAACGGTAAACTGAAGACCCTTAGGAGTAATTCTGTCTAGCTCTTCATTGGCAATTACGACTACGTATACTCTCCGTGATACTCAATCGATTCAGTTTCAAGTTTTCCAGCCCAAAAAAATTAACTTTGGAGCATTAAATTGGCGCTGAAATTTCAAGATGCAGAGAGAATTCCAGGAATCGAAGGTGGCAGTGCTTGTTCAGATTATCGGCCACCGGTTACTAGTTATATATTACAATAGGATTGCTCGAATCATTTGGAGCGGTGTTTATCTAGCTGCTGCACGATTGGTATGCAACCTTTCCTTAGAACTGAATTTTTCACTCAGACTTTTGGTAACTATCCAAAAGCTTGTTTCCCGGCAATTTCGACATTGTACTAGCTTTCCACTGAGAATTTCGTACTATGTTGTAGCAACAAATATGAATTATAGTTCGCACTCAGTTTGCTTTGTTTGCACGGCTAGGGCCTGTGTAAGACTCTCGTTGAATTTTTAGCAGTTTTCCGATAGCTCATATGTCGACGATTTTGAAGATTGCAGACTTTGTTATTACGAAAAGGAAGATTAGTTTTAAAGTAATCTCTGCGAGCATATTCATAATGAAAAAAACGCCGACTTTATCTTGCTGATTAATAGGAAAGCTGCTTCCTTGGGATAACGGCACATTTCCAACTCTTATTCTAGTATTGCAAGAGTATAGTTTGAAAATACGTTTCATATGCTGTACTACCCTCAAAGGAAAATTGTACTGAAATTTTTTAGTATCTAACCGGAGTAAGTTTTCACAGTTCTCATACATGATTCTGTAGAACACTTTTTGCCAAGAGTGCCTTTTCTTCACCAAACTTCTCGAAAATTCAATGATGTTATAGATTTTTTGCTCATAGGTAGGCGTTCTCAGTGTACAGTACCGACAAGAAAAAATACTCCTAGCTTTAGGAGTAGTTAGCCCATCTTTCGAACTTCGAATCGGGTCTTGTTGGAAATTTTGTAATAAAATTTAGATTGACATAGCATTTCGTTGTCACAAAAAAGTAGATTGTCGAAGAGATTTATTTCTAGGCACTTAAGTAAAAAAAACGCTCATGCATCTTACCAAGTCGTATTTTCCTACAATAAATGTCATCCTTCAATAAACGTCAGAATGAACATAATTTTCAATCTTATTGCGCATTTTCGTCTTCTAACTTGTGAACTGGAATCGGCTTTTCCTACACATCATTTGCCCGATTACCAAAGATATATCTGTTCTATATCAAGTTTTCAAATACTGATCATGTACAGTTAGTAGAGGTCGACTGGTGTCTTCTACCTTAACTCACGCCTCCTTGAACGCCTATAATCATCAAAGAGTTGGGCAGAATTCTGAGCGGCATTGAAATCTTTTACCTGTCAACGATCATTTGTTCAGAAGTAAACTTTTGATGTGATTGGACACGATACGGCGCAATGACTGAAGTTTCAAAGGTTCCTTCTTATTCAAAATTTGGGAAGTTAAGATTGGCTTGCAGTTTTCTAATCAACCATTTCAAAGGCGCATCCATAAAGACAGTGAATGCAGAGTGACAATAAACGGGCAAGAAACATAAAATACCTACTAATTTTTTGTAGAACTCCTGTAGGCTTTTCACACAGACTTCTTCCGTGTGACAGAAGCATTCAAGTTCTCTTCGATGTATCTAAGCGGTGAAAGTGGAGGACGACAGCCATTGGATGCAGCTATGAGAAACAGGTCCCTAGTCTACTTGTGGACGGCCACAGCCACCTGCACCTTCCCACGTTAAATTTGAGAGAGCTATAGCCAATCGCCTTGAAGGTAAACAACTGAGAAATATACTTAGAGTATTCAAAATAAGTGAACATGCACAGTGGAAAAGGTTGCAGCGATGGATATTGTTCATGGCAAAATATAAGTGTTTGTATGAGAACGAATGCCCTCAAAAATGATAGAAGAAAACTCAATAATCTTACCAAATGGTGTAGAGTAATGTGCAAAACTCTTGCGTCAAGCGGGACTTGAAGCCACACTCACTCTATTCGGGAGCGCGTGCTCCAACCAGTTCCACTACTGATGCCCATTTTGCACACCACTCTTTTTCTATGACTTTGCATAGTCTTAACATCTGAAGTACACTAATGTTTACAAAGTTGTGAGTTATCGATGAACTGACATCGCTACAGTATGTATCATCACTTTTGATCAAACATTCATTACTTTAAGTATACCTAGAAAACTGAGTGGTGAGCAGAAATTCGATCTCAGGCGGGAGTTAAACTAGCTCTTCATCCATACCGGGACGCGTGCTACCACCACACCACCTAGCCTCAAACTTGGCCACCACTCATTGCTCAGGATATCTCCATCATAGTCATAGGCTACCAACCTTTGACAAGTTTGGTCGGGTAAGCAATATCGCTTTAGAAACCCAATTGATGGCAGCCATTGTACTTAGATAAAAGTTAAAAACAGTTTAACTGGATAGTAAACTGGCGCCATCTCTACACATAAGAATTACATATGCTACAAAAGCATATTAGTTTCTACAGCAAACTGTGATGTATCGGAATCACTAGAGAGACCATATTTTTTCTCTAGACGGAAGAAAAAGGTCTCTTCTGTATGGCGGAAATAGCACACCTTTGCAATTAACGCTGCGCGCAGTTGATTCGATGATCGTTCCTCACGGGCTTATGTTTAAGAAAAAAGCCAAAGAAAAGAAGTGAAGATGTGGGTGATCCGTTCGGAGAAACGTCAAGGCAATAGTTTTTCACGGATTCGCAACCATTGCTGGGCCGCCTCGACTCGCATAGGCTTCTCTCTCTCTCACACATACGCACCCCTACTCCCTCCCGACCTGACTTTCTCTTGAACCCGAACTTGTACATGACGCTAATCCTCAAATCGTCAATGATCTTTGAAAAAGCCTCTGACATCGCACGGTGACGTGGCAGAACTATGACATTATAGCGCTCGCTACCGTAAGACTATCGCTGTTCGTCAGCACTCCTCAACCAGTGCCGTAATCGTCGCATATCGGGACCTACACTGCCTCACGACGACTTCGAACGTCGCCTATTCAAACAATATTCAAGTATAGCAGCCGTTTTCTTTCATGTTTAAGCACATAACAATCTTCTTTGCCCCGCTTTATGTATTTGCGTCATATTTATTTCCCTTATTCCGTTAGGAACCGCGTGATACAATATGAAACAGAGTTCCCCAAATGCTCGCCTCATCCCATGGTTTTCTACGGCTCATGCAGCAATGAAAATATAAAGTTTCTGATAAATTTAGGTTTTAGGAAGATGTTGTCACTGCTAAGCGATCTTATATAACAAAACAGTTCCCATTGAAGGTAAATCAATATTAAGAACGCCCTGTATCATTAAATCTCCCAAGTTTTAATGAGAAAATCACATCCTTCTGGAAAAGAACATATCTTCAACTATTACACAACATTTGTTTTTTCTTGCTCCTATTTTTTGGTCTATTCCTCAGTCGTTCGATAAACTGAAAAATGCAGAGCTTGATACTCAGCTTCGCTTGTGAAAAAAACCTTCACACCGCGCTTTACTAGTCCGTAAAAGATAGCGCTTTACTATTGCACTCCTTATCCCACCTTCACAGCGAAGTTTATGGTATTATGTAGGAAATATTCATTTTGAGTACACTTTATCGCTACGAAGAATTAAATTTTCATAGGGACTCGAAACAACGTATTTTTCGTGGGAAAGAACGCCCACTCTTCAGCAAATTTCCACTTTTCATTACGAAATGTATGGAATGCAGTCTTATTATGCAAGATGTACTCGTATTTTCTTTCCTTTTCTACTCAGGAGAGCTCATTAATTTATTACTGATCATTCAATGGCTTTTGTAAAGAGATCTACATAGTATATTCTGCTAACAAAAAAAGACAACTTTTACATCCAGAGTGCGTTATTTCGGTACAGTAAAATTTGGCTCTAGACAAACTTTTTCGCCAAAAAAATATTGCCATTGGGTGGGAGACCTATATAAACGTATTTCGGTAACAAGACTTCCAGTTCATTTGAAATTTCACCTTTCTGAAACTTTTCACAACAAAGGTACGTGGAATACAGTCGCCCTCTGGGGAATTTGTTTGTGTTCCTTGATTTTTTTATACTCCATTGGGTTTTTCAGTAGACTATCAGTGATCATTCAATATCCTGAGAAATGATAACTTCAATGCTGAACCTGGTTTTCAAGAAGACTTTGGTGCTATGTTCCAACAGCGAAAACAAATTTGCGCTTTGCATCAAGTGCCTTTACCTTTAGTTTGGTCTTCACACTGACTTTTTTCATATCACATAGTGTACTTCGATTTTCTCTACTGCTACGGCAAGACCAAATATATCTCGAAAAATTTCTATAAAAGTATTTTTTAGTCAAGAAAAAGACCAGTTGTCCTGAAAATTTCCTACTTTTCAATATGAAGGGTGCATATTTGGGAAATAAATGCATGGAACATCTGATTTTATGCCAATGTCCAGTGACTAAAGCCGGCTTGATGATGTCCAAACCGGAATATATGAAATAAAAATATTTATATTATAAAAAATAAAAATAAATAGATGAAAAATCAAAACGAAGTAAAATAAAAATAGAAAATAAGAAAGTCTGTTTTATATTCCTATAACACAACCACTAAAGTACAGGAATAACTAAAAATTTGACGAGAATTATCGATGAACTATCATCGCATGCAATGCGCAAACGTTATCTTTGACAAACTATTCATTGTCCTAAATTTTCAATCACAAGATTACAATGATGGCTATGAGATAAGCATAAAATGGGATCATATCAAGACTGAAAGACAGATAACGCGTTGTAGAGCAAAAAGAGCGGTTGCAAAACGAGCGTCGGTGGTGCAACGGTTAGCATACGCTCCCGGAAAAGAGTGAGATCTGGATTTGAATGTCGACTGGCGCGAATGTTTCTACACCCACTCTACGCTACTGGGTATATTGAAAGATTTATGTTGTATAGTTTTAGTTCATAAGTACAAAAGGGTGATATAATTGAGAATCTGACAATATTCAGTTCTTTCGTCGTCGATTCCTTCATATACTTTTCACCGATTAACTGATTGAACGAAAAGCAGCGCTTGATTGACGAGACTGTAATGTCGAAACACGTGCCATGCACTGTTCAAGTACCATAACAGACATCAGAAAGGCTCAAAAAATATCTTATCAGATTACATTGTTTTGAGACAGGTCTCAAAACACTCGAGACGAAAAGTATCTGACAGTTTTATACTAGTTGGTTATTTGGCGACTAGTTGTAGAAATGAATAAAGGTGAACTACTCCTGACGTAGGAAAAAAAATTGCGAAATAAAGCCCTCTCGTAATCATGTGGCTTCCCCGTTCAAAATGATGACGCTTAAAAAAAAGCAGTGGCGTTGTGTCCACGTCGCAGCAATAAACAAGGTCCAAAGCTAAATAGAAGAAGATTAATAGAAAGTCATTATTCATATGCGTGCCGTGGGCCGAGTGGTTGTGATGTTGGCCGCGGCGCGCGGGCTAGAGCTCGCTCCCAACACTGAGTGGCTGTCAACAATGAACGCTTTGGAGAATGCTACAACCAGGCTATCCTCGTAATGCAAAGAGCCGCGCTCACCAAATATTTTACAAAGCTCATGAAGAGAACCAAAAGTAAAGAGAGATCAATAAACTTTTCCAAAACACCTTCGCTCATAACACAATAACATAAAACCTCTTCTACAAATCTATAGAAGCCTCAACTTCTGAAGTCGAAACACGAGGTTTTATAATAGAATCTATTTGAAAAACTGACGTTTCGGTGATTTTCGTGTTCTCAGGACTCTGGAGAGGTTGAATTCCTTACAACTCAATCAGTCAGAAAATCTCAATTATTTCTTCAAATTTATTGCAATAGCTTTGTGTTTTGGTTTAATAGCCCTTTCAGGACCACCATTTGTCATCGCCATGAGCAGTGTGCAAATCACAGGTGCGTGCGTTATTTTGTTATTTGATTAGGACTTCTTCACCGTTTTGAAAATGAATCTATTGCTTCCTGTGATGTTTGATACTTCGCAATTTTCTTTACACACTCGTATGCTTTTGGTGGCAATACATTATATATATATATATATATATCTGTTGAGGATATAACATGCTTTTTGCCGTTAGGTCTAGTGCTACACAGATACCTGTTTCGTCCTATTGGGACTCGTCCGGTAGCACCCTCACTCGGTTTCAGCTGATCCTCTGAGGCTGAGTAATCCTCTACGAAGGATTCGACGCCGAGTAAAAAAATCACCGCAAGCTAGATGATGGATTTACCTGACATGTAATGACCGGCAGTCGAGTTGGTCCCAATAGGACGAAACAGATCCCTGTACAGCAATAGACCTAACGGCTCAAAACATGATATACCCATGTCAGATTATATCGTTTGAGCGGGCCTTCAAAAGAGCGATCGACAAGAAAGGTATGTAACGTTTAATAAATAATAATTATGAGATGTATTGAAATTTGAACCTGGTCTTAATCTAACACTCAAAATAAAAGTATAATATTATAAAAATATCAGCCAAAGAGCAATCTAATGTACAACCTGTATATTTGATGAAATTCTCACTTGACTTTCAATGTCGTTTGTCTTCGCTACCTCTCATTGTGGTGACTGGAGCACCCACAGAGGACTGGCTAAAAGACTAAAAGACAACACACGGGTTCTGCCCGATGACGAGACTGTAAGGTCGAAACACGTGTATCTGTCTGTGCAAGAGTCTATTACTAAATCACATAACATGTTGATTCAATTATTAAATATGAGATATATCGTTTATGTTTGAATAAGAAGCTCTCTTTCATTACGCAATCACAGTGAAGCTGGCATTCTGTCAATTAACTTCTTGATTTTCTTATGGAGCAAATACGATGCTGTTAAACTGACGATTCATTCGGTACAACTATCGAATGGCTATTGAAAGTCTGGATAAAAACTGGGCCCGCGAAAAGTACTTGAAGGTTTAACACTTTTTCATTCTCACTGCTACCACGCGTCAAGGAATTCTTATCAAAATGCAAACACACCTTGGAATTGATAGTATTTTCAATGCATTTCCCACTGTTATGATGTTTTCTGTATTCCTAAGAGAATTGAGTGGTGAGCAAGAACACAGCCTCAGGTGGGAATCGAACCCACGTTTCATCCTATCCGGAGACGCGTGCTCTACCACTACACCACTGAGGCACATTTGCCCGACCACTCATTCTTCAACATCTCAACTGGGTTTATAAAGCGAAATCGCATACCCGACCAAACCTGTCAAAGGGTTGGTGGCTTATAGCTAAAATTGAGATGTTGAAGAAGGAGTGGTAGGGCAAATGTGCCTCAGTGGTGTAGTGGTAGAGCACGCGTCCCCGGATAGGATGAAACGTGGGTTCGATTCCGCCTGAGGTCGTGTTTTTGCTCACCACTCAGTTCTCTTAGAAATATAGAAAACATCATATCAACAAGCAAAATTTGTGCTATTGAACAGTTATTGGATTATTCTAAGAAAAGCTTTTATTTGGCGAAAACTGCTTAAATGTGAAAAAATTTTAGGACTTTTTTCTGTTAGACTGCAATAAATAAATATTCTAGACCATTTGTTGGACAATAGTTGTTTATAAGAGTGTTAGCAAAACAATCGAATGCTCAGATCTCCGACTGGAGCACTGCCTAGCCGGCTTTTCGAATCGCCCTTTCATGACACTGTAAAATCCAAATCAAAATTTTGCTTTACAAACGCTGCGCGCCCTTATTTTGTAACGCGAATAATTTGCTGGAAGCGCAGAAAGCATATTAATGTGCAGAGAAAAATTCGTAGTATCTGAGGCGATTGTTCATCTAGAGTTTTTTTCTCAAAGTGAAGAGAAATCTCCTAATTGAATAATAAGATGCATCCTACTTGTCTAACACCCAGATCACCGATCTTTCGCCCATCCCCTAACGCATGGATTAGCCGGTAAGCAAGTTGGTTTAGTATATGAGACTCGATTATATTTTTTTCAGCTACACTGCAGGGGATCGGCCTTTCTATAAAATAAGCGCAACGCTGGAAATTGAAAAGTACGCTATCGAATGATCACTAATAGTCTAACGTAAGAGCTCTGTCGGGCGAGGTAGAAAGCACAAGACTTTTCTTTCTCTTGCAGCGCTATCGAAAAACTTTTTCCGAAAACTAGGCACAGTTTTGAGTCAATCGAGAATTGTGCTACAAGAGATTGCTAGTATTCTAGGGCAAGAGTTTTGTCCAGCGAAATATGAGCGAGATAAGAAAAAAAATGCGCGGCCGTGTGAAACATAATTTTATTTTGGACTTTACGGCGTTATAGAAGAGTGTTTGAAAGGCGCCCATGTTTCTAGCGAGAGATTCAAGTTTTAGAATGAATACCAACACTCCTGTGAGGAATTCATGTCTGATGATTGAGGTCGAATATTTGTCGCCGTCTAACAGAAAGGTACAAATTTCATTTTACTGTTACAGCGTAGCATAAAAACCATTCAAAAAATAGTATACATCGTTGAAATTTTTTTGGCGAATGAATAATTTTCAAAATGTTTAAAAAGAGTAAAAATGCGTTTTTTATATTTCGGTGCGGATAGGGGAAAAGTATCAGTTTGTCAAATAAAGATATTGCTCAATGCAAAATCATATGCAAGGCGGGTAAATATCAACCGGTACTGTTATCAGGGTGAGATACTAATGATCGATGCTTATTGTATAGATTCTTGATTGTTGAATAGATATTCCAAACAAAAGATCAAAAGCATCAACGCAAGTTTGAAAAATTTGGGTCAGAATATGTGGTTTTCAAAGAAATATTCTACAAATTGATGATTGTTGGCTCTATCAACGATTATTCCGACTGCGTAATTAGTTCACGCCACATAAGCTTTTTGTAAAAGTCATTGCATTTTTACATATCGTCAAAAAATAGGAGGTGAGAAATGAAGATGCGTTGTTTTCTTATTGATGTGGCCAATCGAATTGCAAAGTGAGTATTTTCATGACACGTATTCGTTCTTCCTACTACGGAAAATTTCCTTAGAAGTCTTTAGCAGCATAACTTTTTTCTTATCATAAACTATGTCCAGCGGAGGAATTTTCTATGTAAGTACTCACACGCCCATTGCGATGTTCAGGCGGCGGGACAAGTACTCATATATGAAGCGTGATCATAATTTCCTTGCTACAGAGCACAGAAAGAAGCATTTCGAAAAGGATCAAATTACTCCTTAGAACATTCATTTTTTGAGCTGTCGAATGATCAGCAAACTCTACCGTCGAACCAAGTACAGCGAAGCGAAAGGACAGCGAAGCACGCAAAGCACTTCGATGGCGAAACTTGAATTCTTTCGTCGTTACTACAGCACTGTAACAGCTTCGATCAAGAAGTAATTCATGTCCAAGTTCGTATTTAGAGTTGCCATTTATCAAGCTATCGAATGAGTACTAAGACTTCAGTGAGAAAACTTTATTCGGTGCAAAAGCCAAGCAAGCACGACTGCAAATTACACTATACACATCAACGAAAAAAAACGTATTTCTCCTCCCATTGCTACAGCTTAATCGAAAAGCATTTCCAAAAACCACGAGTAGCATCAGAACCACACTTTTTCAACTATCGATCAACTATTTAAAGCCCTATGAAAAGTCTGTGCCCGACGAGAAAATCACGAACGTACGTCTGCCGTGAATTGTACACGTGATCCTGAAAGTGTCAAGAAAGAACTGTGAACTAGAAAGGAGGGTCGAATAAAGTCATTGTATTTTGAATATAACTGTTCTTTAACCTTAGTATTAACAGTCAATAATGGCTTCCTTCATGATTCAGTTGATACTACAATGTTGAGGGCCGACAATTCTCGTCATTTATACACAGTCGTTCGTAATCATTACGGATGTTTGCCTTCCACGTCGCTTGAATCAAATCTTCTTTGGTGGGGTACCATTCGCATAAGAATCTCACGGTGGATCACCCTGAACACAGGATAGTTTATATGATAACTACTAGTCGATAGTGATAGCACAGTTATTTTCACCGACCAGATGCTTGCGCACTGCTCATGCATCAGGAAGACAAACAAATGCTAAGCTCGCCTTGTTCTTCTTTACTTCACAATATTCAATCTCATAGTTTCGGTATATTAGCCTATTCTTCCATTTGGTCACTGACATATATATGCAATGAAAAGGGGATCACATTTTGCGCTTTAAGTCTTGACCTTTTTGTTCAATCCTCACAGCAAATTTTTATGGTACATATAGTACAAGAGCGCGTATAGCGCCGTGGTCGGAGGTGCTCTGCGACACACATAAGCGATCAATCAATGGTCGGTAGTTCCGATGTCCGCTTGAGGCTTACCAAGTCTTTAATGCGTCTGGGTTCAGTAGAATCGTACCACGCTTGTTTGAGAGGGTAATAGCACTTATTTAGTACATCGGTAGGCCTCCGCCAGTCATCGTAAAAGCCATATGTGGATTCAATCACCTCAAACGATAATTGATGAAGTGAAATAAAAGGCGTTTTCCTCAGAGTATGATCAACGCCAAGTCTTTTTTTAGCACCTGACATTTGTCAAGGGCTTTATACAACTAGTAAGTAATGTAAGGAATGTTTTGTTTTCGTTCTCCATCTCGTATAAATTCTACTGAAACAAGTAAGAGTCGCTTATTGAACCAACTTTCCACGATCTTTAGCAAGTTTGGCCGTTGTCCTGCAAAATTTCGGACGAATACTGATAATGTTGAACTGAAGGGAACTGTATTTGCCAGATTTCCACGTCACATCCTCATACATTTGCATGTTCCGAATCAGTAGTACATGAAATCCGCTTTTATCAAAGAGAGATGGTGTGAAATGGCTGTACTCATTTGAAAGTACTCGCAAAGATTAACGAAGGCCTAACATTGATCTAAAAAATGAAGAAATTATTAAGAAGAACGAAGGGCGATGTTAGATTAATTCTTGTTTTGTTACCATCAAGATGCATATATGATAGTACATTGCAATTCTAGCAGCCTAGTATAGTCCTGATATTTTAGCAGCCTCTCCGTAATCGCCCTTCCTAAAGTCGCCCAGTAGCGGACTCTCTCAAGGTTGGCAGAATGAGCAATGAGAACGTAAAAATAATTCAAAAATTGTCAACTGCATAAATTCTCTCAAGAAAATGAAAAAAGCACAATTTTCATGGATGTTTGTTCTTTCTACACATTTATACTATTTTATCATAATATATAAAGCAAAAGGCACGGCTATATCTACTGATAGCGGAAGTTATGACGAGAAGGTCCAAAATGCCTTGGAGGGGCACGCTACTTTTACTCAACATTTCCAAGTTCTATCATGAGATATGCCTCAGCTACACTGAAAAAATCGCTAATTTGTAAGATTTAAACATCTTTCAGTTTCATTTTGACCAACAGATTTCCAACATCTCCATCGCACTGCAGGCTTGACCCTGGTAATTGAAGAGCACTGAGGCCGTGAATACTTAATGAGTTCAATTCTTCTATTGGTAGGCTTGGAATCTTTTTTCAGATAAATTTTTATGGTCAGTAGTGAAGCAACGATGTAGGAATTTCTTGGATTAGAAGCAAACACAAGTCCTTTCAGTGATTTTTCATTTGAAAATTTCTCTGTTGTATTATCAAGGAAAACAGTAAGTACAAACTCATCAGATTGAACACTCCAATGCAAATCCCGCATTGAAATAACAAGCAGCATTTATGTGATTTGCAAATCTATTGTTGCTCTAGTGCTGCATAAATATTGGTAGCTCAAATTGTTTGCCTCAAACACATCAAGGTTCAACTCCCACCGGTAGTGGACGTGGTCGAGAAAAAACACAATCCAAACGGATCCGATGCAAACATTCGAACCGCTCTGTTCACTACATCTTGCCACATCACTCTCTACCAAATCGCCATGATGATGTTTGTGGTCTACAAAAATCTATTTCCAAAGAAAACAATTGTACAAAAACCTGTTCAGACCGAAAGAGTTCCTCATATTGTCAAGTATGCGGCGGGAATGGCTGTTATTGCCAATTTGTTTTCATATCTGTAGCCGTACACATCTGCATCTTGTTGTTCTCTACATTGCAAATTCCCGTCACTGTACTACCAACGATGATACATCCTTTCTGCATTTTTAAGACTGCAGGAAACTATAATTTTCCAAAATACACGTTTCTTATATTGCAACAGGAAATTGAAAGTGACCAAAAACAGTTCTGAGAGCTAATTTTTTTCTACTCCTCAGAGCCTTTTTTCTTTAATCTTTTATGGACTATGAGGGTCATTGTGGCCCTCAGCTAGGAGGTGCGCTCGGACAATTACGAAGATTGGTGCGTGCTCCAACAGAAATTCATATTGATTAAGTTTTCAAAAGAGCATTACCATCAATATACAATATAATTGTTGCCGAACATTTTCTCCTATTTTCTTGATGTTTTTGTAGTTAATCGATAGCTTGAAAAATTATGATTTTGAAGATAAGCTTGTTGCATGACAAAATTTTCATAGTACGTTTTACTAATAAATGGAAGATGATGTTTAGCAATTTCAGTGCATTCTTTCTACTTTGATTTTTATAAACTTTTTGCCAAAATAATGAAGTTATTAAGAGGACTTCTGTTAACGTATTTCTAGAAAGAATAATGCCCAGCTGTCTTGATGCCGCATGCAATCGCATTTCAAGAATTGCACTCTTTAGCGCTTCGCTCTTTTGGAAAGAAAAGTTTCTTGACATTACAGGATTTCTCGTTCGATAAGGTTTTTTATAAAAAACTAATCACTGTCAGATAACACAAATCTCAACAATTTCAAAGCGTAGTTGACTTTTGAAGAGAGCTTCTTAGAACACTGCAATAAGCAAAAGAATACTGGGTTTCGCACTGCAAAGAGTGAGACTTCGCGAAGTCGGCCCCTCGTTACCTCGCTTTTGCAACAGATATATCAACTGCAAAGCGTAATCTTCCTTTGACTGCTAGAGCACAATAAGGAACTCTTTCCAAAAAAAGTTACTAGGAAAATCGTCAAGATTCAAGCTATCGAACGGATACTGAAAGTCTAGCAGAAAAACCTTTTTGAACGAGAAATGCTTGTGTGTGAAAGATATGTTTATTTCTTTTGTTGAAGCGCAGTAAGAAAGCCATTTTGAAAATAAAGTAATTGTTAACATTTAGATTGTCAAGCAGTTACCATAACCTTTGCAAATTTAGAATACGCTTTTTTTCCAAAAGGTCAAAATAGGATTAGAGCGTCGAAAGCGATACACATTTGCAAAATCTGGTCTTTTTTGACTAATACGGCGCAAGATCCTTTTCCAAAAACCGTGAGCACCGTTGAAATTTTTAAGATTTACCCTATCTAGCAGTTATTAACTGCACATGAAATAAAAAGTTCTGTCAGGTATAAAATGCTTGAATCGTGACAAACCCTTATTTCAACTTTTACGGCGTAAAAAACGGGCCATTTGAGAAGTAGAATAGCCGTTTAAATTTACTTGATTATAGCTATCGAACAGTTGCTAAAGAGCTTTACAGAAGTGAAAAATAGGTTTTATCAAAGACCCAAGAGAGGGTGGAATTACCGGAAAGACCGTATCTCTGCACCTTCTTCGTATACCTAGCGATGTTTGACAATTCAAACACAGTTCCGCACTGATCTGAGAAATTGGAATCCAATGCGCACTAACAAACAAAAAAATCTTGAGACTATCGATGAAGTGGAATTGCAAGCAATAAGAACTACTATTTGGACGAGCTATTCATTGATTTCAATTTTCAGCCACTATAACGAATTTTATGTACTTTATGCGATAAAGTGTTTGGAAATTCAAAGAAATAAAAGATAAATCTAGTCGAATTGTGGGCAAGTATAAGGAAATAAGTGCAAATAAACTATCGGAGAAATGTCTGAGAAAGGTTCTATATGTACCCTTTCCATGAATATACCCAATGATCTAAAGTGGTGTGCAAAAACTGCGTCAAGTGGAATTCGAACCTACATTTCACTTTATGCGGGAGCGCGTGCTGAACCATTGCATTACCGACGCCCGTTTTGACGCCACTTTTTCTGTGCTACACCAAATTAGAAAATTAACACACAAAAAAGAACACGTTATCTGCTAACAGCCAACAGCCAACGGCCTGGCTCGGAAGCCGCTATCGACAATGAACCACTTATGCTGACAGATATTGGGTATTGTTAATCAATCAGAAATCATTTTAAAGTGACCGCCTCTTGCGGTGATATGATTTACAATATACTCAACGATATACCCAATGATATGCTGTAAAGTCATACCACCACAAGAGGCGGTCAAAAAATGGATTCTGATTGACTTTCATGAATACTTGATTATCCTTCGAAAGCGGAAATTATAAATAGAGCAGTTACGTTATTTGTGATAAAAATAATCTTACTGAAGTCTGTTCTATCATATTTGACCATATATTAAGACAAAAATCCTATTTATTGACGAAAAAAGTAAAAAGAAAATAGCTCGGTTCGCGAAGGGTTAAAGAGCTATTTACGATAATACTCCCAGTTCCAGTATCATTATAACAGCTTATCTCATCTTGAAACGTTTTCTTATATTCCTAGGAATCAAAGCTTTTTCTGTTTGAAGAACAAGAAATACATATCCTCTTTTCCAATGCCTCTTTACTTTTTCGTGAAAACTTTCAAACTGTTGTTCAATATTCAAAACCAACCTTTCTCTTCTGGTCTGACAGACATCTGACAGTTCATTCGTTTGTAGTTGACCGTAACATTAAGCTGAGCTAAAATGGCCGATTGGGAGTGAGCTACGACCTTGGCTTTGGAGAGCATCAAATACCTGGAAAACCAATGTTTAATTATTTAAGAGAGTTTTTCTAGAAATGCATTCAATAAATCTATGTAGTGCTATGCAAGTCACGGAAGCATCAGGAGGCTAAAGTATTGTTGAAAGTTTCAACTTCGTTCATATGCCTTTTATGGATTCGTAAAAATGATTGAGACTCACTGGTCACAAACTCACCGTTTGCATCACAAGACGTTCTACGAAACCCCTAGCTACCTCCTCGCTAGGTGCAATTCCATAAAAGTTGGTCGCTGCGGAAAGTAGACCATTTGAACAGGCAGAGTTGTGAGGCAGGTGACGTTGAAAGGCCTAGTGCTTGCTAAAAGAAGTTTCGAAGTTTTTGTAAGAAATAGCCTTTTCTTTTCCAATTTTTCATCTACATCTCTCTTTATCTGTCTTTTTTTTTTTTGAAAGTGAATCGTTTCGACAAAATAAATGGACAGCAGATCATGAGTACTGATGAAATGTCAGACATAAGCGTCATCAGCGTGTTGTTTTCACTTTGCAGCGGATTTTTTAGTACTATGTAGTGAAATTTTGTTCTAAACAGACTTTGTTGTTATGAAAAATTAGGCTGCTTTTGGAGTGACTTATATAAATGTATGTTCAGTGAAAAAAACACCTGTTGTCACAGAAGTCGTTACTTTACAATGCGACAAAGTTGAAAAAAAAACCGATGCATTTCAAGCTTCACATTTTTTACTATGAAGACTTTCAAAAAAATGCACATAGAAGGAATCCTCCAGTATATGGCTGAAGGATGCCTGGATGGAGTTTGTGCCCGTCGACATGAGTCTTTTGGAAAAGATGCAGTGATGAATAAAGTTCATATCAGAATATGAGGGGATATTATGGAGTCATTACCCATGATAGATTAGAACAGAACCCCTTTCAAGACTCTTTAGAAGTCAGAACTCGTAAAGTCAGTAATGATAAACTATAATAGATAATATAATAAAAAGTTTTTGGAACTATCGATCTCATCGCATTTCTATGTGCAGTGTCAATTTTTAACGGATAATGCATTAGATGATCAAATATAGTTCCTTGATATTTAACCGCTTCTATAGGTGGCATGATGTTTCAGATATACACATTAATGCCTGATAATTATTTCTGAGCCACGCACGTCAAGTGGTTCATCAAAAAGGTGCTGACTTATAGAGCACGATACACGCGTTTCGACCTTTCAGTCTCGTCAGTGGGCAGTCACCCTTTCTCGTCTTCTGCCAATCCTGTGTGGGTGCTCCAGTCCCCACACTAAGAGTTAGCGGCGACGAACATTTTACACTCTATGTCCAGTGAAATTACCACCGAACAAAGAGTGTTGTACACTCGATTGATCTTGGCTAGTATATTCAATATACTAGCCAAGAGCAATTGATCAGCATGGTCTTTAGAAAACACTTGAAACAAAAGATATGATATATATCAAATATACCAGCCAAGAGCATTCAAGTATGCTACACTCTGTGTTCGATGAAAATTTTACAGGGCATCAAGTGAAAAATGTTCGTCGCCGCTAACTCTTAGTGTGGGAACTGGAGCACCCACACAGGATTGGCAAAAGACGAGGAAGGGTAACTGCCCGAGTGACGAGACCACATGGTCGATACACGTGTATCGAGCTCTATAAGTCAACCTATTTAACAGACCACGGACATGCGTGGCTCAAAAATAGCTATCGAGTATACTTAGATTTGAGCCGTGGTTTTAAGAAAACCCTCGAAACGAAAGATATACCCATTAATGTAGAGTGATGTGCAAAACTAATCGCGTCGGGCTTCGCGGTTCGAGTTCCAGCTGCAGCGAACATGTTGCGCGTCACTCTACTTCAATGGATAAATCATTATTTTGTAGTTCTTTGAACATATCTCAGACAGAGAGCGCATGTGGCGCAGTGGTTAGAGATGCTCTGCGTCGCACACAATGTCAATGGTTTGATCTCGCGCCCATGGCTCATCAAGCCATTTATCTAGCCGGGTTCTGCAAATTGGTGCCAGACTTGTTTGGGAGAATAAGTATCATGGTCTTGATGAAACGCCAGGTCAGTGCGAGCCATTGTAAAAGCCAGATATGCATTTAATCATTTCAAACGACGTTAAAAATTGAAGTCGAATTCATGGAGCATCGTTCAAGGGTCGAATCAACGCCGAGAACTTTATCCATTATTTATCTCAAGCGGAAATGGCCTTAATGAAATTTCTTCTATCATGTTCCACCATTCGAGGCACTAAGCCCCTTTATCAGTGATAAAAATCTAAATTTTATCAAGGAACTACAGCACTGTCACTGTAACGCGCTTCGCTCGAAACGCGATTTTGCCGCCTGCCGCGTGAAAAATCAAAGTGGGACTTAAGCGATTGGGCAAGGCTGCCGTAAATCTTCAGAACGGCTATCATTTTACCGCCTGCAAAAAGTGTAGTTATTATTATTCGGAGAGTTACGGGTCAATACCGTCATTATTACTGCACCAATCTCATAGCAATGCTATGACCTGGTAGTGTCGTATGCCCTTAGCTCACTTACTCAGACAAGAACCACCACGTTACAGGACTTTTTTCACACTTGAATTTAACATTACATTGAGCTAGGAAACCTAAACTAAAGTTTTATAGCACTTCTTATGAAAGTTTATGTTAACAGAATTGTTTCACAGTATTTTGTGATGATTTCTGTATAGTAGGCATAAAGACACTAGACGTTGCCGAATTCAGTAAGAAAAATGCTGCGACACTATTTTTTGTGCGGAGCTTCACCCTACTCGATTTGTGTGCCGACTAATGTGAAAACGGGCTTGAAAAGGAGAGCAATTAGTGTGCGCGTGATTCAAGTCACCGTGAATCTGATGAAGATGAAATCGTTGTGTTAGCAATAATAGAGATCTACAGTAACTTTGCAAAGTTCATCAATAAAATGTACTATTGATAACGCACGCAGCGGTGTAATGAAGATAGAAATCAAATGTTGTCTATAATTCAGAAGCAACATAGAAAACATAACTATAACCTCATTTTGTGATTTCAGCCTCGCGAATGTTCAGTGTAGTGTTTGTTCACATTAAAGGTTGTTCGTTAGCGAGACAACATTCTCAATTACATAATAAAAGAATTCATTCGCCAGTATACAGAATTGCTATTCAAAAGACGATGGCAACATGGTGTGTTATTTTGAAATAACCTTGTTCACAAGGTCTTAGAGTAAGAAATCGGAATTACTTGAGAAGCTTTAAGTCTTTGTGCGAGTGATCACCTGTATCATCTGTCGTTCCGTTGATGGTCGAGTGACTCGAGGGGGTACCAGCAACACTTCCATTTTTTCCCTATTGCGTGCAAGAGTATCCCATTGGGTCCTTCTCACTCTAGGGATTCGTTGAGCATCATATTTTTCTTAGAGTCTTTTCGTGAAGAAAGCGGACCATCGAGTTTGTGGTAATCCTGTAGAGCGCTTGATATCCCGAGAAATTCTGTCGGTAACGGCTTTCATTCATCGGTTGTCGTTGAATCACATCACGTGTCCGGCCCACCTTATTTAAGACATCTGGCATGTAGAACGGCGTCTCTGTTTCCGATCGTTGACCTGGGTCGGAACTTCGGATCCTTTCTCTCATTTGCGAGATAAGGGATATTCCTAGCAACGACACTTTGACTGCGTGGTCAACAACGCCAAGTGATTTTTCAGCCTGCTTACGTAGCAACCAGGTGTCTGCGGCACACCTTAGGACAGGGATAATCGTTGAGCCGAAAAGGTGGACACGGCGTCGGGTGTTCTTGTTCCTCTTCACTACATCCTCGATGCTCTTCAATGTTCCGCAAGCCGCCGCTTGTTTCTTTCTGCTCAACTCTGCAGCTAGCTCGTTTATCGTGTTGATTTCACGACCTCGATTTCACGACGTATCTGGAGTGTTCGGAGATGTTCGTTTCGTTGAACATGAATGGGGCATTCAAAACTCAGCCGCTCCTCAAAAACATTGTTTAGTAAAATTTGGTGATGTTGATATCACGAGTGATATTACACTATAATTTGAATAGTACGTAGATTTCTCTCAAATCGATTGAGTTAGCGAGGATTCTTGAACTCGGAACATAGAATGTTATGGTTTTCTTGATCGTGAGAGACAAATCGAAATCTCAGTAGCGTTGTTGAATCTTCAGCTTTTTTTCAGGAAATTTGTGAGTGTTGAATGTACCTAGACAGAGAGCTTTACTTTGTTTTACAACAATCTTCCACAGCTGACCTTGTCATTAACTCTTAGTTTGCCGTATTTTCAATACTGTCCTTCATCTAACCTCCGCTGGACTAACCGAGTTTTTTCTCGCTTCGCAGCAGCTTGAAATCGTTCCCATAGACAATCACAGAGCACAATTTTTGGTACTAAACGCTTTGACAGCAGCATCTACGGATTCAGATATTGCACTTATCTAGTTTGGTACTTTCAGTACCCATTGGTGCGCCTATGAGATCTCATGAACATGAGGGTATGATGGACTATATTGTGAACTGAGTTTCCTTCAACTTCGATAAAACCAATCAATCATAGTTTCTTTGTTGATCGAACCTGCAACACGAGGAACGACAGTGGACGATCGGATCGACTCGAATTAAGAGCTCTGATGAGGACACATTACGTCGAAACGTTAGCTGAATAAAACTTTTCATCAACAACCTCGTACTACTGACTTGAACAACAAGGTAATCATACAAACAATGAATGCTGACACCAGACGGTTGCACAGTAAACGACTGCTTCTTCTTGCACATTAGTTGCATATGCGTCAAAAAGATGAGTGTTTTCGCGCCTTATCTGTACATTCAGAAGTGCTTGACGGACTTTTGAGATTACTATATAAATTTTTCTCTGATTATTTGTAGAGTTGAAGAATTTAACGGTATACTTCACTTTCAAGATGACTTTCTTAATGCGCTCTTACAGTAAAACCTGAAATACCTTCCACACTCAAGCATTTTCCGCTGGGGAAAGCTTTTATGTTGGGCTTTTGAAAATTCTTTGATATCTTAAATCTCGACGACTTTTATAATGACTTCGTTTTTGTAAATAACTCCATACTGTACAGTAGCAGTCAAAAGAAGATTACGTTTCTCCTCAGTTGATGCTGCTAAAGGACAGTCACTTGAGGCCAGTGTCGCGAAATCCCACCTTTTGGGCTGAAAACCCTATTTGCTTCTGACTGTTACAACTCTTTAAGAAGTCCTCTCCAAAATAAATAGGTCTTTGAAATTGCTGAGATTTGCACTATCGAATGGTAATTATTTGTTTATGGAAAAGCTCTATCCAGCGAGAAATCCTTAAATGCGAAACAAAATGTTGTTTCGATTGTTAATGTGCAGAAAGAAAGCAATTTGAGAAACAAACTACACCGCTCAGATTTATTTGATTTCACCTGTCGAATGGCTACTAATATTCTGGTGGAATAGGTCTTTTATAGAAAAAACAAGAGCTCATGACCGCAATCCTTATAATGGATTATTTATTACTTATCAATAGACGTACTGTAGAAATATTTCCAAACAAAAAGCTTTGTATAGGATCGGAATTCTTGAAGCTATCGATTGACAACAAGAAACATCAAGAGGATAAAAGAAATTGTTTGATGACAGATGGAAATATACTTCCTTTTCGCAAGGACGAATTTTCCTTCGAAAAAGGCGAGATTTTGGGGAACATTAGTTTTCAATCATGGTAAAACTATTCGTACAGGAGTCTTATGAGTAATATTTCAACTTGTTTTGATGACGATTTTCTTTCGAGGGCTTGATCAACCGAATTTGTAT
The DNA here is from genome assembly GCA_019055375.1 of Parelaphostrongylus tenuis. Taxonomy (NCBI): domain Eukaryota; kingdom Metazoa; phylum Nematoda; class Chromadorea; order Rhabditida; family Metastrongylidae; genus Parelaphostrongylus; species Parelaphostrongylus tenuis. The sequence goes on along the minus strand of JAHQIW010000009.1, from coordinate 54,965 downwards.
TAAAGCACGCACCACTCTTCGTGACCGTCCGAACGGCGCGCACAGCTGAGGATCATTATGACCCTCATCGTCCGCAAGAGGGATATTGTGTATACTCCCTCTCTTTTTATCGGCTTGTTCACTAGAAAAAACCTCCCACTGATGCTTTAGTGGTCATGACGAAACTTGAAAACAGCAGTTCTAATAGAAAATTTATTTTCAACACAGCTCGATACTGCGTTGTGGACGAACAGGAAATCCGTTTTGCCTTTGGAGAGTTTAGTGTGCTTCACCGTCGTTTATGCTTAGTTTATCACCTGAGTAGTCATTTGATAACCTGAAAAATGAGAAAAAATGACATGTCACTAGAAAGCCTTTGATAATGGCCTTTCTCCAGTTCGAAGACCGTCTACGTGTCTCAATGAATCCTCTTTTCAATACGAATGTCAAATCAAAAAGACCCAGTGCTCTCATTTCTCCGCATATTTTTTTGACGATAATGTGAAAGAGTAATACATTGGACAGTTTTTCCAACGTATGACTTTTAGAACATTTGCAATGTGACTTTTAGTACGCAGTCGCAATGAGCCTTGTTAAAACCCACCTTTCTAATTCGTATCATCCCAATAATTATTTGAGAACGGTAATGCTCTATTTGAGCAAAACTTTATTCTATTTTTAGTGTTGCAGCTCTGTATTGTGGCTTTCTCTAAAGCAAATATATGTGTGGCTTCCCAAGACCAAAGCTTGCAGACAGATACTGGTAGTACATCAGAAAGACCTAATAATTCAACAAAAGATGTCCTTTCAGAAATTCTTATAATTACGGGAAAATACTAAGCTTAGTTATGACGAAAGTTTTCGATGAAGCGGCATCGCACGGATGTGCAACACGAGCCATTCATCGCTTTCTGGTTTTCAGTCACTATGATAGCTTTTGAGAAATGTATATGAATATAATATATATACATATATATATATATATCAAAACTAATCGATCTACATTGGTTGACTTCGTGCAACTTACTATAAGATGACTAATAGGTGGCAACAATAGTATAATATTGCTGTAGCGAAGGAGAGCTTCTTATTTACACATAAATGTTATGCTTGCATCAAAAGCATACGGCTATGTAAAAAAAATCGTTAAGTATCGAAGTATTCCAAGAAACTCAGAATCATTCTCAAAACGAAAATGCCTTAATCGAGCAAGAAAATCACACGCCGGCTATTATAACTGTGGTAGTAAAACGGTGCATCGATGTCTTCTTCCACAACTTTCATAAAATTCGCGTTCGAAACGTCAGCATTTTATCGATCGCCATCATTTTGTTCTTCGAAGGTCAAAATTTTATGCCGCAGAAGAGCAAATGTTGAGTGGGAATCAAATTAAAACCCTCTACCTGAGAAATTGGTGCGTTTGCTAACATTTCTTTTTGACTGAATTTTTTCACAATTCAAAATTCTAAACAAATTTGCCATCCATTCTTTCGCATTGACTCATTTCGCTTTGGTTGATTACAAAAGAATTGATATGAACTAATTACGAAAGATTTTGCTTTATAATGCACGGGTTGAGAAGCACGTAGACCTCCTGGTATAGTCTATTAGCATGCAAGGTAATATCACCCACATATAAATGCTGAGTGCCAACTCTGCTATGGATTATAAAGTGACCTGTTGCAAAAAAAAAACGGTGAATCTAGTTTTGTATATATCCACAACATCTACCTAGGATTTCAAGAGCCAATAATGAATGTCACATGTGACGAGACTTACGAACAATTCTTATCTGATTTCACTGCTGGCCACAACTTGACAATGTTTGGATACGGAGTGACTGCCTGCACGTCAAGGTAATGAATCCAAGATTGTTACGGTCATGTAGATATTTCTCATGTCAATAGATGTTTATGAACTCTTTTAGAATGGAGAGATGTTTGTGAACCATTCTCTTGACTGTTAACTGCAGGAGTTGATGTCCGCAGACGGTGTTGTTTGGCCGTTTTTTTATCGAGCAACACCCAAATCAGCATGCCTTGTCTATCTCAGATATGTGGCAGCGTAATCTTTAGTGCAGGCTTTAATTTAGCTGACGGATCGTTGCGGCGTGGTAGCCAGTGGCATGGCACATGTGGTTTTCGCAGTACACTCAAAACTCATTTCCAGTGATGATCAACTTTACAAGTCTTGCGTGTGAGGTTGCAGCGGAAGACTTTAGCAGTTGGTCACGCATGCAGCGCTGTAATAACCAGCTCGAATAGAACCTCACTAGCCTTATTCCTTCTAGAGAGAAGGCATCCAATCTGTACGTAGCAAATAGTTGCATATCAATGATCATGATAATGATTATACTGATAAGTAGTGACTTTCTTTGAAAAAATTATGATCGAACTAACATACTGTCGTGATGAAAAAGAAATTATGGGACAACTCAATAATCTTTCACTGAACGTATAAGAACTCCAAGACTGCATGCTTTTTTGTTGATAAGCTGGAGCATGAGATTGTTAATAGTAATTTTTATTCGCCTCACGTTAGGGCGCATTTTGTCTTTAGAGGCAATGATTCGAGTAGATCGCCCACCGTCGTTCGTCCTCGCTGTGGATGTCAGCCTTCGTATCGCTTGAGCCAAACCTTTTCCGTGGAGCACTATCAAATGAGAGAGCTCACTGAGCATGCTTCTTATATGCAAGATGAAGCGTACGACGATCAGCTTTCGTTCTGTAATATCAACAAAGAAGTGTGAATGACTGGTAACGCCAAGACTAAAAAGAAAGTCCACTATTGAACTCCTTGAATGGAGTAAATTCACATATGTCATTTACACATTACAGACACCGAATCTTACTCAGAATATAGAATCGTTCTGAAATGAGGGGACTAAACAGATAATAGTCAGACACTTCCCATTTCCAATCACTTATATATTTCAATACTTGTCCAAGATGCTCGTAAGACTTCGCGCGGTTTTTGATTATGCTTCAGGGTTGTAGCTACATCACGAAATCGTCACCGTGTGTCTTTGTGGTGTCTCCTTATCTCTAGAAGTACTTTGTCAAGTTTTTCAAATTTCTATTCGGGAGCACCTGTATGAGAAACAAAGGGATCTACACTTTTTGTTTTAACCACATTTCTGATAAGAATTCATCTATATTGTACGTGAACTGTGAATTGCGGAAAATTACGCGACACATTGCAACTGCTCATAGCCAGCCTATACTGCATGGACAATAGAAGAAAATATTGATTATGCACGCCGAGTTCAAATAAAAATTAACTTTCGAAATAAAACAATGTGAGAGCCACTAATGGGGCCTTTTTGATGGCTTGAAAGATTGCCGATCTTTCTCCCTCTGTAAACCATTATTGCGCTTTTCAGTCTAATTTTTAACTATTAACATAGTAAAAGTTCAACCAGTTCATAACAAAGCAGCGGTGATACTCCTTTCCTATCCACCGGAATTCTCTAAATAACACGGTCTCGTACTGAACACGGAAAGAGAATATTATGGGCTCGTCGTCCGCTATTTCAATCAAAAAACACATAGGTGCTTATTCAGCTACATTTAGTATCTTGAATTTCTTCGTACAAGAGCTGATGATTCAACAGCGCAAACTATGTCTTCAAGTTCTCATGAGCAGAACTATAGATCTTACGTTTCAAGTTGAAGAACTCTTGTCAATACAATGAACTTATGAGAAATTGCATTTTCTGAGCAGTAGTGTAATGCTCCTCATGAGGACACGTAAGTTTTTATAGTGAGGAATTCAAATCGCTTAGCTTGAAAACCCTGAGTGAAAGCTCTCCCACAGTAAATACGCCGGAGCTAAGTCTACTTAATGATAATCCTGTAAACTGTCTGTTGAGTTTTTCCTTTATTCGGATGTAAAAATATTAGACTTTTAATGAACTGTCATCTATGAGGATTATCTGTGAGTTTAAGAGGCTAAAACACAGAACAAAGCTTGTTGATATTGTGCGCTGCATTGCATTCATAAAACAACGTTCATTTTCGAATTATCTTCAATCTAGTTATGCCTTATTTAGTCCTTTCAAACTGACGAGCTCACACGATGTTGTCATTGAATCGTAATGGCTAACGACTCAATATTTTACATACCTCTCCTTTCGACTGCTTTTTACAGATCCTCTCAAAATGATTTGATAAGGATATAACATGTTTGAAGACCCATCTTTCCACAGAAAAAAGATCGGTCTTCAACTGAAATCTAACGAAAACAATGTTCATGAGGAACGGATGGGTTTCTAATGCCCCATTCACGCTCAACGGAACGACAATTTCCGATTGCTCCAGTTACATCTATTTAGGTCGTGAAATCAACATGATGAACGACCTAGCCCCAGAGTTGAGCAGGAGGGAAACGAGCGGCTTGGGGAACGTTTAAGAGCATCGAAGATGTAGTGAAGAGGACAAAGAACATCCGACTCCGTGCCACCTTTTCGACTCGACAATTATCCCTGCCCTAACGTATGCAGCAGAAACCTGGTCGCTACGTAAGCAGGATGAAAGATCACTTGCCGTTATCGAACGCGCAGTCGAAAGGTCGATGCTAGGAGTATCTCGTATTTCGCAAATGAGACAAAGGATCCGAACTTCCGACCTACGTCAACGATCGAAAATCAGAGACGCCGTTCTACACGCCAGGATATCGAAAATAAGGTGGGCCGGACACAGTGATGCGCTTCAACGACAACCGATGGACGAGAGCCGTTACCGACTGGATTCCTCGGGACGTCAAGCGCTCTAAAGGAAGACCACTGACCCGTTGGTCCGATTTCTTCACGAAAGCGATGGAAGAAAGATATGATGCTCAGCGAATTCCTAGAGCAAGGAGGACCCACTGGGCTACTCTTGCACGCGATAGGGGAAAATGGAAGAGTTGCTGGTACCCGCTCGAGTCACTCGACGATCAACGGGACGACAGGTGATACAGGTGATAACATGTTTGAGCCGTTGGGTCCAGGGCTATACAAGCACCTGTTTCGTCCTATTGAAACTCATGAGTAGCACCGTCCCTCGGTTCAGCCAATCCCTAAGGCTAAGTAATCCTCTATAAAGGAAGCGACGCCGAGTATAAATCACCCAAGTCAGTGATGGAGCTACCTGACATTGTGGTGATCGGCGGTCGAGCTTGTGACTTTTACAATGAATGATACCTCTACTTTCGACTGCTCTTCTAAAGGCTCAAAAAATGTTGTATCCTCATCAGATTATTTCGTTCGAGCCGGTCTATAAAAGAGCGGTCGAAAGTAAAGGTATGATTCATTGTAAAAGCCATAAGCTCGACTGCCGGTCGCCACAGTGTCAGGTAATTTCATCATCTTATTTTGGTAACTTATTACTAGGCGTTGATTTCTTTGTAAGAGATCGTTTAGAGTCAGGGGATCTGCTGAGCAGAGAGAGAGTGCTACTGATAAGTTGCAATAGGACGAAACAGGCGTCTGTATAGCATTAGACCTAACGGCTCAAAACATGTTATATCCTCATCAGTGTTTTACCTTTATCAGACCCACAATGATTAGAGTTAAGCGTTCACGGTGATTGGTCTTCCTGCAATATTGGCCTTCACAGCGCCACACTGAGACGGATCAAAGGAGCAGCACACGACTGAAGTAGTGCCCCGATGTTGTTTTCCCTACTTTCATACTAGAATCCACCCACGCTGAAATGACTTGACGCCTCCTTTTTAGCAATGCACATGAAATGACGTTTTGCAACAATTATTCTGACATGCTTTTGATTGATTGAACAACTTCATAAAAGGAATAGTCAAAATTCGCCGACTTGGCTACAGATTCGTATTTGAATTGCAGAAAGAAGCCTTAGCAAAGTACTGTTCGCTCATCAGTTTATCTGAAACATTATGGATCTGTTTCAAGCGGAACGGTTACATCGTGAGACGGCTTAGTCAGGTGACTATCACGAATCGGAGGTGCTACAACAAGGAACAGCGTATTCAGCTCCGTTCGGCTTTCATAAAAATTTTTGAAAGAGCATATGATTATAAGGCGCCGACGGTGCTTCGATTTCTTAAGAACGGCAGAAACAGAACAGATTTATTTCACTACAAGTTGGAATAATCTTGCCAAGATATTGCGATTCAAATGAACTTTTCTTTTTCCTATTACAAGTGTTATGTCACTCACTCAAAGCCGTGCAAGCTTTCCATTATAAATCTTTGCAGTACGCTGAGTAAAAGTTTTTATAGACTAATGCATCCAAGCCCTTTTTTTCTAGCTAGCAATATTGCGAAGTGACGGATGAGTTTCTCTAGAGTCCAGTCGTTAAACTGTTGAAGTAATCACAAACGCACCTCCTAAACAGGGAGGCTATTTTCTGCCGTTAGGTGAATCAGCAAACGTGGCATCACCTAGTGACGTGCTTTTGTAATCAGAGGGATACCTACCACCTGGGGAGAAATAGGAAGAATAAAGCTCACAGTGTTGGTCAATCTCTGAGAGATGCGCTATGCATTCGTCTTCAGTTTCACTCCGTTTGAGGTGATTGACATCATATCTGGTCTTTACAATAACTAGCGATGGCTTCCGCTGTATCGAGTCAGGGCTGCTTATCCTCCCAAGAAAGTCTGCGACCAGCCCGGCACATTTTATCCACTCTGGAGGATAGATGCTGATGAGTGCATATCTGGCTTTTACAAATGACTCGTAGTGTTTTACTTACCTACTACTTGACAAACATGAATATCAATGTCTACCACTTAGTTCTATTACCGATTACTTTGAAAGGCCACGATTCAAAATGAGCCGCACTGATTTTCTATCATTAAAGAAACAACGTTTAGTTACTCACCTAAATAGCTCGAGGTTTTAAAGAAATGAGATGGATTGGAACTAATGGAGCAATGAGGTAAACAGTTGAAGAGTCTTCTATCGTTTACGAATTGAATGAGACTTCAGCATACAAAACTCATAAGCCATTTTATTTTGTCTGCACATCGTGGAGAAACTGCATCGAATTGAAAACTGATAAGCATAAGCATTCATTTTGATGAGAAACTAAACGTTTGAAAAAGATGGCTGAAAAAGCTTAAGTTACTGTCACAGCTCGACGGTCTGCCAGTCATGTAATGTGTAGCACTTCTGAATCTGGCAACAAAACCTAATTTTTGATTCGGTTATCCTTTCTATGACCAATTCACATATTCCCTTTTCTTCCTCGTATTAGCGGATTCTAGTGTCATTTCAGTCCTAACGTATCCTTAGAAGTCCTGGCTTTGACAATCAGTACACCTCTCCGTCAACAAAGGATTCTAGTAGGCAGGTCAAATAGGAGAGGTTGATGGGGTATCACAGATGAACAAACTTGATCCCTGCTCCCTAGGAAGTCATTACTATTGCGTCAGGCTCTGCTTTGATAATCGCTATCTTTTCTTACCAATTTCCTATGAAAACGCGCGTCGACGATTTTCCAATTGAAAATGTTTCATTTTTGAGAGATTCGAATTGCTATCGTATCATCACAAACGAAGGCGGGATCTAAATTTCCCCTGTAACACCTGAGGAATCAGTGCATTTACTGAAACTTCTTCGTCAACAATTTTTTCAGCCCACCTCGCACTCTTTCATAATTATCATGCATTTGAGTTTAGTAATCAGTTATCATCAATTGCTAAAAGCAATATCTGCAACCTTTAGTAGCTTCAAAAAATCTATCTGAATCAAATTGTTGAGGATTTCAAAGCTCTTGGAAAAGTTAGAATCCGATGCGCCGATGTCAGCTACCTATAATTGCTAAGCACTGAAGCCAGTGTTGCCATTTGAATGCCTAATACGGAAAATTATATGAATATTGCTGTCCTATCTGCACCCATTTTCAGCCCTTCATAAAGAAGCATAATTTTTACTCTTTTTTGGCATTTTGTAATTACTCGATAGCTCAGATCTGGAGAATTTGAACGATTTATCTTCAAACAATTTTATTTTCCCCTGTAACTTGCTTACTAGGATACTTGGACTGTCCGTATTCGCGAATCGTACGGATCCCAACAGATTTTTTATTCGTCTCTCTTCTCGTGATTTCTTCCATAGTGGTGGTTCGATTTGAGCATGGCAGCTGATGTGAGTTCCATATTTGATTTGTAGATGATTGACAGCTGCGAGTAAAAGTGATGAAGAATAAAGCTCTTGGAGTTGATCAATCTCTGAAGGATGCGCCGTGCACACGTCTTCAGGATTTCATCTTGCTCAAGGTAGTTGAATGCATACCTAGCCTTTGCCATAAATCGCGGTGGCCTCCCGTTGTATCGAGACAGAGCTGCTTATCCTCCCCGAGAAGGCTGCGTCCAGTCCGGTACTAGTTTATCGACACGGGAGAATGGACGGCTTGGTGAGCCATCAAATGCGAAATTGGCAGCAGGTGCGATTATAGCTGATTGATTCTTCTACGAACACATCCTATCAAAGTGTAAGTGGTCGCCCTCGGGCAGGGTTGTATTCGCGTGGAGTCCACTCTACAGCTCGATTCGTTTATCTGTCGTCGGATCTTCTTACTATATGGGCTGCCCATGTGTGTTTCGCTATCAATACATGCTCTTTCAGGTCGCAAAGATCTGATAGCTTTTAGAGATCTGAAGTGCGTAAGCAGGACAGGTGATGTGAGTGCCGACTAATTTTCAGAAGAACTCGTTCAAACGCTCTGTAAGTCGTTGGCAGTAGTCTTCACGTTGTCGAAGTCTCAGTCCACGAATATGATACACAGCAAAGCGCTAGGAGGACTGTTAAATCGAAAAGGTTGGCGCGTAATTGGGGGCCCGTTATTCGGTCGGTGCATACTTTGACAGGCCCGATTGCGGCCCACGCCGCTGTACTATTACTGTCAAGCTTCTTTGTTGTTCTCCACATTCATTGAGCGACCAAGATAAACGTACGAGGAGGTCTTCATAGTTGAAAAACTCATTCAGTTTCGTATTTTTGTCGTTGTACCATTTGTTTTAAGAACTGGGTATTCGTGATATTTAAGCGTAGCTCGATCTTCTTACCCGCGTCGTTGAATTTTTTGAGCATTGTCTCAACCTCACGAGTGCATTTTGAGAAGATGGCGATGTCATCCGCAAAACGAAAGTGTAATAGGTATATTTTATTGATGCGTATACCCTTTTCGTCCCATTCAAGCGAATTCTTTATCCACCATAGTGCGACGCTGAACAGCTCTGGCGATACCGCATCGCCTTGTCGAATCCCGAATCGCCTTGTTGAAAGAGGTCGATGAAAGAGTTGTATTTTCATGGTGCGGTATCAATAGCAGTCTGATAATATTCTTATGTAAGACAGATCCATTCCTTGATCGACAGACGCTGATAGGACTGCGTTCGTTTTGACGCCATCAAATGCTATTTCATAGTGGATGAAAGTTAGGATTAAAAGCGGGTAATATTTCCGACAGACTTTTGCATCCTTGACATAGTTTGGATGTGGACCATGCAGCAAATTTTCTGTCGAAATCCTGCTTGTTTAACTGGTTGTAGCTCATTTTATTGCGCTGTAGCTGCCAAAAGACCTTGGCTCCAAGCCATCACGCTTTGAAGGTATGTGAATTAGATTTGCCCATATTGACTCAATGTCAACACTTTTTTACTTGTAAGTGGTCAGATTTCACAACAAGCGATACCAGCCCACTGCACATCGATCGCCTTTTAATTGTTTTCTACTGGTTTTCATCGAGTCCTTCAATTATGAGCTATGCTTTGTCAAGACTGAAATAGACGCAGTCCATGTTCCTACAAAAACAGGGCGTGTTACAAAACGAGCATCTCTGCAAGATAAGTCATTCAATGAAGCTCGCGTTTAAATTGCAGACTTATTTGCAATGTTACGAGCATGTTTTGAAAAGCCTCTTCGGTAAAGACACACCCTGCGCACCGATTGCAAAGCCCAATGTTCTTTTGGATTTTATAACGCACTGCGATGTGCGTTCAGAAAACCAAAAACTTTGTGGAATCGCTGTGATTTAATCTACAGAATAATTGTAAAACTCTGAAAGAAAAGCTTTGATCAGTGGAAAATGTCTTAATAAGAAACAGAATTTTATTTTTACTCTTTCAGCACAGTAATAGAGCCCTTTAAAAAATAGATAACATCATTCAAGTTCTTTTGATTTAGGCTATTAAATCATCATTGAATTAAAAACGATCAAAAAATCTTTGATTTTCTGGAGAGTCGAAACAGGGCGAGGATAGCGGAAATAATCCACTTTTGCGAAATCCAATCTTCTTTCTGCAGTTATAGCGTAATGCGTAGACCATCCCAAAAACCAAATGAATGTAATAGTTTCTAATACTGTATCTATGAATTGGTTATAAAAACTCTAAAGGAAAAGCACTGGTTAGTGAATAGTGTCTAAATGAAAAACGAAATTTCATTTTTGCTCTTTCACCGCAATAACAAGACCTCGAAATGAATACGCTATTACAATCCTTCTGATTTGAGCTATCGAATAATTACTTGAACACTGAAAATAACCAAATATACTTTTCTAAAGAGTCGAAACAGGGCAGGTATAACAGGAATGTGCCGAGTTTTTCGTTATCAATTCCATATTATGGCGAGATTTTTTGTGATTTCACCTTTGTTCATCAACGCCGACAGCGGAACACTATAATCACACAAGTTCAAGCGCATACACAGACTAAATTTCTTCAGTGCTGCTTCAAACAATTCCTTCTGCCGGTGCCAATGTAGATACTCTTGCAAAGCTCTCATGAAGCTGGCATTTGATACTGACCGTGCCAATTGTGTTGCACTAAAATCAAGCTTCAGCTTCCTTCGCTTTACAAGCAACTCCTTCGTGATGGAGGGGATGCGATCTCTTCTGGACTGAGTAAATGTCGGCACAACTTCTGAGGCCATCGATAAACAGCTCATCTTTGGTAGGGCCATTTTTAATATGCTAATCATGAATGGAGAGGATTTCGTCTGAAATGTTCTCGTTGTAAACTGTTTGACGACTCCTTCTTGGTCGATGATATGAAATTTTTCTAGCTAAGCACAGCTTTTTTTTGAACGGTCAATAATCATTCAATGGCACAAATCTCAGCAATTTCATCAAAAACGCTTGGTTCTTAGAAAGGCGAATTTGACGCTCACTTTCTGAATGGAAGGAAAACCATCTCGAAGAAAGGACTGGTGCTCTCGAACCAGTCACGACACCTAGGATAATAGCATCTCCAGTTAGTGGGATTGCAAAATCGTTTAGAGCAGAACTGAAGCTTCTTTTGATGTCCTTATTGAAATGACGTCTAGCTTGTAGCACGCTATGTTTTTGCATGATTTTGGTTGTTTTTTCCCAGTAGTTAGTAGAGAAGAAATGCTCGAAAAATAGAAAAAGTTCGGCGAAAGACAAGAAACATTTGGAAGTAGGTTGAGACGCAGAATCTTGTGCCATTTGCTGCGAATCTTCTGAAAGAGCGATGGCTTGATACTAATTTACGAAATCCATCCACATACCGGAGCAGATGCGCGCCGAGTGCGACAAATAATGTTGGTTTAGCTATGGCAACGTGCAAATTCTTGAGTGTGAAGCAAAATTTTATTTTTACTGCGTTGCTTAGTATAAAAGCCACCAAGAAAATCAAAATACACCGCTCAAATTCTTAACATTAATGTTAGCCAACAACTACTAATATGCGTGAAAAGAGAAAAAATGTGCTTTTCTACATTGGGCTGAAAAAGTGTGCGAATAGGAGAAAAGCGCTGGAGATTGCCTCCAGTGGAATCCGTAATGATTGTTGAGTTTTTCAGTAGAAATGAACGTGACAAGACTTTCAACCCATCTCCTCACGGTTTCGCTGCTAGCCTTCTTCTCGACAGCGTTAGGAAGTGGAGTGATGCCTGCAGGTCAAGGTAGTAATTAGAAAGTGCTGTGGTATTATTAAATTCCCTGTTCAAGATGGAAACCCATGGACACCCATCAGAGTGAATATATCTGATACTTCACCATAAGCTTGAATAAGAATACACATGATGATTCAGTGTGTGATTATTTATTACAAAAAACACCAAAATCTCATTGCAGGGAATTCTAGACCTTTCACACTCACTGGCTTCACTTTGCCTGTTGTTGCCATGGTTTACTCTCCGAAAGCCGATGTTCCGTTCCGTGTCCCTGGTATTGCAGCTAACTAGGCGGCAGCCAGAGGATTTGTACAACGTCTCGTAATGCAAATAGTAAGTGGCAACTGTTCACTTGGATTTTTCGATCTTTACGGTATATTCAGAGAAGCCTAGAAGGTGCGCTCCGATTTTTTTGACAATTCGTCACTCACAGATACGTTTTTCGAACAAGTGCAAAAAAATTCATTAAACAGGTTATTGATGTTCTCGAGCGCCAAGGCCGTAGTGCACTCCTGCCTGATGCTGTAATTTCGGCCATTTTGGGTCATCAGTGTTAACATCACTCATGAACCAATGAAATGCGAGGATGTTGCAATTACTCTAATGGAAAGGGGTGGGTCTTCATGATCAAAGTCTTTTGAAATTCCAAGCAGAAATTGCAACCATCAAAAATGCAGATTTGTATCCGTTTCCTCTGAAAAACACAGAGTTTCTAAAAAATGACTACGAAATGTCATAGAATATGAAAAGACATCACAGTGGCCTTGAAGCGAAGATTTAGAGCTCGGCGCATTTACTGTTTGTGGTGGTGGCTAGAGAGTTTGAAAGAAAAATGAGGAGGTAACCCGAAACTGTATATAGCTTTATGAGACTGGTTCATCAGGAATAGATGCCTTTTTAGGATTTGTAGTTTCTTGCAGTCGGCAACGCGCAAAACCCCTCACAGCGCTGCATTATCGTCAGCGGCAACACGGTGACGGGAATTTGCAGTAAAATGGCAGTGAGAGGAGGACCATGCAATGTGCCAGATATGGTGAAAATAACGGATGTTCCCGTCAAATGCACGACAATTTCCGGAACTGTTTCGGTTTGAACAGCTCTTGTTTTTGTACAATACTGTTTCACAAGAAAAAGAATGTGTATAGACCACGAATATCATCATGGCTAATTGATCGAAGGCGATGTGGCAAAGTGTATTGAACAGAGCGGTTCAAATGCTGGCATCCGGTCCAATTGGACTACACTTTTCTCGGCATCGGCGACTGTCGGAGGAAACTGAAATTGAACTGTGTTGCGTGATACAAACATTTTTGTTTGATTGAGTCTTATTGTATAAACGACAATAAATAGCAGGTTACAAGGGATTCGCCAAACTAATGCAATGAGTTACTTAAAGTAGCACAGTGTGATGAACTAAGGTTTTAGTACTCCTTCAGATTCTATCAGATTTCCCAGCAATGCCTTCGCATTTCTACTCTTTCTTCGATAATCCAGTTGTTAGTCAAGAGAAGAAAATTAGTTATGATGACAAAAATTCTTTTCGTTTAGCCGCTTCTAGCAGTTGTATAATGTAACGAATATACATAGTGATCTTGAGTAATGTGCAAAGCTTTAATGTCAAACTGCACGCGAACCCGCAATTTACCCTTTCCGCAGATTGGTGCTTATCGATTCCTTACCGACGTCTGCTTTGCCACCGCTCAACATCAGGAATTAATCAATTAAAAAGTGCAGTCACCACAAAGATCATTCACATCAAGCCATTTGCTCTGTAAACATCGAATGCCTTCTAGAAAGATTGAGGCTCGCAATTAAACGAGTCGATGAGGTCACTTTTGAGCTGGTTGTAGCCTAGATTCTCTCTTCCGCAGATGCTGCTTCAGTCCGCAGTTGAGATGGCAATCGATAGAGTAAAATCAGGGCTATATAGTGCATTGGTACCGTGGTCCAGAGTTGTTTCTCAAAACGTGGCGAGTCAACTTCAGGAGCGACATGGTTGGTCAATGCATGAGGTGTGTAACAAGGCATCATATTGCGATAGCCTATTTTATTTAGATAGAGAGCGAGGGTGCTACGCTCGTATTCATGTCTGCCCAAGCTACCGTTAAATTTGTCAACAAATCACAGCTTTCTAGCAATAATAAATTTGCAAGAGAAAACTGTCGAAATCATTGGAGAAGTATTGATTAGATTAAAACAGAAAGACGTAAGATTATCAACTGGAAGAGGATCTATTACGAGAACACCTGGGCCCCAAATGGAGATGTATTGGTACGCCCACTAATAAGTGGCCAGACCAGGTAGCTGAAGTTGACTGATTGACACCGAATAATGATCATTTCTGAATTCTTTTGTTGTCAACAGATCTTGTGTTATTGAACGCTCAAAAAATATTTTTGTGTAACTTTTCTCCGTATCCAATGTAAGATTATCAAAATAAAATGGGAAAGCCTTAGTTGTCGCCAATCGTTGATCTTCTTGTCGAAGCGCGCACGGCTCATGTGAGGCATTCAAAATCATAAACAGGAAAGTTCTGAATGTTCAAGACATCTTGAACGCTACTGACTATGCCTCTGCAACTAACAGCTTTCGTACCTATAGGCAAGTAATGGAACATTTATTTGAGTATATCATAAACTTTAATCAGGAAGTCATTTTAACACTTATATTAGGTTTCATGATATTTATATGGGAGTATGGTCACAGCCATAATGACAAAAGTGCTAAAAATCCCAGGCACGTCAAAAAAATCGTGCAGCTCAGCGAAAGAAGTCAAAACTCTTTGGTATTAGATCAATGCCGTTGAATGCTGATAGTATCAGTAAGGTAGGATAAGCCGCCTAGATCAAGGTGAGACGTGGGACTTGGAGCTGTGGGGAGGGAGCAGCCGGAAAACGTATTTCCAAAATTGAACTCCAGCAAAAGTGCTCCAGCCTTGACAGCTTCTTTGTGGTTGCGTCTCGCATACTATCATTACATGGAAAAAATGAAGTTGCAAATTCTTAATGGTCACTCTTCAGGCTTCAACTCACGCCCCTTCAATAGACGACTCATTTCTAAAGCTGACGTTTCAGCTATTTTGCCTTCTTCAGAGCCGGTAAAGATCAGAGCTTCGGTTGCTGCTTGAGGATTGTGGTCTCGTTTATGAGTGCAATTAATGTAGATTTATTACTACTGTAGCTTTAGGAGAGCTGAGTTGGAGCGTTTTTCCTGAATAAGCAAGGCGTGAATTGTTCTCAGACAGGCCTACTTTCAAACTTCGTCTCCGAGAAGCGAGAGACTCGGTGAGCTCGCGGAGTTGAACCATCACGGTGTTTGCATGCATTACAATTACTGCGGTACCTCTCCTGAAATGTCAAATATCGCATAAGTACAAAAGTATTCGCCGTTATAGACCGCTAATGCGATGATTAGTTTTGTAATTGCCATTTCCTTGATTAAAACTTCAAAGAGTTTGGTCCCCTTTTTTTGAAACTCGATGGCTAACGATTCGGCGACTCCGCCTTCGTCAGAGGCTAGACGTGCTCTATCAGACTACAAGTATTAGGATCCCAATACCGACTATCTACTAACCTCGGCATAGCTTGAAGTAAATGAGTGTCTTCTTCTGCATAGCCGCTCCGAGGTGTCATTGATATTATTTATTTAATATCAACGAAGCATATAACAATGCAGTTAATAATGCACCATGAATATTACAACATTATCAATATTCGTTCATAACGTTGTAATATTCATGCTGCATTAATTGTATTGTTATATGCTTCGCTGATATTCAATAAATGATATCAATAACATCTCGGAGCGGCTAAACAGAAGAAGACACTCATTTATTCAGACTACAAGTAATTATTCGGTTAATATTATGCATACTAAGAACCTAGTATAAAACAATTCAACAGTTTCGCTATCATACAAAAAAGCACAACCTATTCAACATTAGCTATCTTCCCATTTAGGCATGGAACAACGTTGTTCGCATTAAAGATCAAATAAAATTCTTTTTGTTCAGCTGCTCTAGCGGTGGTATGATGTTTTCAAGTATACTCACTGATGTAAGGTGATGTGCAAAAACTTTCGCGTCAGGGGGGCTAGAACCTGTACCTCACTCTTTCCGGGAGCGCGTGCTCTGTCCGTTACACTACTGACGCCCATTTTGCACATCAGTCTTTCTACGCTACAGCGCATCTATCTGCCAGCAGCCAGCCGTTATCAGCTTTTGAAAATTGATGTTCAAAATGGGCGTCAGTAGTGTAACGGACAGAGCACGCGCTCCCGGGAAGAGTGAGATGCGGGTTCTAGTCTTGCCTCACGCAAAAGTTTTGCACATCACTTGATATCAGCGAGTATACTTAAAAACATCATGCCACCGCTAGAGCGGTTAAACAAAAAGATTTTCATTTGATCTTCAATACCCAATATCTGTCAGCGTGACTGCGTTTAATGCCGAGACCGACTACCCGGGCCAGGCCGATAACTGCTGACGGCTGGCAGATAGATGCGCTGTAGCGTAGAAAGATTGGTGTGCAAAATGGGCGTCAGTAGTATAACGGACAGAGCACGCGCTCCCGGAAAGAGTGGGGTGCGGGTTCTAGTCTTGCCTGACGCGAAAGATTTGCACATCACTTGACATCAAATTGCTTTCATTGTTTGTGTCATCAGGCCTGGTTCTCCCTATTAACCTGATCTCAGTGGTTGTGCTTTTGTAGCCATTCAAGATGGCTCTTTGTCGAGCAAAGTCTAGTAATTCCTCCCTCCTCCCACCGTATCAAGACTTACAGTCGCTCGATATATGTTTTGAACAAGTGCTGTAATCGTGTGCGAGAGGTGGGAAGAGAGGTAATGTACTAATGTGTTTTATTACTTGGTTTGCAATACCTGTTCGTCATGTGGCTATTTTCCAAAAGGTGTATCTGAATGTTCAAAGATGAAAGCCAATTCTTTCCAAGCTTTTCTCCTGCAAGCTCAATGTATTCCACTAACTAGTTAACAGTTCAAAAATGCCCCATCTCTTCTTGTGTCGAGTAGATGGTGAAACTATGTATTGATAATCATTATTTGAGCCACGCATGTCAGTGGTCTGTCAATGAGGGCTGACTTATAAAGCCCGATACACGTGTTTCGATCTTGCGATCTCGTCAGTCGGGCAGTTGCCCTTTCTCGTCTTTTGCTAATCTCTGTGGGTGCTCCAGTCCCCACAATAAGAGTTAGCGACGACGTACGTTTTACATTCTATGTCCAATGAAGAACTCACCAAACACAGAGTGTTCTACACTCGAATGCCCGTGGCTAGTATATTTAATATAACATATCTTTCATTTCGAGTCGTGCAGTTGCCCATCTATGTATTGACATCAGAGTAATGGACCACACGCTGAGAATTGCTGCTTCCACTTTAGACATAAGGGGTACAAACTTCAATAACTGCGATAAAATGAGCCTCAAAAACCATGTAACCTTATTGGTCGGTCTGCTTATCCACTAATGATCGGTAGATCTAACGTTGAATGTTGAAGGATTAGTAGAAGCTCATTATTGCTTTGGATTTGGGTTGAGCAGATTGAAAATTAGGATCCGTTCGAACAGTGAATGCGCACTATACGAAAGGATCATACCTCCCAGTACTGTGATTCTCGGAGCTTTTGGAGCGTGATTGACCTCATATTTACTTCTAGTCCCGTTGAGAATGGAGCTTCTCTAATTTTTTGACGTTGACTTTTGCTTACGTAGTAAGCCTTCAAATTTCCACCGCAAACTGGTTTTCTATATTATACCGAACAATGTCATAAATAGGTATCGATCCAGCTACTAATCTTCTCCAAGCACTGTTTTCTAAATACCGAAACCAATGCGATTCCTTGCGCACGCACTTATTTATTAGCTCAAACAATTCGTTTTGTACAGTTCGATAACAAATGCGTAATAATCGCTTGTGGACGTTGAAGCATTTGGCACGAATTCTCTGATAAGCCGCCCATTGCACGTGAATTCTCTATCCAAATAAAATTAAAGATACTTTTGTGTATTGTGCGAACGACGATAAAAGCAATTTTTTTGTCGAATCAAGGCGAATTTGTGTTTTGACAACACGTCTTTTACAAGTTTTAAATATCTCGTTAGTACGTGTTGTAAAAATTCATAAGTCCTCCTCACTCTAATGCTTGGCATAAGTAACAAAAATGCAAAACTTCTTACGGCTCGTCCTTTTCTTCAATTAAAAGTTGCATGAGGTTCACACTCCTTCTTTTGAAATTCAATAGCTAACATTTTGGCCAATTCATCTTCATCAGAGCCTAGACGTACTATATCATACCACGCGCGATCGGTTAATGTTTTTGTGCACTAAGAATCTAATACAAAACAATTCAACAGTCTGATTATTATATAAAAACCTCGTTTTTTTAACATTTTTGTGACGAGGTCACTGGTGTTATATGACAGTACACGCTATGACGAAGGCGAGGCTCGCCAAAGCGTCAGTCATTGAACCATCGAATTTCAAAAAAGGAGGACTGATCTCGTGCAAGTTTTGTCCGAAGAAAATGACAGTTAGTAAGAAATCTTGCATTTTCATTACTCAGGCAGTGGTTTAAAAAGAGGTGTGCTTTTGATTCGTTACTTTTGCACGTACTCCAAATGGGGAGAACGGCGAAATGGCCGCCGTCGAGATCTTTTACAGCATTTTGTGTAGTTAAAAAGAATCATCCCTCCAAATGGTGCGTGCTCATTCGCTGTTAGAATTGAATCCCAGTTTTCCACCTGTTCAGCTCATATCCAAAGCAATGCTCAGCACAGCACGTGATCTCATGAAGTCCAGAATCAACTGCGTTATAAAGCGTAAACAGAAAGATCGGATTTGGAGCAACAAAGAGGAGCTTTACCACTACTTCCACTCCCTGGAACGTTTTCAAAAAAGCAACAACCTGTTGATGAAGTAGACCCAAATTTTTGTTTCTTTTCGAGCGAAATTCTTCATATGCTATAAGGTCTGCAACTAAGTTTCCGAATTGATCTAGGAAATAAAATTTTCCCAAAAGCGAGTTTTCTTCACCTATTTGTGCAGAATTTCTTGCGCGTCGTTATGGTATATTTTTGCACATACTTGTCCAACAATAGAGCGGTCACGGGAAGTCATTCACAACCTGCTGCTTTACGTGTTTCAGTTGGGGTACAATTTTCAAACCGCATTTGACAACATCAACGTGCAAAAGGCTGCCAAGATGTGTGTAGAACTACAGCGTGTGAATGCTTTACGAAGTTTCCCAGTAGAGATACTGATTTGGCCCATCAACCATGGTCGGGAAGACCGCGTGAAATTGATCGACAAGCAATCATTGAAGCGATTGAAGAAGATCCGACTTTGTCAACCGGTGATTTGGCCGTTGATTTTCAATGTTCAAACGAGCAGATCAGGAAGATTTTGAAAGATGCAGTTAAGAGTTGGCGCAAGGGCAAATGGATTCCGCACGATCTCACACAAGCTCAAGAACAAGAGAAAGCGCATTGCGCAAGCATATCATTGTCGTCATCGCCGCTCTTTGTTTTGACCAGAATTGTCACCATTGCTAAGAAGTGAATCTTCTTCGAAAGCCAGCGTCGTCCAAATCAGTGGTAGAGTCACCAGGTCAGCAAGGAACACCAATACCGAGACCAAATCCATTTGCGCCAAAAGCAATGTTGATCATTTTCTGGAGACCGATGTGGGCCGATTCATTGGGACTTGCTGCAGGATAGTCAGACCATCAACGCTGAGCAATATTGTCAGCAAGTGGACCGTTCCAATCCAATTTCCACGTCACCGCCGTAGCCGAATCATTTTGCTTCAAGAAAATGCAAAGCCACACGTTGCCAAGGAAACAAGAAAGAAGTTGGCCGATTCGTGCTGGAGCACTTGGATCACCCGCCGTATTCGCCAGATCTGTCTCCGTCCGATTCATCTCTTCAAATCATTCCAGCATTGTCTGGACAAGAAGAAGTTCCGAGACATCAATATTTGCGTCGAGAATTGACTGGTTGGTTTTCATTGAAGATTAATGAGTTTCATGAGCGCGGAATTGATTTGTTACCGGAGCGTTGGCAGAATTGCATCCAGGCAGACGGAGAACACTTCAGTCAATATTGTTTGATACTTTCGATTACTTGGAAAGATAAATTTTGAATTTCTGACCGAAGTTCGGGAGCTTAGTTGGACACCGAATAAATAGGTACCTATCAAAAAATTTAACTCGAACATAATTCAGGAGCAAAGCTTGATATACGCTAGATTCAGGAGCTAATGAACGCGAAAAGATTTTGGTTATCGATTGGTCATTAAAGCGGGAAATTGACACACTGTAAGAAATTGATTCTATTCAGACCAGAAAATGGATCTCAGATAAGGCTTTATGTCATTTCTTATGCTCAGTTATTCTCTCGTTTATTCATTCTTGGGCTTTAGCGGTCTATCCAAAGTCTTAAAGGCTTTTTCCGCTAATGTTTTCGATTCTTCCCCCAAGAATATTTACTATGATATCGAAGTCCATATCTTTGTGATCTACCCCACGACGTCCTGAGGGCTTACTTGTCTGGCTTTCGATTTCTCTTCTAAGTTCCTTTTGATGAGGATCTAAAGTGATTTACCGACTTCGCAATGTATTTTTCACCAGAAGTCGAACAAGTGATCTGAATCTCCGTCTCTACCATAACGGTGTATTATGCAATTGTTGGTTTTGCATATACTGTCGTGCAAGTGACTGCGAACAATTTGGCGACGTAATGCACTGAGTGAATGTTTACAATTTTTACAAAGTTTGCCAGATCATTTTTTTGTTGTTTTGCCTATCAAGAATCACCAGCGTCACTTTGAATAAAAATGGCTCTTTTGAAGTTTGCTCACGATCTATTATCTGTGGACCACCCTCTTTAATAGGCGATAGAAATCTTTATTTCGTCAGAAAACTAAAACGTAATAGTGCTTTCGAGTGTCTTCTTGAGACCACGCTCAAATTCAAGATATCTCATACTTATTATCTGGGCCTCCCTCTTTGAGGTATCCCGCCCGGTTAGTCGCGAGGGCACGTGGCGCGTCCCCAGGTGGTGGATAAGGGAATAAACGCGAACCAAAAGCGACCGTGTGCTTCCCAGAGACGCAGGTGGATTCAGGGATGAGCTCCCTGCTTCTGCAGCGCCGACTTGACAAAAACTCTATTTCTACTAGTCAAGTCGGACAAAAGCCTGCAATCAAGCGGCTGGGAAGCACATGGTAGGCGGTTAGGAGTCGCCTCCAACAAATAAGCTCCTCCCGCTCCTCCGGAGAGACTGGCAAGCTACTCGTGAGTACCCAGCCCCACGTTTAGAGCCTGGCAAGCTACACGTTGGGTATCAAAGTGCCAAAGACAGCAACAAATATCGGCCTCATTCCCCTGACCCCGAAAGAGCCCTTGGTACGGCAGCGCCAGGTAGGACGAGTACGGAGAGGCTGCTAAAATCTCAGGGCCGAACTAGGCTGCCAAGATCGAAACGGACTAAAATGACGATCTGTACCTACAACGCAAGAACCCTTGCTCACGAATCCGTGTAGAAGATCTATTGATTCAAGCAAGAAGAATAAGGTACGACGTCATTGGCCTGGCTGAGACGAGAAGGCGCCATCCTTTTCACGCTGTCTATGACACCGGAGAAGAACTGTTCCTTGGAACATGCGATCGCAGAGGTGTCGGTCGGCGTTGGCGTCCTCGTCAAATCGAATTTGACCGTGAGCATTGATTCGTTCAAACAATTAACAACCCGTATCGGACGATCACGGTTGAAGCGATGTGGTTCTATGCCAGCTTTGACCAACTTCGTTGCTTACGCACCAACATCAAGCTATGACGAAGATGAAGTCGAAGGGTTCTATATGGACCTCGAAAAATTTTCGGAGAAGATCATACATTCTTCAAGGTCATTGTCGGAGATTTAACGCAAAAATTGTACCTAGAAGTACGTCTGAAGAAAGTCACATAGGGACCCACGGACTAGAATGGAATGAACAGGGTGAGAGGCTATCCGAGTTTATCATGACGACCCAAACCATCCATGGTAACTCGCAATTCCAAAAGCCTCTTTCTCAGCGATGGACGTGGGAGTCTCCCAATGGAGAGTACCATAACGAAATAGATCACATCATAGTAAATCGAAGGTTTTGCCTGACCGACGTCGCTGTTGTTCCAAGTTCTACACGGGATCAGACCATCGCCTCCTTCGCGCAACGTTCCGATTTTCGAGGAGAGGAGAGAAAGCCGCTAAATTCAAACAACGAAGTCCCAGAACTACCATAAACTGGGATGTATTCAAATCATTAGTCGGCTCTTGGGAAGATACCGTTGTCGACAACATCGACGAAGAATACGATCGGCTCGTTGAATATCTTCACGTTAGCGCTAAAAAAGCCGAAAGTCCTAAGGTCACGACGAGACGCTTGTCTCCGCAGACACTCGAGCTGATACGTCAACGTGGAATCGCACGAGCTGCAGGCAACCGAAACCTTACGTCCGAACTTGCGAAACGATGCAGAGAAGCGATAAAAGAAGACCTTAAAGAGAGAAGAGCAGCAGTTATGGCAGAAGCTGCAGAAGCTGGAAGAGCATTCGCAAAGCCCAGCGAGGCTTCGCCAACTATAAGACCAAGATGATTGCACTCCGATACCCTGACGGGACACTTACAGCTTCGAGAAGGGCTATGGAGAAAATCATCCACCAATACTACTCGGATCTCTTCGCTAGCCATGTCCTCTTACCGTCATATAAATTGAAAGAGGACGAATATGTCGTTCCCACCGGTCCTTCCTTCCGAAATCCGACATGCTATATCGTCGGTGAAAAACAGAACAACACCCGGTCCAGACAGGATTAGACCAGAACACCTGAAGAACCTGCCGCCAGTTCTCATCAACACCCTGGCTCGGCTCTTCACTCGCTACCTGTCAGAATGCAAGGTCCCTATTCAATGGAAAACCAGCAAGACCGTATTGTTGTTCAAAAAAGGAGACCTTCACGACATAGGCAATTATCGCCCAATCTGCTTGCTGTCCGTTGTCTATAAACTCTTTACTCGAGTCATCCTGAACAGGATGACAGAACACTGGACGAAGGACAGCCATGCGAACAAGCAGGGTTCCGAAAAGGATTTAGTACCATAGACCACATCCACACGATCACAAGACTCATTGAAGTTTCGCGAGAGTACAAACAACCACTCTGTCTCACTTTTATCGATCTGAAGAAAGCCTTTGATTCAGTGGAAACACAAGCGGTTATAGAGGCTCTGGATAACCAGGGCGTCCCTACTCGGTACATAATGATCCTTCGTGAGCTTTATAAAGATTTCACGACCAGAATATCTCCATTCTACAACAATATCACCATTGACGTAAGAAGAGGGGTTCGACAAGGCGATACAATATCGCCAAAACTATTCACTGCCACCCTACAAAACGTCATGCGAACATTAGAATGGGACGAAATGGGAGTGAAAATTGACGGTCGACAGTTAAACCATCTTCGCTTTGCTGACGATATCGTTCTCATAACACCAAACATCAGCCAAGCGGAACGAATGTTGACTGATTTCGATAACGCCTGTGGAAAGATCGGTCTTCAACTGAATCTAACGAAAACAATGTTCATGAGGAACGGATGGGTTTCTAATGCCCCATTCACGCTCAACGGAACGACAATTTCCGAATGCTCCAGTTACATCTATCTAGGTCGTGAAATCAACATGATGAACGACCTAGCCCCAGAGTTGAGCAGGAGGAAACGAGCGGCTTGGGGAACGTTTAAGAGCATCGAAGATGTAGTGAAGAGGACAAAGAACATCCGACTCCGTGCCCACCTTTTCGACTCGACAATTATCCCTGCCCTAACGTATGCAGCAGAAACCTGGTCGCTACGTAAGCAGGATGAAAGATCACTTGGAGTTATCGAACGCGCAGTCGAAAGGTCGATGCTAGGAGTATCCCGTATTTCGCAAATGAGACAAAGGATCCGAAGTTCCGACCTACGTCAACGATCGAAAATCAGAGACGCCGTTCTACACGCCAGGATGTCGAAAATAAGGTGGGCCGGACACGTGATGCGCTTCAACGACAACCGATGGACGAGAGCCGTTACCGACTGGATTCCTCGGGACGTCAAGCGCTCTAAAGGAAGACCACTGACCCGTTGGTCCGATTTCTTCACGAAAGCGATGGAAGAAAGATATGATGCTCAGCGAATTCCTAGAGCGAGGAGGACCCACTGGGCTACTCTTGCACGCAATAGGGAAAAATGGAAGAGTTGCTGGTACCCGCTCGAGTCACTCGACGATCAACGGGACGACAGGTGATACAGTTGATAATTCGCTGGAAGCACAAAAAGCATATGAAATATGTAGAGGATGTTTCGTAGTATCTAATCCAGTCTTTCCTACATGGAGTACCTTCAATACAAAGGAATAATTGTCAGTTGGAAACAAGTTTCATCCCACATATCTAACCCACATCGATCGGTCGCGGCGCCCCTCTCCCCTCGCCCTTGAATTAGCCAGTGAGCTTGCCAAGTATGTCAAGTCAATTTTGATTTTCGTGCTACAAGTGCAGTGAAACAGTCTTTCTCATGAAGTGAGAGCAGCGTTGGAACCACTGCAACGTACACTTTCTATTGATCATCGCATAGTCTGAAGAAAGGGCTCTGTTTGGTGAGGTGTAAAACACAGAAGGACTTCCTTCTCCTACAGAGCTATCAAAACATTTCTACGAAAGGCAACGCATTTCTAAGTTCTTCAAGACTTGTGGTATCGGAGGAGTACTGTCTGAAGAAAGTGCTTTGTCTAGCCCTATATAAGCGAGATAAGAAAAAAAATGCATGGTCGTGTGCAGCATATTTTCATTTTAAATTTTTTACAGCGGTATATGAGGGTGTTTTGAAAAATTGGCTACGAGGAGGTATAGAAGGGATTTAAGCTTTCGTTTAGTTACTACTACTCCTAAGAAAATTTCTTGTCCAGTAGAAGGGATCACTTTTACGTTTATTGTCGTCTGACATAAGTAATTACTTGTACTTGATACTTGATACTTGAATGGTCCGTCTTCACTAATTGTGCCGATCTCAGCACATAATCCATTCGTCTCTCTGCTGCGCAACCGTCTTCCATGACGGTGGTCTGTTTTGAGCATGGCAGCTGCTGGGAGGGTCATACTGATGATTAAAAAAAATCGTGAGATAGGAGTACAGCTCCTTAATTCTTTTAAGGAACACGTCTGCCTAATGTGTAGGTGATCGTCTTTGAGGACGCGTAAATTGCCGTGGAATTCACTCTACAGTTTTTCTCGTCCATTTGTCGCTCGTTCTTCTCAGTAAATGACTGGCCCATCAGTGTTAGCAATAGATGTATAAAACTCTGACGCACGAAAATGGGATAGACTCTGAAGGTCTGAGCTACGCAAGCCGGCCAGATGTTGTGAGTGCCGAATGAATTTTCAGAAGACATTGTGCAAGCACTCTGTGAGTTATTCGTAGCAGTCTTGACGTGGCCGAAGCATCAGCCCACGTCTCAGCTGCATAGCAGAGCGCCAGGAGGACCGTTGAATCGAAAAGGTGAGTACGGAGTTTGAGTCCGTTAGCTGATCGGTGGCTTATCTGAGAGGCCCGAATGGGTCCCATGCTGCTCTCCTCTTTTTATCTAATTACCCCATCATGTTGTTTTTCATGCTCAGTGAACGCCCCACGGTACACATACGAGGTGGTTTCTGCAATCAGAGAACCATCCATTTAAACTTGTTCACCACTGCACCATGGGTTCTTCATGAACTGGGGTTTCTTCCTATTAATACGTAATCCGATCTTCTTTCCCACTTAGCTCAACTTCTTTAGCATCGTCTCTGCTTCACTGGTACTTTTGAATAGAATGACGATGTCGTCTGCAAAACGAAGATGTGATAAGGGCTATCCATCAACACGAGTGCCCTTCTCGCCCCAATCGAGTGACCACTGCAACGCGGCGATGAACACCCTTGGCGATATTGTATCGCCTTGTCGAACCCCTTTACCAATGGGTATGGTCAGAGGTCCATGAAAGAGCTGTATTTTGGCGGTGCAGTTTCGATAGTAGTTCAACAAGGTTCCCATATAGGACGGATCCACTCCTTGATCGACGGGCGCTAATAGGACTGCATTCGTTTCGACGCTATCAAACGCTTTTTTATAGTCGACAAATGTTAGGATCAAAGGCACGTGATAATACAGATATAAGTGATCCATCTTTTCAAGGAAAACACTTAATACAATTTCTTCACATTACAATCCCATAAACCTCACGCCGTCATCTTAAGGGTGAATCGTTGCTGATCTGGCTAATCATTGAAATCTTTGATACTTTCGCCCTTACAATCCTTCCCCACTTAACTGTTTTACGTTCAGTGGTGAGGTAACATTTTTTCCGAGCTAGTGGCAAAAAGAAGCTCTATGTGATTTTTTGATTTCTTTTTAGAGTTCTTTCTAAAATTCTCAGGTTTATATCAAAGAAAGTACTCAGTTCAGTTGATTATACTCTGTTGTGGTCTACCGCATTTATCTCGCCAATCAACTCCCATATGAATCAAAACTTTATCTCTGCTGTAATGCTGCACTAGACATCGGTCAAGTAAAAACTTTTGTCTTAAGCGCATCCCAAGAGCATCCCAATTTAACTTCAGTTTCCGCCGACAGTGGCTCTTGCTGAGAAGAAATGCGATCCAAACGGACCCGATGCCAACATTCGAACCGCTCTGTCCAACTACAATTTGCCACATCAATCTCGTCCAGCTTGCCATGATGATGTTTGTGGTCTACACAAAACTTTTTTGAATAAGTCTGTGCAAAAAAGATAAACTTTTCAGACCGATAGAGTTCCTGATATTGTTAAGTGAGCGGCTGGGATTGCCGTTACTTCCACCATTTTCTGAGTGTCTGTTGCCGTACACTCTTGTGCATCGTTGTTCGCCACATTGCAAATTCCCGTCACTGTATTGCCAACGATGATGCAACCACTTTGCTTCATCATCAGGACTGCAAAAAACTATGAACCTCAGAAAGGCACGTTTTTTATTGAAATAGAAAACTGAGAGAAAATGAAAACCGTTTTGAGCTCTGATTATCTTCTATTCTTCAATCCCTTTCTTTCCCTTTTCTTTATAGAACTCTTTTTTTGTGAAACTTTCACTTTCAATGTCATTATGATGGTCAACTTCATTCTTATATGACTCTTACAATTCACCACTGCTGTTTTTTTTTCTATGCAAAAAACAACGAACACGTGCAAGTTTCTCGAATATTTACCATACTTTCGCTTGCAATATATCAAGCTGTTCTCCAAAATACAAGACCCACCTTCTCCTCTGGTTTGACGGACATCTGACAATCCATTGGTGTGTAGCTGACTGTAACATTGAGTTGACCCAAAATGGCCGAGACTACAGCATCGGGTAGAAAAGCACTACGACCTTGGCGTTCGAGAACATTAAAGACCCAAAAACCAAATTTTTTTCATTAGTTGCTAGAGTTTATTTGGAATTGCTCTCACTAAAATCATGTAATGCCATGGAAATCACGGAAGCACTCAGAGGCTGAGAACCATTAAATATTTCAGTTTGGTTCCTATATTTTTTTCATGAATTTGTGAAAAAATTGAGATCCAATAGTTGCAAACTCACCGTTTGCATCACAAGGCGATCCACAAAACCCCTAGCTACCGCTTCGTTAGGTGCAATACCAGAGAAACTGGCCTGAATGTTGGCAGCGGAAGAGTAGACCATCTGAACAGGCAGAGTTGTGAATCCCGTGACGGTGAAAGGCCTGGTAACCCCTGTAATGATATTTTGCCGTTTTCATAAGAAATAATTAGAAATTACATCAAGATTCTAGGCAGTCTTTTCTCCTTAATCTTTTCGATCTTTATCTCTGTGAGCAGCCTTTTTCTCGTTTTTGCGACTAAATTCTTTCATCAGAATAGTTGGACGACAGATCTTGAGTGTTGATAAGCAGTCAGATATATTTGTTTCTAAATATGTTTCATAAGCAGCTGATTGCGATTGTGAATATCTCCAGCACGTAACGATTTTCTGTTCATTACCTTGATCTGCAGGTATCACTCCACACCCAAACACTGTTGAGATTGCAGCCAGCAGTGAGACCATGACGAAATAGGTCAAAAATGTTGCCACATTTGTAAAAATACTCATTTATGGCTCTTAAAAACATAGCTAATATGTGGAAGCAAATACAACAAAATTTTTACTTTTTGGAGCAGATCATTTACAAGAAAACAACGCGTTCCGTTTTCACAGCCTATACGTGGGGTGACATCGCCTTGGAAGCTTTTCGACTTTTCCAAGTACTCTAAGAGCTCCTCAACCCGTTCATTCAAATCAAAATCCTTCGAAACAAGTTTACAATAGACTCTAACATGTCCACATACAAGGAAATAAGTGCGAAGAAATTGATGTCGAATTTGTATTGGAAACGAGGTGCTTAAAAGGGAACATTTGCAAAGAAATGGCAGAGAATGCGCTGTTTCTCTAAGTGGTACGGTTTGCATTTTATTCTCACCATCTCATTTGTTATTCTGCAACACAAACACGTGGCTATTTTTGGAAGTGAACATCCACAACAGAGAAAGCACCGTCGTTACGAGCGCACTTATACGAGAAATATTTAGAAGGAGATATTGATTTGCGAAGACGAAGTACAACTTTTGGTGCAAAACGTTTGTGCTAACAAATTTATAATATGGATAAATCTCGTTTGTTCAGCTTTGACGTTCTCATCAGCATCTCACATGTATTAGGCCTATAAATATCCTTTGTTGGGCGAGGGTCATGTGATTACCAAATCAAGAACTCTAAAGAATTTCATTAAATGATTAATAAATAGGAGAAAAATAGATGTGACTATGAATTCACCAAAACGGAGTTCTTTCCAGAATTGTTCTTGAAAAATGACCTGTATTATTAGACGTGAGATCACGCCGTAAGTCACAAGGATCCTGAACTTGTTGAAGTTGCCAATATATCAAGATGTGAAAGTGAAGTTGACGTGTTAAGAATGAGTGAGATGACACTGAACAAAAGTTTCCTTGCTCACGTTTTTTATTGTTGCAGGTCTCTCTGGGATGAATGTTTATGAAACGCCATCAATTTCTGGCAATCTCTCCGGTGTCCGGACAAGACAAAATTTATTATTGTACATTCTACACAATAAACTCCTATAATACTTGTCAATCTTCATTGGTTTGTCTACTTCTCCCGCGTTTTGGAAGGATTTTCTGGAGAATTCGAAATGTTAATTTTTTATAATCAACAATGAACTTGAGACATTTTGCATGCCACGTTTTCAAGTTATCCAAAATTGAATCAAGTGGTAAACATCTATAGGTTCTATATCCGCCAGATAATAAACAGCCCTTCCACTGCAAAGTGCGTCAGTGTGGTATCATCTTCAGAAAATAAGCTTTCCACTACGTAAGTGAGAATCGCCTAATACGGAAACATAGTTCTGTTTTCGCGTGTATCGCAGATAACAAATCGAAAGCATCATATGCACTGTAAAATCATCGACTCTTTTTTTGATAAACACCGGACTGAAGCTGAATTAGCCCAGTGTTCTAGCAATTTGATGATATAGCAATCTCGAGTTGTTTTGCTGAATTGCTTTCATTCTTCTTTCAGCATTTTGTATGCGATACTGTATTGAAATGTCAAATTCAACCGTTGCTTTCCTGAAACTATTTTCACAAATCAGCTGAGCAGGATTGCTTCATAGCCTATTTCTAGATGGACTGCTACATAGTAAGCGTCGGGTCACTTAAGCAGTGCTGGAGTCCACGTTGAAAGAACACGACAGGCCACTTTTATTGGTGCGGTGTTACACCTCACGTCAGACGGCAGGATCGCGCCTCGAGAGCGGCGCTTTTACCTCGACAGCAAGGATGGCAATACAGTTTGCAATGAAATTTAGATATATTATAATCACTTAAAAGAGTTCAATCGTCAGTAAATTGTGGAATATTAGCAGAAACTTCAGTAAGGCTATCTTTTGGCTGAGACATGTCATAAAAGCAATTAACTGAAGGTCTAAAATGATGCTGCATATTGCCATGCAATGCATTTCATCAATCACTCAAAGAATCTCCTCATCATTAGCGAATTTCAAAGGTTAAGACTTCTATAAAGATGTATGAAAAGGCTTTATCATATTGCATTGGGGTGCTCAAAAAGCTCTTACCACTTTCGTTCTTTGAATATGATTGTTGCAATGAGATTGCTTGATTTTGGTACGATTCAATTTCGCATTTTCTTGAACATTTTGGTACACAACATTTCTACACTTGCTTCAAGATGGAGCTCGTTACAAGCCCCATTAATCCTGCTCTGCGCTTCACTAGTATTTTCCCCTGCGCTCCTTTCCTATAGTTGTTGAATTTGTTCCCTAAGGCAGTTCCACCTTGAAGCAAGCTTAGGCAAGTTGTATATTAAAATGTTCGCAAGAAAATGTGCATCTCAACAATATAAAAATTATGCACTTTCATTGCAAAAATCATATCAAAACCATAACGGCACAAACTTTTCACAGAACCCTGTGACTAATTTTGTTATCAATTATTAATACTATCAATTGTAAGAAAAATTCTGAATAGATATTTCGAGTATACGGTTCTATTATGCCTGCAGATGAAGACTACGAAAATCTGTTTTATCACTCTCTGGGGAACAATGACAATGACGAGGTCGATGACGAGGCCGAACCGATTAAGGACAACATAGTATACCCAATGATGTAAAGCGAAGTACAAAACAGTTTCGTCAGGAGGGACTCGAACCTGCATTCCACCCAATCCGGGACGGAGGGACGTGTTCTATCCTTTGCACTTCCGACGTCTGTTTTGACTCCACTTTTTCTGCACTATAACTCATATATCTGCCAGCAAGCAACCTTCAACAGGTTGGCCCAGATAGCCGCTGTCGACACTAAACTCAGTCACGTTGAGAAATTTTGGATGTACATGTGATCGACAAGAATTCCTTTTATTCAACCGCTTTTAAGACTACCAGGCCAGACCTTTGACGGTTGGTTGCTGACAGACATCCCTTTGCGGACGATGAGGGTCATTATGACTCTCAGCTGAGTGCGCCGTTTGAACGGCTACGAAAAGTGCTGCGAGCTCCAATACAAATGCGGGTTAACTAAGTTCTCAAAAAAAAATTATCACCAAGAAACGATAAAAGATCTATAGCATGATTATAAGCTATTGACGAAAATTAAACTAACACATATGAAAAGAGCTACACCTTCATTGTGGACAGTCAATCAAGAGCTCTAAGTGCTCAAGTGAGCATGAAAGCATAATTATTACATAGATAGTGCCCATAAATGCCTTGACCTATAAACTTAGTTATTAGTGCTCAACATTTGAGCGTTAATCGATTTGGCTTTTGCACAATCGAATGTTATTTCGAGCGCGTGATCGATAGTCTCCAAATGTAAGGCCCAAAATCTACAATATCCTCCTCTCCCACATAGCTGAATAGAATATATATATATATATATATATATATATATATAATAGAGAAGGCAACCCAATAAGTAATACCAAAATCTTTACCATATCTAGGGCCATCTTTCGAAAAAGGACTAGACATAAAATCAAGCATTTCATAAGAATGCCATGGTTAGAAAACCCAATCCAAACAAAACTACGGAAAATTGTTTAAACATATATCAGATCTTTTCTCTGCGGTGGCCCATCGATGTGTTTTAGATCAGCTTCGCATCCCTCCCGGACAAGTCTGACCAATTTGTCAACCGCGAGGAGGTGGAAGGATTGATGGGCCTGGGACGCGGACTCTAATAACGACCACGTGTGTGCTGCAGAACACCTTTTTCCACTGAGTCACACGTGCACTCATTGTATTTAATAACTCATTGTAGAGGTGTGATTCAATAGAATTAAAATTTCGTCATTTTTTACAAACATGATATTGAATACCTGTAGGAAAACTCTGGACAAATCAGTTGATGCGATATATAGCATGAGCATTGTGTAAGAATTTCCAATGAGCAATTTTCGGAACATAGGCGAGTTCACGAAAAGTTCAGTGACTATCCGTAAAATGAGGATCTTTGCCTCATTGGCACTTTTTGAAGCAATTTGCAGCTATGGAGTAAACTCTCGTGCCGTCTTCAAATCTCGCAGAGTAACTCATCCGCACAACAGTTTGAATTCATAGTAAAAAATGTGGCAAAGAGTTGTATGAAATGCGAGATAAATAGGCAACAATAGTTCTGCAGTGGTACTGTACCATCGTAAAGTAGAGATTGTTGAACATTTACCACATTGCATCCAAAAATCGTAACTGCGGAGAAAGTAGCTCTGATTCTAACTCGCAAGCTCATTTGCCATTTCCTATCAGAGAAAATTCCAAACAAGTATTTCTCCTGTCAGTCATCTATTCCCTTGTAGACGGGTGCTTGCTTTTGGCAGAACAATGTGGAAGGACATTTTCCGTTTCCCAACGGTTTCACAAAAAGCAACTTATATTCTAAAATAAACATACTGCAAAATGATTCCCAATTGAATGTTTATCTCTTGTTATTAAACATGCATAAGTCTTGCGAGCAATGAGGTTACAGACGTTGTTCAAGTGGTAACATTGTCTTTGTCTCATGCGTTAGGATCTTTTCATCTTACTTGTTTATTCCGTCTCTCAACTCTTGTTCTATTTTTTGATTTTTTTCTTATGCCTGTCTAATAGTACTCCAATCTGCACTAAAAGGAAAAGTAATGTGTTCAAATTCAACATAACCTTAACCCCTTTTCTGATCAATCTTCAAAAATAATTGAATCCTAGAATCTGATATTTACTATTATTGCAGTGCTCATGGTTCTCAAATTTTCTTCAAACGTTTTGGGGACCACGTGCCACGAAATGTAGCACGCCGCGACGTCGCATCTCACTCACTTACTGTAAATGCGGCGTCGCGTCTCGGAGTAAGGCAAGCAGGTAACATCCTCAATAATAATTATGACAAATATTGAAATTTGAGCGTGACCTTAACAAAACACTCGAATTAAAGGTATAATATGATAAAAATACAAGCTGAAGAGCAATCGAGTGTACAACACTGTTGGTTCGGTGATAATTTCACTTGATATACAGCTAAAATGTTCGTCGTCGCCTACTCTATGTATAGGGGCTGAGCGCCCCGAGGATTGGCTAAAAACGAAGGGTACTGCCCGACTGATGAGAGCGGCAAAGTCGAAACACGTTTATCGGGCTCTATAACTCTGCCCATTCAACAGAGCACATGACATGTTGACTCAAATAATAATTACGAGATATATTGAAATTTGTGCGTAGTTCAATAAAACACTTGAATAAAGGTATAAAATTGATTGCTTGCAGAGTGCGCGAAGCACAAGATGATCGCATCGCATCGAAGAATCTAGATAGTGGGAGTTACCTCAATAGGTGAACTCTTGGTTGGGTCATTGAACTACATCTCTATTAGAATTAAATAATAAAGGTTGAATAGCGAGTTATAGTGCGGTATGGGTACTTCTAAGTTCTCAAAGGAAGATGAAATCGCCAAAACAGACTTTTCCTTTGTGAAGAAGAAGATGTGTTAGCTTCGTGTGCAAAGGTAATTTTTTGTTTTTTCACTTTATTTAATTTTGTAGGATAATAGTGTCTCTCACTCTTGCCACATTCACCAGTCACCGACACAATTCAGCTTTGAGGTTTGACCTTATCGGCATTTGAAAACACGATCAAAATGGCATTCTACACCCAAACGATCATGTTTTTTGTTAGCATTATTTATTTCATCCATTTTCACATCTATTTCCCCACTTTCCCTTTCTTTGTTTTTTCTTTCCTCACTTTTTTTACTCGTTCAATGTTTAAATATTTGTTTTTCCATTCCAGAATATATGGTGAGCTGAGGAAATATGGACACCTCAGAAACTACTCTAGACTTCAAGGAGCTCTTTCATGCTTCCATAGTGGTTGAAACTATTATGACGTATGTTATTTTGAATCAGTGAACTTTTGCACAACTAATTTTAAGTAGTTTCATTATTGCAATAATCTAAAAGTAAGGTCTAAGAGAAAAACCAAATAAAAAGCAAAAAATGCAGAAGGAACTGTGCATTTTTGGTGCATCGTAAGCTTGATCACCTAAATTTGCCTTCTCCGATGCCATGGACTTTGATAGAATTCAGTACACTTATTCTACTTTTTAACTTTACTATTTTGAATCACTCTAGCATGTAAGGTTTGTATTTGTTCCTTTAGACCTCTCTTATTCAGTGAAAGGTTAGTCTCTTTGCTCGCTCTTCATATCGTGGGATTCTGTGGAAGCGAGGGTATCTGCATTTCTTAGACCGCTCACTAAACAGTTTTCCACAACCTTCACACCACGTTCATTTAGCTTTTGGCGTGCAAAAAGTGCAAGCAAGTTAGGAGTGTTAAAATCAGGGAAAGTGAGCATTCAAGCAAGAAGTCAACCATTCTTTGTCCTTTTATCAAATAAATTTTCGAGCCACATTTTCTTATACCCGAAGTTTTCAAAAATTGAGCGCATGAAGGAGCTCATGGTGAACAAAGATAGAGTGAAATGACTGTACAAAGAGAGATGTGGAAGATACAATGCAAAGACCAACACGAGCGCGGCTTCGGGGCAGGCGGTGTGTCTCAGGCGGTACGTAATGGATTAGTGTAACTTGCTGCATTACTTTGACCGATCGACACTGTGATTTGCAAATTCATTTCTGGTGTAAAGCTGCAGTAAATATTGGCTGCATAAAAATGTTTGTTTGAAACACATCACAGTTCAATTTCAGTTTCCGCCGACAGTGGCCCTTGCCGAGAAGAAATGCGATCCAAATGGATCCAGTGACAACATTCGAACTGCTCTGTTAATCACAGTTTCCCACATCGTTTTCGACCAATTCGCCATGACGATGTTTGTGGTCTACACATACTCGTTCCTTTGCAAAGTAAATTTCTCTAAAAAACTAGAGCAGTTCAAACCGAAAAAGATCCTGAAATTGTCAAGTGTTCATTCGAAACTGCCGTGGCCACCACTTCGCCGGCCCTTGGCATACTGCACATTTTTTGGTTCACGGCAGCCGTTGTAGTGCATATTCCCATCACCGTGTTCCCGACAATGATGCAGTAGACTTTCATCACTTCGGCTGCAAGAAATCATAAGCCTTAGAAAGATACATACCTCCTTTAAAAATCTCATAAAGCTTGAGGCAGCTACTACCAATTTTTTTCCGACGAAAAGAGGTACGTCTCCTGTCTTAAAATTTGATGAGTAATGTTTCGGCGATCCCACCTTCGTCACAGCCTTCTCTACAGTTACACGGGAGGGGTCACCGGTCTTATGTGACACACTTTCAAAACTCAGAGAAAAATCAAAAAAAAAATTTCACAGTGTGTCACTTAAGACCGGTAACCCTTCCCTGTAAAATTATAGAGAAAGCTCTGACGAAGGCGGGGTCGCAGAAACGTTAGCCATCAATTTTTTCAAAAAAAAAAGTACCAAGTTCGCGCAAGTTTTGATTTTAGATAAGAACACTACATTATTCTCAGAAAAAATATAAAAACTACTTTATATAAGAGCACCAATTTGCACCCTACAATTCAATGTTGATACAGTAGTTTACTTCGCATTCTGGGTTATTTTCTAGCAATTCCTTGGAAATTTCTTATCTCCTTAGTACTTGTCTTTTATAAGATGACAAATAAAGATTCGACTCCTCTCGCTGGACAAAAACTTTTCGCAGGAGTGTTAATAATTATTCGCAAGTTTTTTGAAGAAGCCCTATTAAAGCCGTAGCAGAAAGAAAACATTTGTGTTCTACAGACACGCATAGTTCTCGCAAAACAGACCTCTTTTGTGGATTAATCATATGACAGCGTAGGTTTCGGTGATTCCAGCGCTGTGCTTATTTCTGAAAATACTATTTCAGTGCAGTTTAGTAAAGAAAATAAGATTGAGTTTCGCATACGCGGCGTTGTTTCCTGGCTACTGTCTGTGTGCTAGGGGAGAGGTAGAGGAGGGAGGGCTGGTAAAGGACTCCATAAGGCGATCGGTCGATCGCCTCGGAGCTTTACACATGCGGCGTTTAATTTTTATTATCTAATTTCGGATTTTTTCTCCACTTTGAAAGAAACTCTTCATCAAACGTATGACTCTGGTACTACAAGACTTGCTCTGCACGTCCATATTCTTGTCAAGAATGTTTCAAATTCTAGAACGTTACAGTAAGATTTTTCTCAAAAATGGCCATAGATTGGCGCAGTTGCCATAGACTAGACTTTGAAATGATCACTAAAACTCGCATGAAACATTTTTGTCCAGCAATTGTCGCCGAATTTTTAATTATCGCCGTATAAAAGATTAGTACCATTTACTTTATTTAGAAAATCATGAACACATTTTTGTTTCTTACATGCCTGTTCTTTCTCTGCCTACAGTCTCTCTAGTGGATAATTGGTTTTCAAGGACCCACTCATATCGGCTGGTCAGATAAGCAGCTGACAATGCAATGGATTGTAATTGATCTGAACACTAAGTTAACCAAAATGCTTGAGATCAAAGCATCGGGAAGGAGTGCGCTGCGAGCTTGGCATTCAAGCACGTGGAAAACCTGAAAAAAAAGTTTTTTCAAAGCCAGTAGAGTTAACTTGAAAGTATCTCTATTCGGAATGAAGCTAAACAAGCCATATAAGCACAAAAACTCTGTAATATTATGAGTCATCTTATCTCCTGAGCTGCATTCAGTTTGCACAAAAAAAAGATTTGAAGTGTTATACCTGCGAACTCACCGTTTGCATCACAAGGCGTTGCACAAAACCCCTAGCAGCCTCCTCGTTAGGTGCAACACCAGGAAAACTGACGATATTTGCTGCGGAAGAGTAAACCATGGGAAGAGGCAAAGTTGTGAAACCCGTGATAATGAAGGTTCTGTTGCTTGCTGCGACGAAATTTCGTAGTTTTTGTAAACAATAGTTAGAGGTCGGATCGCTGTTATGATCAATTCTTTCTTTTCCCTCTCTTCCCCATTTTTGTGATCTCGAATGACCTCTTTTGGGGCTTTTTTCCCTCACTGACTTCTAAATTTTTTCATCAAATGAACAGTTGAGAGGTCTTGAGTACTGATGAAATATCGACCTATTTAGGGTTTATAAACGTCTATTTATTATTAGGAATATCCACACTACCATAACAATTTTCTGTTTATTACCTTGACCCGCAGGAATCACTCCACATTGAAGCACTGTTGAGATTGTGACCAGCAGTAAAATCATAAAGGAACTGCTTAAAAACCTAGCCATGTTTGTAAGAAAACTCATTTATGGCTCTCCAAAATCTAGGCAAACACCGTAGTCACAGTTAAAAACAAACTTCTCATTTTTAGCAACAGATCATTTACAAGATAAGAGCGGATCTGAATGTTAGCACTCAGACGAGGGTGACGTCGTCTTTTCAGCTCCGCGACTTTTCCAAGCGCTTTTAGGTCCCTCAACTCGTTAAGTTCATGGTAAATCTTTCAAAACAAGTTTGAGACAAAATCTACTGTTTTAAAGCACAAGAAAATCACTCAATTGGGAGAAATGAATGTCAAATTCGTAATGAACACAAGGTACAGAAATCACCCAAGAGAATTGCTAGCGAATTCACCATCTTCACGGGCGGCACGGCTCATATTCGAGTCTCACCATTTCGTTTGCTATTCTACGACATAAAATGTTGATTTCTCAAGAATGAAATATTCGCAATCTAGAAAACATCACTATACACTATAGTGTATATGAGAAATTTCTAATGACATCGACTGAGAAAGACAAAGCACTGTTTCTGCTGCGGAACGAATTTTGTAATGATTTTTTGAGAAGGGAAATCACGTTTGTGAAAGATTGTTATTCTCATCAACGCCACCCCTTAAGGAACCGGCAAGCCAAAAAGTACAGGATTGCACTGGTTTCATAAAAGTGGCGAGGTCTGAAATGACTCTAAGAATCAATCAATTTGAGAAAGCGAAAAGGAAATTGCATCAGATTGGTGTTAGATGGAACAACTACATTAAGGCATTGGATCTTGTCGTGAGGGAGAAAAATCATACACCTTGGTGAAACTGCCAATGTATCGAGATGGAAAACTAATTTTGACACTGTTAAGGGCACGACTGACGTGACACTGAGGTGATTCTTATTTCTTCACCTTTTCAAACGTTCCATTCTCTCATCAAGTGGATGTTTATGGAATGCCGCGAACTTCCGACAATTCCTCTGCGATGTGATAACAAAGAAAGTAGTTTATTGAACATTTTGTATAGTGAAATCTTATTCCAATAGGATAATGGTTACAGATTCTTATTGTTTTTCTCAATTCTCCCACTATTTCAAAAGAATCATCTGAAAAATGCAAAATGCCATTTTCTTGCAATAATCAACTAATTCGACTCATTTCATATCTTAAGTTCTCAAAGTAGGTGAAACTGAACTGTTCAGGAGATAATTATATATTTCCTACAGCAAGATACTAGGTATCCTCTCAATTACATAAGTGGGTCACTGATGACACTTTGGAATTCATTCACTTGCCAGCAAAAAATAAACTATTCTGATCCATCTCAAATCCACTACGTTGCTGAGAATTGTACGACACAGTATCTATGTTTTTTGTGTCTCGCGAATGACAAAATCAAGGCACTGTCAGAGCTGTAAAATTATCGCAGTTTCTATGAACGCCAAATGGAGCTGAATAAGCAATTTCGTCTTGTAGCGGTCCCAGGCTGCTTTGATTGGGATTGCTAATCGAAGAGTTGTTACTCTACAGCAATCTCCTTGCACTTCAAATACGATAGCTTATCAATTGTATAATCCAACCAATTCTTTCAAGAAGCTGTTTTACTAAAGATTATGAGCGCAGAACTGTTTTACAGCGTGATTTTATGTGGTTCATGTGAAGTAGGCGTCCGTTAAATTCAGGGTGACTGGCGTTCACAGTGAAAAGAGACATGCCGGGGTACTATTACAATCGTGCGGAGCTTCAGCCTGCTCTCTCAATGTGACGGATGCGGAGAACATCGCAAGAAGGACATTTATTATGGAAACTCATTTCAGTCATCTTCGCATTGATGAAGATAAACCTCTGAATGTTAACCATACTAACGATTAATAGCACATAGTTGAACTGTAGAGTTACTCTATGTGAATACACCAGTCTGACGACCATCTACCTATACGTTAAACGGACGCGTTCGTAAAAAGAATCAATTAGTTGTATTCGCAGCTGCCTATGTTTAACAGATTACGGTGTGAAACTCGCGCCAGCCGCCACACAAGAATCACACCACCACTATGGACGATAATCGCAAGAAGAGTCAATTTAAAATTTGCTCAGGTCCGCAAAGTTCATGAAGATGGACCGTCTAAGTATTCAAGTGAGTCTAACTCATCAATAAGACAGAATGCAGAGGTCCGATGAAAATGGATACGGAACGGTGCTTATCATTTGAAAACAATAGCGCGCAAAATTTTGGAAGGCCTCATTTTGTGTTCTGAGCTGGTGTAGTATTCGCTTACAGACCGTCCAATAGGACTTCAACCTTTTTAGTACTGAATAGAAGAGGAACGCAACCGCCGATTTATAAAAGTGTTATTCTGCAGATGATAGGCTTGCGCGTATTATCCTGAGAAACCTTTCAGAGAGGGTCCTCATGATTAACAAATAAAATCTGCTGCACTAAGAGCTTTCATCTGCATTTCAGTGGCATTACAGAGTGAGGAAAGAGGTCTGTCAATTTTTTCACATCTTTCAACAGTAAAAAATATTGCATAAACAAACGATCTTATCCAATTGAAAGAATAATAATGTTTGTTAGATCAGCAATCATTAACATAGAAAAGCTTGTAGCGAATCCTCAAAATTGCGTCCTTTGGCCTCTATACATTTACGAAGTCGTTTGTGAAAATTTTCCAACAAATACTCGCACACCTTTCTACCCTAATTTCGTCCCAAGCGCGTGTCAACAGCCGTTTTAGAGCGCGTCTACACGCCAGTGCAGCGAGTAGTCGAGACTTTTCTTCACAATGGACCACACGGAGTAATCCATTGGGTTGATATCCGGCGAGTTTGACGGCCAAATGTCCTTTCCCAAAAGCCTGGAAACAACTCTTGACAGATGGCAATCGTTGAGAGGGCCGAATGCCCGGGACCCCCGGTCCGCCTGAAGGTTAAATTCGTCGACGCCATAGTGATGAGTACTCCAAGTCTTCAGCGCACTCCCCACCAAACTACTGCTGATATCTGACAACGTTGATTTCGACGTTTCCATCGATGAAGAACCACGGCGTCTTTACAGTGGCGTAACTACCGGTCCAGATAATGACAGAGGCTGCTAGATGACTGCGACCCAGGTAACTTCTGCTGGCCTTTTTTGAAAAGTGGCGTCGATTTTGGCGATTGCGCATTGCTTAGTTGTGAATGTCCTTTCATCCGGTGGAAACGTGCGCGTGTACTAGCATCGTTGGAAACTTTTGCAAGTGACTCCGTAAGTGCATGGAGGCCAAAGGAAACAATTTTGAGAATTGTTATAACCTTTTTCGGTTATTGCTACAATTGCTCATTCAATAAACGTTATTATTCCTTCAACTAGATAAATTTATTTCTTTATGCAGTATTTTTTACTGGTGAAGTATTTTTTTAAAAAACATAGATTTTTTCTACTCACTTTGTACACTATTACGAAGAAGAAGATTTCTCTCATTTGCATTCCGCCGCATAGAGTTCTTCAAATTTGAGTGTAATCTATAAAGGCTAGATATAAAAGATAAATAGAAAGCAAAGTCAGCGCTGTTGAGTCAATGCCCTTCTTAAAAGAGATTCGAGAGTGTTAAATGTAGCTGTTTGCGAGTACTTTTGTATGTTTTGACTGAAATAATGAGCGACAAGCAGTTTAGCCATGGCAATTTCGAATTGTGAAGGAAAGTCAATTGTGGAACACGGTGATTAGTGAGAGGATTTTAAACCAATATAGAATAAGCACCATCGTTGTTTTCTTCGGAAATGAAGCGATCAATGAACATTCATATCTTTTTCGAGATTTGGCACGTCAGTAGTTTACATATATTCACGCGGTCTCGCCCGCCTCATCAGAGTCACACACCCCACAGGTACATCATCTTAAATAGATAAAGGGTAGACACAGCATTGAGACCAGACAACGTGAATTGTTTTCTGAATCTTTTTTTAGTCGAAGACTAGCGGCTGTTTCTTATTATATTGACGTCGACTTTCAATCGACTATTTTTCAATAATTCAAAAGTTCGACTTTCTATAAACCTCGGCATAATCAATTGATATTATGAAAATCAAGAAAACTTATCTTGATTAGCTGGCGCGAGGTTGGTAAAGTAATCGCAGAAATTCGACTGACGTTTCGACGACCCGCCTTCTTCAGAGCCTGGCGTTTGTAGTGTTAGTCTATTTGAATGATCGGATGGTCTTATTTATATGCTGCCTAGGTCAGGTTAGAAGATAAAACATGTTTTATCAAAACTACTATTTTTTATAGGCTACTATTACGAGTACTTGTATTGTTGGCTGCAATTTACCTTGACAAGTCAACCACCAAATATAAAACTAATGCTTATAGAAAAAGCCATGTCCGTAGCAAGGAATAATTAAATGAGAGCCCTAAATGCTTGAATTTTTTAAGAATGGGAGTGGGATTGAGAAAAAGAAAGAAACCAAAAAATTGAAAAAGGAAAAAGAATTGCTGGGACTTTGGCTTCTACATCATCCGTAAGCGGTCGGTTGATTTTCTTTCCTACCTTTGCTTTAGATTTCGGCCTAACACCATCCCGAGTCAACTAATAGGAAGCTAGGCCGAGGATCCGTCGCCGAAACCCATTCCTTGGAAACGACATCATGAGAAGACTCGAATGAGCCCTTGCAAGGTTAAGTCAGGCAACCAAGGAATATTATATGCATGACCAGCACTATACCATTTGGAATATGTGCTGTGGTCCGCACAACTAGTGAGGACGGATCATCTAAGTATCTGAGTAAGTAAGTAAATGTTTGAATAAGCATAGAAATCATAGTTATATACAGCTAATATGCATCGATTTCTTGACCCAAAACACGACAATTTCCGCAGATGCATTGGTGGAAAACAATAGACAAATTCTCTTTTCATGCTAAACATTTGAACCTCAAATGACTTGACACACACACTATCATATATCATTGTCAAATGCTCTATTGCCAATCTCCAAACCCATGGCACGAAGAAATCCTCATCTTCCACGTACACAGACAGGACCTAAACACTAAAGAAGAAATAATAGAGGAAACTACCAATTTAAAGGCCACCTATGGAAGCAAATGACTAGAAACAGCAGAACGTATACAGGAGACCCGCACAAAAAAGTCTCTTAATAAGAAAAAGATGCAGTTTAATATACTCAAAAAAGATCGAAGCTTTTGGCGTTGATCAATGCCTAAGAAATGCGCCACATTCGACTCTATCAAGCATGGCCAGAGGTGACTGAAAGCGTACATAGCCTTTAGAAAGACTTAGTGTGATATATCATGTCAGTGGTGCTATCCTCCCAGTCAGGTCTCGCACCGATTCGCGCACCCTGGAGTGATGGAAGGATCTATGATCTGCGACGAGGATCGCTCCAGCGGCAACGAACTAATCTTGTTAAGGGAAACTATGATAAGCGAGAGCTGCAATAGATGTGATACTAT
This sequence comes from Parelaphostrongylus tenuis, assembly GCA_019055375.1. Taxonomy (NCBI): domain Eukaryota; kingdom Metazoa; phylum Nematoda; class Chromadorea; order Rhabditida; family Metastrongylidae; genus Parelaphostrongylus; species Parelaphostrongylus tenuis. Next base: position 12,302 of record JAHQIW010000009.1, on the reverse strand, counting down.
GGTAAATCAGACAGTCTCTCTTTTATTTCAATTATACGTGGCCCTCAGATGGCATTTTTCGGGCGTTCATTTGGCACCAGTCTTTGCGTTGAAATCCCCAATGTTGACTTTCATATTACATGGTATTAATATTATATACGCTATTAGTACCATGCCATAAAGGTGAATCTGAAGAAAAAACCATTAAACTACAGTTATGGAAAAATTTACTCAATTATTGGAAATAAATGCATGATAATCACTATGTTAAAGGAAAAAGAATTGTTGAGACGAAAAATAGGACAAAGACAGAAGAAGAATAGAAACTATTTATCTCTATAGTATCGAATAGGACTAGGTTATGGATATCTTCATTATGGTAGTTTAACATTTCACAAGTTGACATGTCCATCTACGATAGGTGAAATCTCGGTTTGAAATAAACAAAACTGGTTATTCATAAAGTATTTGAATTCTGCTCATCATTCCGAGAATTCCTCAAGCTAGAAGGATCCATATAATAAACGAGAGTAATAATGCAACATTAAATCGGACGAGCGGGAAAGTCAGTTAGTATTTCTCTTATCTGAATCCTCACTACAGTGATATAACTAAATCATCTATAAATCATATAAGAACTCCCTTTCAAGATAGAGGATTGACTGTTATGTTAGAGAAAAGAGAGTTCAGCGACGTGTAGGTAGATTTAAAGGTGCACTTTTGCTAAGCTTTCGATAAAGATGGAACGCCGGCTTAACCTCCAGCCGAAGTTCAAAAATTTGCAAATCACTCAACAGTCTAGGTGCAATCCCTGTTTATCCTTGATTAAACGAAGTTAAACCTTTTACACTTATAACTGCTACATTTGCTAAGTTTGATTGATTACGCCATGTAAGTCTGTTTAGAATGGTTGTGCATGTCTAATCTATGATTAGTTTACATTTGAGTAAACGGAAAGTACCTCACCTAGAGGCAGTCCATAATTAATCAAAGATTCAAAAACGTTGAGTGTTTTCAGAACTTCTGAGCCGAGTTGGGAAGTGAGCCCGCATTTCACTATTACCAAAAGCGCGTAGTGCACAACCAACGCCACCGCTCTGCTAGCATTATTTCTTGATATAAGGTTCCGAAACTGCCAGCAAACAAAGCAGCAGACATAAAGAAATCCTATTGATTATGACAAATTAACTCCAAATCTACATTCAAAGAACAGCCAAGCAAGTTTCCTATTGAAAATTTTTACTAGAACGGGATAAGTAAGTGTTTGAATGAAAGATGAGACTACTCCTTGTCCCTTCAACAGTTGAACGTGTAACAGCTTGATAAATAAAAAAAGAGATTACTTCATTATTATTTGAGCCAACACGTCATGTGGTCTGGTAAAGGGCTCTTGTACAGCCCGATACACGTGTTTCGACCTTACAGTTTCGTCAGTCGTGTAGAACCCGTCGTCTTTCAATCTTTTTAGCCTATCCTTTGTGGGCGCTCCAGTCCCCATCTTGAAAAGTATCGAAGACGGACGTTTTGCGCTGTATGCCAAGTGAAAATGTCACCGAGCCCACAATGTTGTACACTCGATTACTCTTTGGCTGGTATTTTTTTTTTGGCTCCTGGCTGAAAAGGTTTGAAAAACGACGGGTACTGCCCGACTGACGAGACTGTAAGGTCGAAACATGTATATGGGGATGTACAAGAGCCCTTACCAGACCACATAATAAGTTGGCTCAAATATTAATGAAGGGATCTATTGAAATTCGAGCGTGGTCTTAATAAAACACTCGAAAGAAAGGAAAAAAGAGAGAATTAAATTTGAATACAAATAAGTGGTAACGGAAAATGATATCGGTAGTATTAATGGTGATGAGAATAATAAGATCAACTATGATAATAATGATAATGACAGTGATTATAATAGGCAAGCTGACTATATTAGTAGTACTTGTAGCACTAATGATAATAATAACAATAATAATAACAAAAATGTTTATTGTGGCAACAACACTAATGACAAGAATACAGCATTAATACTAACAATAATAATAATTATGCCAATAAGGACCTGAGAAGCGCTGTGATCAATAACTCAGTATTTCAAGTAGTAGAGTGATAAGCAAGATGATGTTCGATCCTCTCGCTCGACGCTCTCTTAAAATTAATCGTCGTAAGTTTCGGGGAAGCGCCTTTACCGGGTACCTTCTAAATTGCAAAGTTAAATTTGCACAACGAGTTGTGACAACGGGACGCGTAACATATACTGAACAATAAATAATATAAATAATGTGAGTAGTAATGTGAACAGTAATGTGAATAGTAACAGTGATACCAAAAATTCTTTCCCGTTATCTGGCGACAGATAAAGAACCAATCTCTTTCACTGGACAAAAACTATTATAGGAGTCTTAGTACTCATTCGATAGCTTGAATCTCTGTGCTACATGACCGCATTTGCCAGTCCTCTCGGAGCACTCAACCCCCTATTCTAAGAGTAAGCGCTTAATCATTTCTGAGCCACGCATTTCATTATGATTTAGCATATTAAAATTTGAGCTGTGGGCTTAAGAAAACACTGGAAAAGAAAGGTATGATATACTAATGATACCAGCCAAGAGCAATCGAGTGTGCTACACTGTGTGTTTGGTGATAACTTCACTTGATAGATAGTGTAAAATGTTCATCGTCGTCTAATCTTAATATAGGGGACTGAGCGCCCCTAGAGGATTGTCTAAAGACGAAAGGGTACCGACCGACTGATGACAGCGTCAAGGTTGAACCACGTGTATCAGGTCGTATAAGCCAGCCCATAGAGCAGACCACATGACATGCATGGCTCAAGAATAATTATCTGGCGTCGACTATCAGTTATAACTGCTGGTGAGATTGTTTAACATTTGAAAATACCAAAGAAATTTGAAGGTCTGGGCGGTCCGTTCGTGGAAATGCCAGACAGTGGCTCTTTGGTTTCGCAAACCCCTAGGCGCTCCAACCCGCACACGCATCCCTCTCAGCTCGTGCTTCCTCCTCGTAGTGATCTTCGCTTGGTTACAAACTTGGACATGACGTTGATCCTCGATGTTGTTAACAAATCCCCTGCTCGTGCATGCGTACGTCATTTTCGCCATTAACGCGCTCCACCGTCACAGTTGTCGGCGTCGTGTCAGGGCTTCCCTACAACTACTGACTCCCGCGAATGTCAATGTTTCAAACGTCAGGGTAACAGAGTCGCTGGCTCATCTTATTTCTCTCATTTTATTCTGCACAAATTTCTCCTTATTTTCTAATTCACGCTATCTTTTTTTGTAATCTTTTACATCTGTCTTATTTTTGTTTTGCTCCTATTTTTCCATCTGTTCATCGTAATTGTCTGACTTCTCTGACTGGAAGGAAAAAAATGGTGCTTCAGCTCTAACTCCTTTATCGATGAACTCCAAAAATCCAAATATGAGTGAAAAAAGGCGGGTGATTAATCAGGACTCCTCCTATTGGACCGCTTTTAGCGGTGGCATGTTATAATGAAATATACCCCTAGAGTGCGTAGTTTTCCTTTTGGTAGTACAAATTTTCAAGCCTATCCCCTCATCTAGACAAGAGGTTTTCATGAAAAGTGTTAGCAAACTTTCTAAAGCCTAAATTTCAAGCTAGCGCTGTACGTGGCGGGATTTTTGAAAAGACCTTTTTCATAACGCTGTAAAATTCGAAACGAAATAATAAATTCTCAGATCCTTTACTCCCTGCGTGTTTCAGAGAAATGGTCTTTTTGGGTTATAAGCACAACGTTGGAATCGGTAAAATTCACGCTATCGAATGATCACTAATAGTCTCAAGAAAGAGCTCTATATTGCAAGAAATATGCGCGTGTAAAACATGAGTTTATTTTTGATTTTCAGCGTTATAAAAGGGCGTCTTAAAAAACCGACCGCTTACAGCGCTAGCTTGTTAGGAAGGATTCTCGCTGAAAACTTCTTATTTAGCTAGCGGAATAGGCTCGAAAATCTGTCCTACCAAATGGAAAATAACCCTAGAGTGAGGTGCAAGACTTTTACGTCACGCAGGACTCGAACCTGCATTTCACTTTATGCTGAGGCGCATGCTCTAACCCGTTGCACTATCGACTCCTGTTTTTTGACGCCACTGTCCTTACGCCCCTGGGGTAGGGTAAAATGCGGGTGCGAGTCCCGACTGATGCAAAAGTCTTGCACATCACTCTACACCAGGTAGAGCGTTCTCTGAACTGATTATTAATTTACTTCGACATTCCCAATTAAAAGTAGCTTATTTTATGATTTCAGCTGATATCACGAGGCTAATGAATGAATAAGTTCATTCGTCTAACATTTTCACGCGTTTCGCCTTCTTTGGATCCGATGATTCGGAGTCGATCTTCAACGGTCGTTTGTCCTCGTCGTGGTCCTCGTGTTCATTTCGATCGAGTCGAATCTAATAGCATTTTTTGAGCCTTTCAGGGGTGTTTCATGGCATTTCTAGTGCTAGACGCACGTTTGGGCTTTCTAATAAACCTCCATAGCAAATGCCTTTCGATTCAAGCTAGCCTCTACAACTAAGGGTATCAGAGCTGAACATGTTACGCTGCACGTCAAGCGAAAAAATCACTTGATGCAGTGATTTGAGTAATGCTGATGGCTGGTAAACGATATAGCAATCTTTCTGTTCGACTGTTCTCAAGATCTCGCTCCAAATCCACATATTTGATAGCTGAAACTCGGAATTCCCAGTGTTTTTACTGCATTTTTCGCAGTGTTATAATGTTTCATGTACACCTAAGAGAATTGCGCGCTGAGCAAAAATACGACCTCAGCCGGGAGTCGAACTCGCGTTCCATCCATAGCGGGACCAGATCCATTTTAGCTCACCACTCAGTTCTCTTAGGTATATCTGATAGCATATTTTGAGCTTTTCAAGAGGTCTGGTATAGGAATTCTGGTGCTAGACGCACGTATCGGTTCTCTAGCAAGCCTCATCAGAAATGTCATTTGGTTCAATCGAGCCTCGACCCTACCAACTAAGGCTAGCGGCTCCGAACATGTATGACTACACGAAGCCGCCAGAAGTGCCATACCAGACCTCTAGATTGCTTGAGGAAATCTATCAGATTATATTGAATTTTAACCCCTTAAGGGACGACGTGTACCAGCTCAGGTAAACGATTGTTTGATGGCCTTTCTCTCTGGACAAAACTTTTCTCTTAGACCCTTGGTAATCATTCGGAAGCTTAAGTCTGCGATCTTAACATTGTGTTTGGTGTTCGAAAAAACCTTGTGATTACGTTGTGACAGCAAAAATACGATCATGTTTCACACTCAGTTTGGTTTTTCTTCTCGACTGAGACTTCTTTATGGTTCTTCGCCAAGCTCTTACTAATCAATCGATAGCCCAAATCTCCAGGATTTCAATGCTATACTTGGCTTTTCGAAAGGTTATCATGGAACGCTGTAAGAGCGTGAAGAAGATTACGTTTCGCATTCGAAGTTTTTATCGTAGAGAAAAGTTATATGTGCACGCAAAATATATGACCTTATAGAGAAAATTATGTAGTATTAGAAGAAACAAAAAACCCAAGATTTTACTTTTTAGGTGGAGGAAAAACCCTATTCGAATAACAAAAATCGCGCGCTGCTTGCGATAGTTGCGCTGTGAGATCGATCAATTGCCGTCCCCGATGGGACAGTCGAATAAGGAAGACGAGTCGAATGTTTTCTAGTAAAGCACCGTTTGAATGAAGAACCTCCTTACTCGGCGATGTCCTCTGTATAGAACGGATCGTGTGCCAATTACCCCGTTGATAGTGATGCGCACTCGTTTTCACCGGTTATCAGCTGATAATGATACCGACTGCTACAGGAGGATTGACCGATGAAGACGGGTGTTGCCACCAACAACGGATAGTTAGCATACGAGGTCCGTCCTGTATATAAGGGCATCGCTGAGTGAGGTCATCATTCGAGCGGTGCTTCAGCGAAGAAGACTCGACTCAAACGTCGACGAAGACGAAGGTCCACAGCGACGACGAACGACTGTGGACAATCTATCCTGGATCAACTCCTCACCAGATATTATTTGCCTGCTCGGCCACCCTACCTTTGTAGTATTGGGTGCATCACAGAGGTTATTATCAGTCCAGGTAGTTGAGTAAGGTTCATCCTACATGCGGTGCGATCGACTCGTGAATTATCTTGTTCCACCTAAGGCTCTAAAGCGCGCATTTTCTCTACTAGACAGGTTTTGAATTTTTTTGAATTGATTCCTTATCAGAATTATGATGAAATTCTTATTCGATGATGTTGCGTGATTTGCGAGACTTTTGCGTCAGTCGAGGCTCGAACTCGCATTTTATCCTGTTAGGGTAGAGGACGTGTGCTTCAATCCGTTGCACTATCGACGCCTGCTTTGTCAGCACTCTTCAGGTCGAACCGTAAACGGTTGGTTGCTGAGAGGTTGATGGGTTACAGCGTAGATAGAACCCTTATTATCCTCTGTCTTCTGTGCGTATGGATAATGAAAGAATAAAATGTCGGCGTTATTCCTCTAAGGTATGCGTCATGCTTTCGACTTCATTCGTAGCATCATTCGAGTTGAGATTGAATGGACACTCGACCCTCACAATGATTGGCAGTGGCCTACCGATGTATTTAGTCTGTACTGCTGTCCTCCTAGACAAGCCTAGAGTGCGGGATCGAACCATCGACCATCGAAGATCGACCGCCTATGAGTTGCAGTGTACCTCTAGCCACAGCACCACACGGTCTTCTCAAAATGGTGGAATTTTCCTTGATATATGGGATTTCGGACAGGTTTGTGACTTAGACTTTATCATCACCAGAAAATACTAGCTGAATAGCGAAATATGGTTTGATATGGGTAGGTCTAGGCTCTTCGAGAAAGGGGAAATCGCCGAGACGTGAGCCTTCTTTCACCCGCCACTGACAAAATTCGCTTTGATGCTTGACACCTTTACAATGCGAAGAAAGCGATACTCACTTTTTACAGCCATTTTTCGTTTCTGTTTTTCAGTCTTTTCTCACTCTTTTTCTTCCCTTCTTTCTCCTGACTTATTTTTTCCTAACTCGTCTTCAAATAATCGCCTCTTTCCATTGCAGAGTTGTAAAGAGCTGGAGAATCATGGACACCTCAAAAACCACTTCAAGCGCTGATCTCGACTTCACTGAGCTTTTTTCATGCTTTGATGGTGCTCAGAGCTATTTCGAAGTATGTATCTTTTGTAAAACAACTTTTCCAGCAGTTTTTTCAGGCTATTCTTATTAGGTCGTTCCATATGTTCTGGTACTGAAACAGTAAGTACGCAAATTTAATAATCAGAAGTAATTAAAATTGCATGATTTTGGTGTCGTGCAATTGCGCATTTTCTCGCGAAAATTTTCTTATACAATTTGCTTATACTTGCTTTAAGATGGAGCTATCTTGGGAACAAATTCACTTGCTACTTATGCACGAATGGCGCGTAGAGGTAAGATGCTACTGAAGCGGCGCACAAGATTAATGAAGCTTAAAGTGATGGTACGGTTGCATAAAGGACGGCTAAGAAGCGGGTCGCAAAGTTTAAAGCTGGAGAGAACAGTCTGGAGAATCAGTCGCGCTCGGGCCGTCCACAGGAAACTCCATCAATCTTCCGCGCCGCTTCACTAGCATTTTTCCTCTACGCGTCAATCGTGCATGAGTAGCAAGAAAATTTGTTACCATGACAGCTCCTTCTTGAAGCAAGTATAGGCAAGTTGTATATCAGAATATTCACAAGAAATCAAATCCAAAAAAAAGAATGGTTTTAGCCTAAAATGAGGTGGTAGCCAGGGCCATACACCGGTTTTCGGAGGCTCGTCTCCTCATCAGTGACCCCCCCCCACATTAAGCCCTGCATTGTAGCAAGAGGGAGGCGTATGTGGGTAAGTGGTGATGGCATAGTGTACTATGACACTGGTCCATCACCATCAGTCGATGTTTCGGCTGGTAGACCAAAAACACCGGTGTATGGCCCTGGCGTACCAACCTCATTTTAGGCTAAAACCATTCTTTTTTCTGGATTTGATTTTGAATATTTATAACGAGGTTTTAAAAACAGTCGATTCAATGGATTAGTTTTGGTCTACCAGCCGAAACATCGACTGATGGTGATGGACCAGTGTCATAGTACACTATGCCATCACCACTTACCACATACGCCTCCCTCCTTGCTACAATGCAGGGCTTAATGTGGGGCGGGGGTCACTGATGAGGAGGACGAGCCTCCGAAACACCGGTGTATGGCCCTGGCGTACCAACCTCATTTTAGGCTAAAACCATTCTTTTTTTGGATTTGATTTTGAATATTTATAACGAGGTTTTAAAAACAGTCGATTCAATGGATTCACAAGAAAAATGCGCAATTGAATGATGCCGAAATCATGCAGTTTTGATTACTTCTGGTCATTAAATTTGTGTGTTTATTGCTCTAGTGCCAAAACTCATGGAACTACCCAAAGTTTACTATATGCCTGAGAGAACTGAGTGGTGAGCAAAAACGCGGCCTCAGGCGGGAATCGAACCCGCGTTTCATCCTATCCTGTCAACCAGAACTTGTCAAAGGTTGGTGGCTGATAGCTAACATTGAGATGTTGAAGAATGAGTGGTCGGGCAAACGTGCCTCGGTGGTGTAGTGGTAGAGCACGCGTCCCCGGATAGGATGAAACGCGGGTTCGATTCCCGCCTGAGGCCGCGTTTTTGTTCACCACTCAGTTCTCTTAGGCATATAGTAAACATCATTACAATGCGAAATGCATTGAAATACAATTAATTCCGACTATTTAATGTTACGTTATGGTTTTCAAAACCCACTTCAATATCAGTGTGATAGGGAAAACTAAATGAAAACAAGAAGGTGCAAGTGGAAGTTGGCTTTTCGTTGGCATAAGCCTAACCATGGTCCTAGCTTCTCGCTCTTCGATGGTGAAGACCTTAGTGGGGTTTAGTACAGCTGTTCGATGTCTAGTTCGTCATGCTAACCCTCTCTTGTCTCTGTATTTGCAGAGAGCTATTTAGATTTGTAATTTAGTGTAGAGCTTGTTTTGTATTCTGGCTCCACTTTAGCACTCTAGCACTTCATTTGATCCGCCATCACAGTGTATTTTTTTTACTGTGCGCATTCCAGTACTTCTAGCATTCAAGTCGTTTCTCGTCTTCTTCTTGAACGGCGTAGAATACTGATTGAGCCAGTCTCCTTGCAGTATCGAGGATAGCCTTGCTGTGGCATTCCATAGGTCATTGTTGTGACTGCCGGGGAGAGGCGGGGGCTGCAGCTCGGCTCCACGCGCGCCGTGACGAAGCATCACAATCCACTCGGCCACGGCGCTCCCCATTCATGCTCCACGTTGTAGAAATTCCGAAACTAAGGGAGAATTGCTTCATTCCAGACCGATTACGTACCAGCTTTTCCACGATCTTCACAGCAAATTCAGCCAGTACCCTGCAAAAATAACAAGGATGAAAACGTATAATGTTGAGCTGAAGGAAAGTGAGTCTTTAAGCAGTTAGTCAACACTATTCTTGATCTTCTCATTGAATAAATTCCCGTATCACTTCTGTATACACCGGATTTCTCAAATTAAGAGTATATGAAGGAGCTCGCGGCTATCGAGAAGCGATTGAGTGAAATGAATGCAGCAACTGAGATGTGGAAAGTACAATGCGAAGATCAACAAAGGCGTATCAACGAGTTAGAAAACGAAGTGATTATCAGGAAGAACGAGGGACGAGGTTAGGTTTGCTCTAGTTCTCCTCATATCAAGGCACATGTAAGGGAGTTCATTGCTATTTTGGCAGCTCCCTAGGTTTTAGCAGCTTCTCCGAATCTGTCCTTCCCAACGCTGTCGTATGAGGGACTCTCTAGGATCAGGAGAATTAAGCCTTTTTTTATCTACGTTTAGCTTTTCATACTCAACGCTTGGCTTGCTGAGCATCGAACGCGGGCACTAAGTGCTCACGGGTACCTTTCCACTCCATCATAGCAGAACAGGGAGGAACTAATTGGAGGCGACGTGTAAGGCCTAGATCAAAGAAAGGTTCTTAGGGGTTCCTACAGCGAGCAGGGCCCACCGGGCCATTCTTGCTCACAATAAGGAAAAATGGAATTTTCTCTAGTGCCCGCTCAAGTGACTCGATAATCATCGGGGCGATAGGTTATGAAAGGCAGTGCCTATGAGTGCCGTGCAATATACACCTAGGCTATGAGTGTAGAGGACGACAAATGAAAAGCCGATCACTTCCGCTGGACAGATAGTTTTAATAGGAGTATTAGCAATCGTTCGAAAGCTTAAATCTCTGCCTACAACTTCACATGATCTGTTTTTTCAAAACACCTTTTTACAACCTTTAAAATCCACAATAAAATCATGTTTTGCACCCCACGCGTTTTTTTTTATCTCGATTATATTTCGCTGGAGAAAACTCCTTCCTTTTAGAGCTAGTACTCTTCCGAAAGCGCAAGTCTCGATGAACTCAAAATGTGTTTGCTATTTCGAAAAGCTTCTTTGATGGCGCTATAGGAGAAAGAAAAGATTTGTGCTTTACAGCTTACCGGAGAGAGCTCATTCTTTTGACCATCAGTAATCATTCGATAGCTTAGGTTCCAGTGATTCGAACGGCTAATTTTCCGTAAAAGACTATCTCACTGCAGTATAGCATGGAAAATCCTTTGTTTACCGGCAAACTCATGGCAGAGAAGGGCAGGGCGACCGATCGATACTGGTTAGATGTGTGAGGTGCATCTTGTTTTCAATTGGGAATTTCTCTTCACTTTGAAAAAAAATTCCATGTAAAAATGATTGACTCAGATACAACGAAATTTTCTTTGCACATTTTCATGCTTTTCATGCTTCCAGCGAATTACACGCGTGAGAAAATGAAGGCGCGCGGAAAGTGTAAAACATAATTTTATTTTGAATTTTACAGTGTTATATTAGGGTGTTTTGGAAAAAGGCCACGTGGAGCTGTAGTCGGAGATTTAAGCTTTTGAATCATTACTAGAAACTCCCATCAAAAATTCTTGTCCAGCGAAAGGAATCAGTTTTCATTTGTCGCCGTCTAACATATAAGTATCCACATGGCTATTGGTTACTCTTTCATATGTCCTCCACGCTCAGCAGATTGGTCCTTGTCTTAGATTTTAATGATGTAAACAGTAATTTGATGCATCAATCAGGTACCTCAAGTCAATATTTAAGTTAATTATCCATTCAGTCACATCCACATCGTCTGATGGCACTCAGTGCATGCGGCAACTGAACTGTCAAGAACTGGCTTTGTCGTAGCTTGGAGTGAATGCGAAGCCGGCGTAAAGTCTCAAGACCGGTAGTGTTCCACATTTCCCCAACCGTACACGTCCGATGTGAGCTGTTAGTTGTATTCGTACCCTCAGCCCAGCTCGTGTCGATGAAGGTGCCAATGCCGCCGACACTCTCTTTCCATATTCTGGGGAGTATTTCATCTCTGGTATCATAGACGGTGTCTTCTCGCCTCAGCCAGTCTGGTGACATCGTACCCAGTATTCCTGGATTATAGCTCAGGTTTACAATGAAGAAGACTCAAGCGTACGTGAGCGTACTAAATAATTACAGATCGTCCTTACAGTCAAAGCTAATTGAGAATGCTCCTGGGATTTTAGCAAGTTCACTGTACTCGCCCTAACCATGTGGTGCGACATATGAGTAGGCACCTACCGCACGCATTCAATATACAAGTCCACTTAACCCTCTGGTGACGGCATATATTGTTTTCACTGCTTTATTATTCAAAGCCATGTCTCGCCGGGCAAAGCTATTTCTTTACTTTTTTAGTACTCATCAGATAGGTTGAGAAACGGCGATTTCAATTCTGTGCTCAGTATCTGAAGAAGCCCTCCTAGTATGTTGTAACAGCGAAGAGAAAACTACATTTCATCTGCAACTACATTGTATGGTCGACTCTCGTCTGTTCCTGGTTTTTCGTCTCAGCCAGTAAATCTCAGTAGTTTTTCGGTACAACTTGACAGCATATTTTGAGTCCCTCATGAGGTCTGTTATGACACTTATATGGTGTGAAACACGTGTTTCAGCCTTCCAACCTCATCAGTTGTAGGATGCTTCTCGGTTCAGTCAGTTCCTCGGGGACATATCTCTCTATATACAGGAATGATTTTTAGCGGGGTCTCAATATAGTCTACTGAAAGGCATTGTTGCATATGCTCTGTAGTAGCCGTAAGCCGTGCAATTTACAGTCAATCACTCTAAAAGAACGCCATTGTGATTCTTTTTTTCAAAAACCGGGTTCCGCTTTTAAGTAAA